>CM028354.1:35097151-35697151 GCA_016618105.1 Dendrobium huoshanense | reverse complement strand
TTTATTAAATAATGAAAATAACAATTATGTGGTGCTTGGCTCAACGTATATATTTTATTCGGGCAAGTTGGGTGGTTTCATCAGATATTTTATTTACTGCGTTTCTGAAGATAGGATATAGGTTCTTGGTTTTGCTACTTAGATCTCTCCTCCCTCTGATCATCTTGCATCGTCTTTCAGAGACTCAGATTTTCTAAACAATAGATAATATCATCTCGGTTGAATCATTTGCATGTATGTTTCTAATCATTTGCTCTTTTTCTACTTTTTCAAGACAACTCTGAGTGTAGATACAGCTCTATTTTCACAAAAGGAAATTTGTGTATTTTTTTTTGGGTGAGTGATTTGTCTCTAACCAGATGATTAATTTCTGTTTTATCAACTGTATCATCAGACGATTAAGCTTGAATTTTTAATCTTTTTTTTAATAGGCATGATAATGATCTTATTGTATTTTCTTTCTCTTTGTTCTTCAGGAAATGAGTGAGAAAAAGCAGAGATTTCTTACAGTTGCACCTTTTAAATGTACATGGAATGAGGATTTAAGATTCAGGGAGGCAGGGCGTGGATGTATTGCATTTGAAGCTTTTGCTCAAAATGATGTCACTTTGGTGTTTAGGGAGCAAGTTGGAAGCCATAATTACCATTACAAGATGGATAATAGCCCCAATTACACTATCATATTGGGTAGTCATCGCAATCGCAGGTTGAAAATTGAAGTGAATGGTCAGGCCGTTGTTGACATTGCTGGTGTTGGTTTATGTTGTTCTTCATCATTTCAGAGCTACTGGATCAGTATATATGATGGACTGATCAGTATCGGCGAAGGGAGATATCCATTCCAGAACATGGTTGGTCAGTGGCTTGATTCAAAGCCAAACTTTAGTGTTCAGTATATTGGATTAAGCAGTTGGGACAAGCATGTAGGATATAAAAATATCACTATATTGCCCTTGACTCAACATCACACTAGTCTTTGGAGCCAAGTTGGCTACAAAGAGTATCAAGTGGAGAGTGGTAAGGAGTTTGCAATCCTTGACTTTAATAATGATGGACTTGGTAAATGGGAACTTCCGAATTTTCTGGAGAGCTGGGACTTTTCTGATGTAATGTTTATTGTTGGTGCTGAAAGAAAGATTGTTCCCGCTCATAAAGTTATTTTGAATGCATATGGTGACTTCTCTACCAATTCTTCTAGTGAGAATGTCATTAACCTTCCTGCAACAACATATCCAGTCCTCCATGCACTTTTGGAATATATTTATAGTGGTCAGACCAAGGTGAGTAAAAGTGCTAGTATGCTCAATTTACCAATAAAATTTTGTTGGAAATAGAACTTTATCATAGGAGAAATTTCATTTTCTTGTATTCTTATTCAGGTCGTGGAGTCACAATTTGATTCTCTGCGGGATCTGAGTGTGCAGTTTCAGGTTCTCTCGTTGATTAAACGATGCAATGAAATTTCTGACCGTTTTAAGACTGAAAGGAAATTGTTTGATTCTGGCATGAAAGTAGAAATATTGAGTAGTACTTGTGAAGTTCAGCAGTCTGGCCTCTTCCCACTTGAAGAGCCTGCTGTCGTAGGTAAGCTTAAGCGATTCCTCGCAAATGGCGAGCATAGTGATGTAAACATTTATGTTGAAGGACATGGTCTTGTTGCTCGGTCGCACAAACTGATTCTTAGTATGTGGAGCACTCCATTTGCAAAGGTTTGTCTATTTTTTCCAATTAAAGTTTGTATGTTGTTGACTTGCTCAACTGCATTTGATTTTGTCTTTTTAAAAAAAAAAATAATAATTTGTATGCCATATATATATATCCTTTATACTTATGTGCAGTCTTATCGCGGCAATGTTTGTTATCTGCAACTGACTAGGCCAAATCCTGACATATATGCTCACTCCCTCTTGTTTTCTTGAAATCCATTAATGATCTTACTTGTTTTCCTTAAATCCAGATGTTTACAGGTGGAATGGTTGAGAGCAAATCTGCAGATGTTATGTTTAGAGATGTGTCTTCAGAAGCCTTTTCAGCTATGCTACACTTCATGTACAGTGGAGAACTCGAGATGGAGAAGGATAAGATGGATTCTTTGTTAATTCCATTAATGCTGTTAGCTGACCAATTTGAGATCATATTCCTCCAACAAGAATGTTGTAAATGCCTTTTGGAATGTATATCAGAGGTAATTCCATTTTTTTCCATGTTTACTGGGGTTGTTCTATAATTCATCTCTCTTGATAGTTTAAATGTTTTTTTTTTGTATATATGGAGAAGTAGAAAAGAAACAAGGTAACATCTGTTTATTTATTGATAGTATTTTAAACAAACCAATAGGTTAGCTTTGAGCATTTGTAGTATATTTTCAAAATCATCATTTCATAAGCAAGCTAAGCGACATGTGGCAATCCTATCTATCATTTTTCTAAGGCATGTGTGTCTATTACTTTGGATTCTAAGATTAATTTTACAGCAATGATGAGTTATCATCACTAAGCGGGTACATCATATTTTTAAATTACAGTAATATAATAGAATTTAAAAATCAATATCCTTGTTATAATACTACAACAACAACAACAACTTCAAGCCTTTGTACCACTACGTGGGGTCGGCTACATGGATCCTTTTTGCCATTGTGTCCGGTTAAAAATCAAATTCTCATTTAAATCTAATAAAGAAAGATCATTTCTAATATTTTCTAACTAAGTCTTTTTAGGTCAACCTCTACCTTTCTTAGCATAATTCAAATCTAATACCTCAACTTTCCTAACCAGGTCATTGGAAGGCCTCCGTTTAATGTGACCAAACCATCTAAGGCGACTCTCTCTAATCTTATCTTCCACTGGAGCTACTCCAACCTTTTCACGTATACGCTCATTTCGCGTATCCTATCTCTAAGGGTCATGCCACTCATCCACCTAAGCATCCTCATCTCTGCAACACTTAACTTAGTACTATGCTTCTCTTTTAATGGCCAACATTCGGCACCATAAAGCATTGCAGGTCTCACAACCATCTTATAGAATTTTTCCTTGTTATAATAAATAATTCAATATAAATTATTTTGCATTGATTGTATTCAAATATGACCATGCAAGTGTTTTAAAATCTTCCTTTGAAAATAACAATTTCATATCTTATTTTATTTTTCTTATTTCTCAAATGATACAACAATCACAGATAAGGAGTGAACTACATTAGTCAACATGTACATACAATCACTTAAAAATATTTCTTTTTATTTATATTCTTTTTTCATATCATTCAGTAGTACACGTTGCGATTAATTGAAATATATTATGAGAAATATTATCTATTTCAACACAGCCGATCATTATAATGATAAAGATAAATCACGATTGAATTTCCAGTGAAAGTTAAATGCATAAATATTGATATCATTTAATACATTTGGTTTAGAAAGAGCAATATTATTATCATAAGTTTGAAACATTAGTGTTCACCTTAACCTTAAACAACTTTCTTTTCCTCAATCTCTAAACTCTACCTTAGTTGAATACAGATAATCGTACCACCAAAGAAAATTCACATTAAAAACTCTTATTTAAATTATACATATATCTTTTTTAAAGTAAAATTTATATCATTAATTAATAATATTTCTCTTTCATTCAAGAGCATAATTTCACCTTGTAAGTAGTTTTTATGCTTATTCAAATATACAAATTATAACTAATGCTTGAAATTTAATTGAATACTTGTAATTGGATTATTGACCTTTAAATCATTTTTTAAAATAACATTTATTTTATTAAGTTTTGTCTAAATTAATTAAATCATGGATATTTCCTTCTACTACAATTTTTTTCTCATTATTTAATGGTATTTTTCTTTCATTCACATGTTACTAAGTTGCAACTACTTAAGAAATGAGACTAATATCTTAGCAAAATAATTTATTTGTCCATTAATCTGCAACACAAACTTCATTGACAATAATATTTAGATATAACTGCCAATACTAATATTTTTAGAAGTTTAGTATTCAATATCTTACCCATGAATGACTTGGGGAGGCTTTTAGCTGTCCCGAAAATCCTGCTCACTTGCTCGCTCACTTTGTCCTTCACTTGCTCATGTTCTATCTCTCATACACTCATTTATATTCGCCTGTTCGCTTTCTCTATCTTGGTTGCTTTGGTCTTTTTCGCTCACATTTTCTTCCTCTCTATCACGCCCGCTCAGTTTGGTCACTTATTTACATGTTGCGTCACTATTTTGCACTCTCTTTCTCAATTTCCTTTTATACCCCATTGGGGATGATGAGGAGTAAACACCACAATAAAGAAACAAGCAAGAAAGTAAAAGGCTGTGGAAAAGTAAAGGGCACCAGGATTTAATGTGAAAACCTAAAAGAGGGAAAAAATAATGGAGCCACACCACACCAAGAAATCCATAATGAAAATTGGGAGAAATTAGTACAGTTCTCTCTTCTCGTTCACTCTCCTTGCTTCTCTTTTCACATGCATCGTTCTCAATGTCTACATATCGAAATACAAGAGAAAGCCAAGTACAATAACCCCAAGGGACGCAACCCTTCATAAAAACGAGAAAAAAAAACCGTCCAATTCGTTTCGCAGTGCTACGTCGCCAATTTGGAGCGCTCGACGTTCATGCCTCTGTCTTGCACCATTGTAGCGCCATATCTATACCAATACGGCGCTTTGCTCTCTATCATTTAGCGTTGGGGCACTCGGGAACACAGCGCTGAGGGGTTTGATTACGCAGCATCGGGGCGTTATACATGAAAAAAAATTTCTGGTGCAAGGCACCTATTGCAGTAAACCTCCTGCACCCCTCGGTGAATATGACAAACTTTGAGGTCCAGACAATATAATAATCAGATTGATCAACACAATTAGATTCTACACATAACACTACCTCTCCAACTCTCACTCTTCTGCCCATTGTTTCGCTCTTTTTCATCTCCTTTGTCTCCTCCTCAGCTTTAACATGCATAACCAATTAAAGTCAATTCAGTTGAAAGGACACTTCTCAGTTCAATTTTTTAAACGGTATTTTACTTTAATATAAATTTTTTTGTTGTGTTTATATCCTGAAATCTGATGGATCAGGGGCACATTGCTATTCATGTTTTAAGCTTGTGTTTGTGTTATTGGATAGCATATTCAAATTGCATAGCTTCTACAATATATTGCATTTTAACTTTATTCTTTGACTTCTTACTGTAACGCAAATCTTTTATTTTCATTCAAGAATTTTCATCATCTGTGACGATTTGTTCGAGTAGCTGCATTCGACTAGTTCAAAACCATTGTGGGTTGGGGGAGACCAAGGGAATGTATGTCATCTTTCAGCTGTGATTTATATTTTAATTAGTTACACCTTATAGGCACATTCAAGTTGGTAATTGAGGATTGCTTATGGGCCCCTTAGAATAAGTATATCCATGGTGAAGAAAACAAGATATTAATACGTTTCATGTGCATATACATGCAGGGTTGATGTTGTCCTCCTGGAAGAAGATCATCCATCAAGACTTAGTTGTATTTTGCAAATTTTATGGACAAGGCTCAGAAGATTTTGAAGAAGTTGCTAAGTGTCTTGACGCTAACATCTCACAATTTGTTGCAGGATACAGTCTGTCCCATTTTAGTTGCAATTGCATCACTTCCTTCTTGTAAAGTGGTTGAAGAAACATGCAAGAGGAAAATTTCAATGCATTTTGATTATTGCACCACTGCGAGTACTGACTTTGTCCAGTTAGATGAGACTACTTTCAGGGACATCCTTCAGGTAAATATCTATGATCGATGATCCTATTTGCGTGTAGAACTTGCTAGTTCTTATAAGGAAACCTTATTTCTTGGTCACACCACGTTTATAATATAAAAAATTTTAAGATAAGGCCAAAAATCTAAGAATAAGAGTATCATGCTTTTAATCATGCTGTTAATCTTATATTCACCAAATGATATTGGACGTATGTTGAGTTTTTTCTCCTTGATAAGTCCAATATATGTTACAATTTCGGGGAATATTCTTATTTTAAAGACTAATGAAACACGTTTGTAATCTAGTTTTATTGTGATCAATCAGAAGGCTCAAGTTTTTTCCATGTCAATGGAAGAGTTCTTTTTTTTTTTTTTTAAATTAATTTACACTAACTTTTATTTAATTTGATCATGATTATCTATATGAGGTTGTGATATTGGAAAAATTATTACGTGCGACGTGCAATGTTACTCGGGGCCCGGTGCATCCGGGTGACGTGGCGTGTCCGGATTCGCCTCCGGACGGCACGGCACGAACGCTGCACGTAATAATCTCTCGTGATATTGATTGCTTATTCTGAGATGATTTGTGCTTCAAGATCAAAACATATGATAATGCTAGTGATGGGCTTTGCAGCATGTAGATATGACTGTAACATCTGAAGAGAAAGTTCTAGACGCAATTTTAATGTGGTCCATGCAAGCCTCTGAAATTTGTGGTTGGCTTGCAGTGGATGAACTGTTGAATTCTTTGACACCAGAAGAGCTTTTTGGAAAGAGGCTTCCATCATTTGACAATCTATTGCCTCTTGTAAGGTTTCCTTTGATGCCATCCCATTTACTTGAGAAGGTATTTCTCATAGAGTATGCATCTCAGTATTAGCTTCTTATATTTCCAAGTTTAAACTATTTCTAATATTAACCTTTGATTTCCTTTAAAAAAATTCTGCAGCTGGAGAAGAGCAGATTGGGCGAGCATATATTAATATTTGGCCAACTTGTAAGTATCATTGGCTTGTTATTTGTAGTCCTCTACCTTTCTCTATACTCCCTCTCACTCTCCTATTGTAGTCTTCAAAACGTTTCTCAATGAGCAACGTTTGATATGATGTGCCAGGTGAAAGAAGCTGTTCAGCATTGTAGTGCAGGATCGAAATTGATAGGAAAAGATCAAAAGTAAGATATCTTTGGAAATTATCATTTTGTTATTTAATATTTCCTCCCTCTTTTGAAGTAATGTAGGCCACTAACATAGAGCAATCCCCGTAGTCTAAGGTGTCAGCATAGGCGCTCAAGTTTCAAAGAGCTCCAGTATATGTGTGATGGCGATAATAATGGAGTTATATACTTTTCTGGGACATCATATGGGGAACATCAATGGATAAATCCTGTTCTGTCCAAGGTAAACCCTCTAGCATTGCATGGTTTCATGACTTCATTGAAAACTATTTGAAATAATCTTTTTCATTGAATTATTTTTCATAAATTTCAGAAAATTGCAGTGACTGCAAGTAGTCCTACTTGCAGATACACTGATCCTAAGGCATTAGTATCAAGGCTTTACCAGGTATGTTTTTTTTTTTAGTATTTAAGAAACATTATCAGGGTTGAGCTTAAAACACTTGATTTACTTGGTAACAAAACAGCATACATCTTTTGCTGGACCTCGGATTGAAGATGGCCGCAGCTGGACATGGTGGATGGTTGATGTTGGTCAAGATCACCAGGTTTTGTTTTTTTGTCTTAAAATTTTCTAGTTCAAAACACCTCGAGCAAATATTTTCTCAAAATTTCCCTAAATATCAAGTATGAGATCTTACGATTATCATTGCCGGTTAGTAGGGGAGTAAAAATAAGCTTGAGCTAGCTTGCGAGCCACGGGTCGAGGTTTTTTTTTTTTTTTTTTTTTGAGTATTTACGTGAATCAAATGCGGATCGCGCGAGAATAATTTTTCTTCATCAACTACCGAGCCACGCTCAGGCCGCGAGTCGAGCTTATCGAGCCACTAGTTCGAGCTCGAGCATATACTCCAATTTGTATATTAAACGAGCTTGAACTTGATATCAGATTGGCTTGGCTTGTAAGCTTGTTGAGCGCTCAATTAACTTAAACTATATTTAAAAATTAATATAAATTAACATTATATAATATATTTTAACCTTTTAAATTAATTCTATATTAAGAAATTTAGCTCAACAATCATGTCAAGCTAGAGCAATCAAGCTGAGCTCGAGCCTATAATTTTTTCAATGAGCTCGAGTTTAGTAAATGAGCTCTAGTTGAGCTCGAGCTCAGTAAGAATTAAATAAGCTTAGCTCAATTAGGTAGATTTTTGGCTCGACTTAACTCATTTACGCCTTACCTGTGAGCATGTAGAAAACAAATATTGTTACTTGGAAAAATCAAAAGCTATCATTGTTAGGAGGATTCGATGGTATTTATGCCACAAGACCAAAAAGTGATAGTAAATTAATGCTTAAAAAAGTAGAGTAAGGCTTCGTTTGGGACAACTTTTTTATTGCTTTGTAAAACGGAGTTTTAGCACAAAAATAAAAAAATTTGTACTAAAATTCCATTTTAGAAAGCAATAAAAAAGCCGTCCCAAACAAACCCTAAGTGTAAGATTTTATTTGAAACAAAAACTACTGCTTTCGCACAAGTTAAATGCATATGGTACATTAAGTGATTTTTATTGCATTTTGAGGTGGTTGCACGCATAAGAAGTTATCTGGCATGTCATGATCTGTTGCAGTAAATTCATGAAAAAAAACAATCCTTAGATTTTGATGTACAATTGAAAATGTTCCCATTTCAGTAAAAAACAAGTTGGAAATGCCTTGTGGATCACTATTAACGCTAGTTTGACTACTAATTTTAGAAATTAGTTTATTATTTTGCTGAAGAAAATCATAAAGTGGTTGGCCATCTTTGATGAGAAGGTGAGAAATTATTGGGGAAATCTAGTTAACTACAATATGACTATGCTGTTTCACCTCTCCTTGAAAAGATATGCCAGCCACTTTATTATTCTCAGAACTGGTTGTTATAGTTCACCTGACTTCTGTTTAGAAAGCTAAGTTACCCTGATGGATTTGATTAGAATGTTTGATTGTTAAGACCTTTCTTATATCTTTGTTAGTTGGTATATCCCAAAGTTTCTGTTTTAGCTTGTTTTTTTTTCCAGTTATTTATTCTTAGTTATTTGAATCAGGTTCTTAACTTACGTCCTTCCAATAGATTCGCTTCATAAATTCTAAGAAGTTGGTCTGCTGTAAGAAGATAACATTTTATTGAAGTTAAATAGAGAAATTATAGTTTAAAATTTTTTTGCTATATTTGGTACTCACGCAGCTATGAATTAGCTCCTTGGGTGTTGATTATTATGAACTGATGAAGAAGCAGCTATTAAGATTGTTCATACTTTTAGACCTTTTTCGACATAATTTTATGGGCTTTTGACGTGCAACTCACCTTTGTCTGTTGATGGGAGCTTTGGCTATCAACCAAGAGGTCTTGAGTTCGAGTCTTGTGTATGTGATGTGTGTTTGAGCTTGACTTAATTGACCTAAATGTCCCCCTCACGAAAAAAATTAATAACGGCATTTTGTTTTAAAACGTTGGACCAGCTCATTTTTTTATCTTCAGTTCACTTAGATAACTTGCCTACAGTTTTCAAAGTTTATTTCCTTATTTGAATGGTTTGTAACCTTACTCATAAGCTCCAAAATTGAGTTTCCAGTATCATTTTCCTGATTAATGTGCTATAAATAGTACTTTTTTGGGCTTTCATTTATTTTTCTCATCTTTACAAGAATGAGTCACTTCTTATCTAGACAACCAATTTAAGCCGAGTCTTGAAGTATGGCAAGTTGATTGCTTTGTTAAGTGATTTTACTCATGCATTTTTAGGATGTAAATATGGATATGGCCATCCCACATTCATTTGTCGATGTCCAGCTTAGTTTTTTAACAACTCTTTTCTATCCAGATGACTGTTTTTGTTATAAAATGCTACATGAACATGATTGCAAATTGCAGCTACTTAAATGGGGAACTCACCTACTTAATTTGTTTCAATTACTACAGCTTATGTGCAACTATTACACCTTCAGGCATGATGGCTCCACAAATTTTCCGCGGTCGTGGGCCTTCCAGGTACTTCTGCTCCTTCCATGAAACATAGTTAGAGTATTTTGTAGGTACACATATGAATGTCTGTGCACCAAAGTCCTATATGAGGTCCTGATTGGGTACCCATGCTTCACTCATACGGGCTTCGCCCACCCATGATGACTCTCAGGATGTCGTACCCACCTATATCCATACACTTTCCATGCTTTTTGAATGCAATCTGTCATGGACTAATGACCTTGAGGTTTTTTTTCCCTTTGCTATAATTGCAAACTTTCAAGCCACATATCATAATTCACCGTAGGCGCAGTGTGGTTTAAGTATTACACACTACGTAGTGAGGATTGCTGTAATATAAGATATACAGTGATTAGCAATATAAATCGATTTATCCCCCGATGTTGAGTACCCACCCATAACCACTCATAAGGCCATGAGTGTATGGGTGGGTACATGGGTGGGTGTTAGTATGGGTACATAATATAGGGCTCTGCTGTGCAGTTTAGGGTAAATATACATATGCTGAGTCGAATCGAATCAAACTACTTTGAAGCTACCAATCTTCCGTTCGAACCAATAACATTTAAAACTCGAACAACTATCTAGCAAGTATTAGGATTCTTCCCTACTCATGCATATGGAACTAATACCATCATTAACATCTTCAATCAGGGTTCCATGGATGGAGAGAACTGGACCAATCTTCGAGTTCATGAGAATGATCATTCAATCTGCAGACCAGGTCAGTTTGCTTCATGGCCTGTGCTTGGCCCCAACTCACTTCTCCCCTTCAGGTTCTTCAGAATCATTCTAGCAGCCCCAACAAGTGGTGAATCCAATAACTGGAACCTCTGCATCTGCTTCATTGAGCTCTATGGCTACTTCCACTGAACTGAATGGTGGCCAATTGCTTCTCAAAGTTTTGCAGACTTGCAATTTGTTGCAAATCATACTAAAAATATTCAAGAACTGTCACAATGATCTGTGCTTGGTTTTTGTTGAATGTTCTTCCATGATGACCAGAAATGTGGTGCCAGGGCAAGAGGTTTTGAAGTTTTTCACCTTGCCTTAATAGAACTAGACAAATTCATGTCAATTTCTTTTTTTTTTTTTTCAAACCCAATAATTATTCAGTTTGTATGATATTTATTTTATCATGCTTGTGATATATTGTGATTTGATAACTTAAATATAAGAAAACCCTCAAATCATTTAAATTAATTATAAGAAAAACCCATCATTAAGAGTGTCTTAGATGATAAATGGAAACAATCATCTCAGTTTTAAATAATAATTTGTGCTTCTGAAGAGTACTAGAAAATCGTTTTAAGAAACACAAAGAAAGTTGTCTCAAACAAAGACTAAAACGACTTTCTAATTGTTTCTTAAAGCTGATCTACTTCTAAAGCAATAAGATTAAGGCTTCGCTTGTGACGGCTTTTTTATTGTTTTCTAAAACGGAGTTTTAATATAAAAAAAAAAAAAAAACTGTATTAAAACTCCTTTTTAAAAAGCAATAAAAAAGCCGTCCCAAACGAAGCCTAAGCTTTGCTAGCAATAGCTTTTTATGAAGAGCTTTTTAACATCCTTGCAAATTTGTTTCTTTTGCATTTGAAATACTATTGTCAGTTTGTTTTGGTGATCCTCAATTTTCTATACAATAATTTGATTGAAATCTTCTTTTGTTTCACTCCAACTTGGATTTCATATAGAAGTAATAAACAAACTCCAATTGACTCATATAATGAATAAAATGGTGATTTCTTGATAAATATGAAACAAATGAGTCGAGTTTAACATAATTAATTATTATTTTAATATGTCAATCCTTTTGTGTATTAATTTAAATAGTATTTGAAATAAATAACTATTTGCTTATACTACTTATTTTTTCTTAATTATAATTTAGTTGATTGTTAAAATGTTATTTAATGATTTTTTAATTATTAATTATACTTTTTTTTGGGAAATTTTAGGCCTTAACCGTTTTCGTTAATGAGCTAAAAGTTAGAAAAGGACACTTGTGTATGCATCTCAAAAAGTATGAAGGGAAAAGCAGGTGCTATAAGAAAATTCACATTTAAAAAAATTCAAAAAAAACCATTGCATAAACAGATCGATAGAATAAATTTGGGTGTATAAAATTAAATATTAAAGTTTTTAGGATGATATGAATGGTAGAAATGAATTATAGGAGTGATATATTTGATAATAAAGTTGTATATGGGTGATAGACATATAATATTAATATTTTAGGTGTTAGATATGTAAATAGTATGAAATAAAGTTATATGTATGTAAATTTCCCTAAAAACTAATAATGGCCCCAAGAAAGGAGTTATTATTATGTGCGGACACCGGACGGTTCTCCGGTCTGGTTACACGCTCGATATCGAGCGCGGTATATTTTTGAGATGATATGATGTATTTTTATTGGTCTTCGGACAATCCGGACTCCGCACAAAATAAAAATTCCCAAGAATGACGTTGAAGGCCCAAAAACTAGATTTAGGGCACCCATCGCTCATCTAAACAAGACATAATAAGCTTCAAAGTAGAGATAATTGTGCCTTTTGGGTTCCCAAAGAGGCCATCCAAGGATTGCAATGGCGAGGCAATGAAGCTGCAATATTATACTCTAAAATTAAAATAAACATGTTCTAATAATTGTGAGACTTTTGAAATTTAACCTTTACTTTTAATGTCACATATGAGTTATGACATATCCCATCTCCTTAATTATTAATTATCCCGCACTATTATAAATTATAATGACCTAATTATAAATTATACTGCTTATGGGTTGGTTTTCGTATTCTCCCCTTCCTCCTGCTTTCGGCTTTGGCTGCTTCGCGTGTAACAGAGCTTTCGTTAAAGCTTGGCCTACTTCGCCTTCTTCGACGACGCTGCCTTCGTCGATCGGAAGTCAGGGCAGTTCGGCGACATTTTCCTTCGCCTCCTTTGACGACATTCTCCGCCTCCTTCGAAGACGACGGGACCTCACTCGTTGCGAGGGTAACCATCTTTCTCCCTTTCGCGCGCTTCTTCGGCCAAATCGCGTAAATCCTCTGAACCCCAGGATTTAGTAAATCCGGGATTTACGCCAAAAATAGGTAACGGCGGATTTATCTCGGCGTGAGATTTATGGGATTATGAAATTCCGTTTGGCATGATTTATGCTAAATTTTGCTTAAACCCTGTATAAATCCCGTTGCCAAACAGCCGGAACCTATCTTCGATGAGCGTGGAACGTCGAATTGGCTCGAACAAGCCCTGCAAATCATTAGGTGCGGCGAGATCGAGAGCACAGATTTCCTTCGACTCTCTCTCTCTCTCTCCCTCTCTCTCTCCATCCATCCACGGCTCCATGTCACTGTAGCAGCGAGGAAGGTTTCAGACGCTTTCGCTCCTGTCACTATCAGAATCTTCAAATGAAGATATTGCAATTGGGCTTGGCGGTAGTTTTAGCGTCGGGCATCGCCGCCATCATTGTCTGCATCACGGGCGTCTCCAAATTCTGTGAGTTCTAGCTGCTTTCCTTTCCAATTTGGTGCGTGTCTACCTGTGGCCCTATTTACTTGATTTATATGTTTCATTAGAGTGATAGTTTTCGTATTCTCATCTCTTTCAGATGGAGGTGCTAGAGTTTCGAGCGAGGAGTTAAACGCCTTGATATCGTTTCAGAGCGACTTTAGGAAATGTGTGGTGAGTGCGTTCTGTGGACAGGTTTTTTTTAGGTGCTATGTGTATGGAGTAATTTGGCAAATTTGATGCAAATTTCAATCATTGTTTATGTTGAAACGAGGGAGTCTGGATCCCTGATTTTAGTGATGGCACAAAAGCCTTATGTCTAGTTGTTCACAGCGATGTTTGTCTCATAGAAGTAAAAACTTTTTGTGAGTTGACTGGTCCTCTTAGATATCTAACAATTAAAGGAATCTTTGGCGTTTGAAGCAGACTTAGTTATTGGAATCGTAGGTAAACAACAACTTTTTTCCTTCTTTTTCGAACAGAAATCGCAATAAAATGGTTTCTAATAAGAGTATTATTAAACATAGAAAACATCGATTCAACATGAAAGAATCATGGCTGTTGGTGGGCTCACCTGCAATGGCCTAATGAGTTATTCCTGTATGATAATTGACAGGGAGGTTTTTGCTCATTATATGCTAGCTCTAACTGAACATGATTATCATAACTAGCCTCTTTTCATTAATTTAGGATAAACATCATTAATTATTCTTTGATATTCATTCTTATTAATTGTTAGCTATACGCATGCAAAATGAAAATAAAGGGAATAGAAATCATGATAATTTTTTTTCTGAAGCACGTAGTAGACACTAAGAATGTAAGAAATCATTGTTATTCTAGTCTCTAGCACGTAGTAGACACTATGTTGTTGCTAGGCCCCAAGTCCTGGATGAGAAAAGTGGAGGGTTGCGTTAGGTAGTCGACAACCAGCGTTAAACTTGTCGAATAATCATGACATGAATCCTTTATGGCGAAAAAGGATTCATGTAGCCGACCCTGCGTAGTGGGACAAAGGCTTGTTGTTGTTGTTATATGATTTTCTCAAAAAGCATTTCCTTCTCATGTTGATTGCATGCAATTATTACAAATTAAAAATAACAAATGCCATAAAGTATATCGTGTCATTCTTTTTCTCAAACCAGCATTAGCTTTCTGATTGTTGAATTTGCACCCTTGGTTAATGAAAAGTTGAATGTAAATTTTATAGATGTTGATGGAGATTTTTTCACTAATTTGCTAATCCCTCCTCAGAAGTGTTATCCTCAAATCAGGATTCCTAGTATGAGTTTTGGCATAGGTATTAGAATTAACCATCAACCTAACATCAAACATGAATTTTCTCATCTAAGCTTATAATTGCAATGGTCATTGTCATCCTTGGAAAACGTGTCAACTATAAACTTGAATATTGAAGATTACTGATTTTGTTTAGAATTATTCTTAACAGACTGAAGTAAAGGAAGTAAATCCTTTTTCTGTATGAAAAGTTTGCGATATTTGTTATTAATTTTTTTTCTTTTGGTATCTTTCTAAGCGTATGACATTCTTTACTTTATCTTGATTAAATGACAATATTTTATATTTATGATTTTACGATTTAATAAAATTATTAAATATTTGCAATAGTGTAAGTCGTATAAGAATGTGTTGAACCCAATGAATCTTCTATTGTGATAATGCAGAATGCAAATGGACTTGGCTTGCAGGCTGTTGGTAGTGGTGACCTTTGTCAAGTTTCAATCAGGTTCCCAAGTGACACAATTTCAAAGTGGGTATGTTTTCACTGCTCATACTTGCCAAATCTTACTAATTTTGATGAAGATAACAACTGATTAATCTTTAGAATGACATGAATGGTAGCCTGGACACAGATGCCCTCAATTGAAAATAAAATAGAATCTCATAGCATAAACCATGACACCTTTTCACATTTGATCACTGTATACTGTATTTTATTTCATTTATTTTTTATTTTTTCATTTTGAAGGTAAAAAATATTGTAGATAAATCGATATCCTAAACTTATGAAATCCCGCATTTAAAGATTTTTAATGCTTACCATAAATATATGTGAATTTAAACTAGAGATGGAGTAAACTTGAATTATGGAGGTCTACCTTAGAGTCTAAAGGTTTTTGCTTGAGTAAATCTAAAACTGAATATATGGAGTGTAATTTTAGTAGTAATAGACCTAGTGAGGGGATTGTGATTGTGGGTGATCAAATCATTAATAAGAGTACTCGTTTTAGATACTTGGGTCTATTGTTAAGAGTGATGATGAAATAGATGTGAATATTATCAAAATAATTCAATTTGGATGGTTGAAGTGAGAATGCATCGAGCTTGTTGTGTGATAGAAAAGTCCCTTTCAAACTAAAGGGAAAATTCTATAAGATGGTGGTGAGACCTGCAACGCTTTATGGTGTCAAATGTTGGCCATTAAAAGAGAAACATAATACTAAGTGTTGCAGAGATGAGGATGCTAAGGTGGATGAGTGGCTTTACACTTAGAGATAGGATACAAATGAGCATATACGTGAAAGGTTGGAGTAGCTCGAGTGGAAGATAATATTTGAGAATCGATTTAGATGGTTTGGACACATAAAACGACAACCTTCCGATGACCCGATTAGGAAAGTAGATGATTTAGATTTGACTTATGTTAAGAAAGGTAGAGATAAACCTAAAAAGACTTGGTTATAAAATATTAAAAATGATATTTCTTTATTAGATTTAAATGAGAATATGACTTTTAACATGACACAATGGAGAAAAAGGATTCATGTAGCTGACCCCATGTAGTGGGACAAATGCTTGATGTTGTTGTTATTGTATAATTATATGTGAATTTAAGCTGTTTCTTTTATGGAGCTTTCATACCATAGTTTATATTTCTTTACCTAGTCAATAGGAACGTCTTTGTAATAGTGTATTTTAACCAACACTTTTTTGGTTTTCCCAGAGGTTTTACTCCTGAACCCAATGAGCGAAATTGCAGTACTAACTGTTAAATTTTATCTTTTAACTTCAGCTAAAAATTCTAATTTCTTCTTTTATTTTGCATTTAACCAAATAGAAAGATCCCAAGACAGGAGAACTTGAAGGGTTATCATTTGACTTCAATCTTTGTGAAGCAGTAGCTACATGGGAACAAGTGAGTCTTTAAATTTGTTCCTTATGCATTCTTTTAAGTATTACATGCTGAACGTGTCTACAAAATTCGTTCAAGCTTATCCCAATGATAAGATTTTCCATTTTCAAGTATCCGATTCATTGCAACCTCACTCCAAGCTATGAAGCACTGGCACTAATATGAGTCACAGACATGCTGTGATATGCACGCTGGGACGTGAGGCAATTGTAAAAAGACGACATAATATGTCATGCACACAAATTTTTGAACTTAATGTCAATATTTTTTATTAAAAAGCTTTACACAAAGCTGTATGATAGCGTATGTATCTCAATTACATTTTTATAGTTTATAAAGTGCATTTGTCCTCAACACTAATCTTAACATAAACAATTAGGCATGATTTTTTCAATATCAATAGTATATTGTTTATATGAAATGCCAAAAACTCAAAGTAGATAATATAATCTTCAACTTGAACTATATACTGATCGAACCAAAAATATATTGCAGTTTTTCTGTCCATGTTGGCTTGTGTATAGATAGTGTCGGGCATGTCTCAACTTTGTGTGACTTTATGTTTGAAAAGAAAACATATCATGCATGATTTTAAGTGTGCCAGACTTGTTGGAGCGCATCTAAGGCATGTCAGTGTACAAAGGTGCGTATTGGAGCGCATCTAAGTCACTTCAGTGTACAAAGGTGCTTGATATGGACATAAGGCTTTTTTTTAATTGATTTTGTTTCCTAGACTGCAACTCTATAAATTTGGCTTATTGAATTGTATTGTGGAAGTTATGAATGCAAGTACTAATTTGGATGGAATATGACATGCTAACCTTTTACAGGCGTGTTGACATGCAGACGATGTACTGGAAAGATATGCAGCTAATGAACTGGAAAGTTCATGTTGTAGCTTTTAGTTTGCAGAGAAGCTAATGTACTGCTTGCTTGTTTCATGCATTTGGAAGTGCCTTTAAATCATTGAGAATCCAATGTCACATAAGGATAAAACATAGACCAAGTTTTAATAACAAAAATCTCACCTATGATGTTCGTTGTTTTAAGCTGAGATTGTTGTTATCCAACATGAGTTTGAAGTCAATAACGTGTTCATTTAGTATGCCACTCTTAGAAAATTATAGAGCATTAACATGGAATGTTTATTTTGGCATTATGGTGCTAAATACTCGTGGACTGTCTACTGAGAACTCTTGTTATTTGAGATCATTCTAGCTAATTAATTTAGCACAATTTTACCTATCAGGTCCGCAACAGCACTACCATACTTACAAAGGAGTTCATTGACGCTCTACCAAATGGGTGGGAGGAGTATGCTTGGCAGAGGATCAACAAAGGGGTGCTTCTGTAAGTAAATCATCATGGATTTGAATTATAATTATAATTATTTAGAAAGATAAACTACTCTGATATCTTGCATTGGATGGTATGTTTCTATTTTTTTTCCCTTTATATAAATATGTCAGCAAGAGCTAAAAAGATTCCAATACAAATCTGAATTTTTAGTGGCTTATGGAACGTTAAATCTGAATTCTTTCTCGATATTTTGGGTGAATGCGTTGCTTCTATTTCTATTCTTCCTTTAATCAGTTCTAGTTTTTGTTCTCTGATATTCTTTGATTTGCCAGCAATGGATGTGCGAACAAGACATTATGCATGGAAAAGCTTTCACTGGTACTCCCTAAAAAACCACCACTCTTTCCACGACAGTTTGGTCGCTGTGCAGTTGTTGGTAATTCTGGGGATCTTCTGAAAACAAACTTTGGAGATGAGATAGATGCTTATGATGCTGTAATTCGAGAAAATGGCGCACCAATTCAGGTCTAACAACTGACTACCTTCCTGGCCGATTTGTCAAGTATATTCTTGATCAACTATTTACTATTATCTGACAGTATTGCAGAATTACACGAAGTATGTTGGTCAGAAGAGTACATTCCGGCTACTCAATAGAGGATCTGCAAAGGCACTTGATAAAGTTGTAGAGTTAGATAGTACGTGTTGCACTCTCTTTTCAGTTCTACTCTTGAGTTAGACTTATGCTGAATGTTTAACATTGAACAGAACAAAGGAAGGAAGTTCTTATCATCAAGACTACAATCCATGATATTATGAACAAAATGATAAAGGTGCGATCCATTATTTGATCTTTCTGTAATATTTGTCTTTCTTTTGAAACATTAATGTGTACTTATTTAATTAATTTCTACTGCAGTATACTTCCTGACTGTGCTTGATTGATTTAATGTGCTCATCATGTTAAATAGGTGCCACATAATTTGTGTCTTCGATTGTATTCTAGATGTGGTGAAGATCTCAAAACATAACCATTTACCTGATTTGTTCATGATTTTCTCTCATATTACTGAACTGTTTTGTTTCAAAATTGTAGCAAAAATTGTAGCAATATATTATCTTTTTTTTTTCCCCTTACGATGAATCCTATTCTGAATATTTTATGAAATGAAAGTAGGTACATGTTCAATTACAAAGAAATAGGCACGTGGCCAAGTAGATCCCTCATTTTTGGTGTTGTCCCATTATAATCCCCTGAATTTGCTAATTCACCTATTTTGGTCTATTTCATATTAGCACCGTTAAAACTCAATAGAGCAATAGAGATGCCTTTATGGTCGTGTTTTACTTCATTGTTACTTAGCTAGAGACCTTTCCTTAATATTACTGCAACATGATGATATGTGTTCTACCGCCAAAGATTTGTGTGTGTTTATAAGTGGCTTGTTCCATCGCCAGAGGGTGGACCTTAGCTGTGAGGGTTGTATGCTGAATCAAAGAATGAACCTTCTTTCTTTTTGAATGGTGCTAGAAGTTTTTTTTAGTTACCCAAATGCTGAAACTTCTGGCCTAAAGGACAACCACAATTGAATTTTAAATTATTGTGGATTTATCTAATTTGTTTGATTTTTAATTTGTATTTTTAATAAGGTGGACCTATATGTGCATGGTTAAAAAGTTGGGGGAATGAATTAAGAGGTGTAAAAGCTCGAAATAGGTCCCCAACTATTAATAAATGTCTAATCTAGTCCCCGGCTTCTATAATGCCCCAATTTAGTCCATTGACTATTAGATCAATTTGGTCTGAAGATCAAAAGTAACAATTATAATTAACCCCAATAGTTACATGTGAGGACATTTTAAATATAAGGGTGTATGTGAGATTATATTATTTTTTATACATTTTGTAAATTAAAAAAAATTATTTAGTTAACTTTCATTATGATATTTGTATTTAATTTTATATGATAAATAAAAAAAATATAAAAAAATAATATAATCTCACATACACCATAATATCAAAAATACCCTCATAGTTAATTATTGGAGTTGACTTTAACTGTTAGTTTTGGCATTGGGATTAAATTAGGATATTTTCTAATAGTTGGGAAACTAAATTTGTTCATCATGAAAGATTGAAAGTTTGAGAATAAATTGGACATTTACTAATAGTCAGGGAACTATTTTGGGCTTTTATTCAATTTAAGGGCCAAAATGTGACTTTTTTCAGACACTACTATATTCTTCTTCTAATCTATCCTTGATCCAACGAGCTTTATTTGGTATGTTGAAAGCCCATGATCTTTATTTAATAAAATTTCAGGTATCGCTAACAGAAAACATTAATTGATTCATGATGCACTCATGCATTTTGTTTGCATGCGAAATGTTGTGGGATTTAATCATGAGCAGTTTTTGTGCCAGTGTGGCGTGATAATGCTTCATTGTTAGCTTGCGTTCATATATTGTTTTTTTTTTTTCTCTTGTGCCAATTCCTTTTTTTTTTTCAGTTTTTTGTGATGTACAGTTATCTCTTAACTGCATATGCTTTCTAATTTTGCTAATTTAGTATTCTATCTGCAGGAAGTCCCAATTCTTAATCCTGTATATCTGATGTTGGGTGCATCTTTTGGTTCTGCTGCCAAAGGAACTGGGCTGAAGGCCCTTGAATTTGCTCTCTCTATATGTGATACTGTTGATATGTATGGTTTCACTGTGGATCCTGGCTACCAAGAATGGTATGGATAAAATTTATGCTCTCTTCTCCTCAAATGTGGCTTTTGTTGGTGTTAACTACATCGAGGCAAGACTGTTATGCGATTTTTCCAGGACAAGGTATTTTTCAGAGTCTAGACAAGGACATACTCCATTGTATGGAAGAGCATACTACCAGCTGATGGAATGCCTAGGAGTAAGTCACAAGATCCTCCTGTTGATCTTTATTGTTTGTTGAAGCAGCAAAACTTGTGATATTTTTATTAACTTTTCTATTTCAAAGCTTGTCAAGATCCACTCTCCAATGAGGGCAGATTTAAACAGGGTTGTTGAGTGGCTTCCGAGTCCAAGCACACTTGCAGCTGCAAGAAGTGCATCAGAGAAACTTTTAAGGTACTCTGACATCAACTTGTACGTCTTTAACTGCTTTTTACTAGCAATGCAAATTATTCAATTATCTTCTAAACCTAATGCTTCTTACATGACGCATACACTTATCATGTAGACAACATCAATACTAGTTCTAAGATATATTTCCCCTCCCCAAGCCCTACATTTAAGGGAGTCTCCTGCTTGAGTACTAGTCTAAAGGTACGGGAATAATGATCATGTGGCATTCCTGAAAATGGATTTTGGTCTTTGTACGATGTCTCTTTGTTAGCATTAATTTTGTAATTTTCAAGAGAAAAGATGGTCTCTCTTTTTTTTTTTTAAAGTTTCTTTATCACTTTTAAAGTTTAATTGCAACTTTTAGCTTTTTTATTGGTGATTAAGTAGTTGCTGCAGTTTTATGATATATTTTAGTTTCTGTTACATGTCATCATTTTCATCATTTGGCTTATCCCAACTAGGTGGGATCGACTTTATGGATCCTTCTTTGTGCAGTGTTGTCATGTGATGCATGGGATATTAAGTTTATTTTATTAGCTTTTCTTCTAGCCATGCTACATTAGGTTTATTTTTTGCTTACTAATCCTTATTGTGCATCTTTGTCCTTCTATTATACGTGCCTAAATTATGTAAGTAGATTTTTTATTATCTCATCTTCAATAGATGCTACTCTTATATCTCTCTATTATAATTACTTTAGCCTCTTCTTTCCTATTTTAATCACACATCCATTTTATCATTTTCATGTCTTACTGATTTTAACCGTCATTAACTTTTCTTTTGTTGCCAACACTCAGATTCATATACCATACTCATTCTAATTGCAGTTTATTTTTCTTTCAGTCTCTAACATTTTCTCTATTTCATGATACACTCAAAGCTCTTTTTTTCATTTTAGCCACCTAATTTTAACTCTAAAACTATGTCCTCATTTCATTCATTATTTTTTGTAAGTAATTCAAAGTATTTAATTCCATCACACTTAATTATCACTTGGAATTTTGATAATATTCGCCAATTATCTATTTTACACCTGCAAAGTTGCATATTACTGATTATCTATTATCTATTTTATGTCATTGTTCTATGATTAGGTAAAATTTCCTGGGCGATATTCTCATCCATAGATAATACTCATTTTCTAAAATGAAGCTCTATATATGGTGATAGGACATTGGTTTTGTGACGACCCAACCCGAGTACTTGGAATACCAAGTCGGTAATAGTTCTTGGACAGTAAATTCAATTCTTTTAACAATAACTAAACAATCAAATAGACTAAAATTCAAATCTTAAAAGAGAACGTTAATCATCAATTATCAGTCTGGACAAATATAACACAGTTCATACATATTTTTATTTGAATCTCTTCATTTATACATGAACTCTTCTCGATAACCTATTTGCTCAATTGGAGGTTTATCTTAAATATTTAATTAATTGGTTTGAGTTTTCATCTTCATACTCCATGTTCGATTGCAATTATAGGACATAGCAATAAAAAGTGTAAGTAAGTATTCATGATTTATTATTAACCTTTTCTAATTAAAATGAACATGAATATAAGTACTGACAATCATCATTTTTCTTGAATATCCTTTATTATTTTAATTATCAACTTTTAATTTAATAAGTACAAGCCATTTTCATTTTCATTTTCATTTGTAGTCTTTTTCATTTTTTATGTTTGGGTATATTGCTTGCCCATCCAGTACCATATGGAGGCGAACTTCCATATGTTGACTATTTTCTTGTGTATTTTCCATTCTAGCACATTTCATTCAATGTCATAATTTATTCTTTTCATATTCATTTACATATACATAAATTTTGATATGATATTTTCTTATTTAATGTATATTGTAATCAAACTCGTCATTTGATTCATCATTTTAATGTAACTCATTCTTATCATAAATTAGCAAATATACATGCATATTGTATCAGGTGTTGCATTAATTAATAATAGAACTATAAGTGCTATAGAATAAAATAACACATAATCACCCACCCACACTTTTTTTTCGAAGGCCAAAAATCCATTTTAAATTTCTTTAAATTTTTAATTGACATTTATATAGTTGACAACCTAACCATTAGGTAAATAAGTAAGATAATTTTTTAGCTAAAATATAACTATATTGACCATAAAATTTTCAATAACATATCTAACGTTTACCTACATCTTCTGGGAACACCCTTGTTTGATTCAATGCTTTGCCTCACCATTGCTGCTCAGTTCTCTCACAGCTTAAAACAACATTAACAATGTTCAAAAAAAAAATCCAAAATAACATTGGCAATATCAACGTGGCCTAGGGCAACCTCGAACACACCAAATTATTAAGTCACATATCTAATTATATTGCACATCATATTCCATGAAAATTATTGAAATGATGTATACCTAAATCACATTAATTACCTCAAACACTGTTTTAGTTTTGTCGCATGAGATCGCACAATTCAACCTGTTTTGTTCTCATAATAAAATTGAAATATCCTCTTCTACATCAAACAATAAAATTTACCTTTATGATATATGATTTTTTGCAATGAGGTCAAATCCACAAACTCATTTCCTTCTTCCTCTTCTCGAATTGCTCCAACTCAAGAGATCTCAATAGATTAAATCGTACAGTTCCTTCTCTAACTTCTAACTCTACTAAAACCCTCTTCCAAGTTCAACTTTACTGAAGCAATCATAGCAACTTCCTATCCAACTACTGCAACCCAATTGAAGACGCTGAACATTCCTTTGCCTTCGATTGAACCCGTCAAATAGTGCTCGCAGCTGAACATCTCTCTTTGCTGCATTGCGTTGAACAATCGGATTATCAACCTTTCTAGTTCTAACAAATAGATCGACTTCGTACATTTATTTTCCTCCTTTTTCTGCTTAGGAGGATTGACAAGATCATATTAAATTTCTGCTTTCTTCCAGTTTCACATGAACTCCTCTTTCTCCTTTGTTCGAAAGCAAACTAACTATCCTTTTGCCTTTGACTTCATTGCACGCGAGTGAACCAAGTTATTCGTGTGAGAAGTCACGCTCATTTCTACTTGTCCACGTGCTATTATGTTCGTTTACTCGACCTCGCCTAGCTCGCTCGCACTCACTCTCTCTAGGTTCCACCCACCTTTTTAACTAGTTTGACTGGATCGCTCCAGCCGGCCATTACAGTTTTCATGCTGTTTCACGTTTGCCAACAACTTCTAAAAAACAATGGAATGAAATAAGAAGAAGAGTAACACAAAATGTATTATATTAAAATTTTGATCACATCCTCACATTACCACTCTATCACCTTTATAAACTTTTCTTCTTCATGACACCAACAATCAATCTGCCCATCTGACATGGCCAGCCCAAAACATCCCATAGCTACCTGAAAATGACTATTATCTTCTACTCGTATCCTCAGTGGCCAATTCTGTTGTTCTTCTACCTTAGTTCTGCATGGAAGACTTTGTCTCAAGTTAGTGGTTAGCATTCCTATGTTTCCTTTGATCCCCTCTCGCCATCGCCAGTATCGAAGTTCCAATCAATTTACCTCTTCCATGGTTTTGTATTAAATAATTTGAACGTTATGACTTAAAGCCTTATATTATTAGCAAACTGAGTTCACTGGCCTATTTGAGGTGATGAAGCTATGAGATCGTCTTCGGGCTCATCCCAATCTCCCCACCATTTTGCTTTAATTGAATTCAAACTTGCTTGAAAAATCTAAGCCTTTGCAATCTTGTTTATTGATTGCTCCCTCACGAGCAGAAGGATAGTTAATTATGGGTGCTTGCGGCCATAGAAAGTGCCAAAGTATATTAGATTAACTATGACAAATTATTAGATCCGGACACCGGACAAAGAGAATCATCCAGATATCTCTCTGTCTACAGTCAAAGCGCAGCTACTACATTAACTACGCTTTGACTGTAGACAGAGAGAAATCCGGATAATTTTCTCTGTCCGGTGCCCGAACCTAATAATTTCTCAATTAACTACACCCAATCTACCTAAAGAAAAAATTACTTTTCAGTTCTGACATCATATCGACGATATTCAATCAGGAAATGTCTTTTGTAGATGGAACAAATCAAATACATTTGGTTCACAAAATGCAAAATTTCGAGTCTTGGCGTGGTTGTCAGACTGACTGTGACAATCATCATAGAACTTATGCTAAAATTCATGAAATGAATTCAAATATGATTATTTTCCATACTTCTAACATTTATGTGACCATTTTTCCCAGACGAGTTGGAGCTGGAGCTCGAGGATCATGGGGGTCTTGTTCCATCATCAAAAAGAGAGAGAAAGGAAAGACCCAGGACTTCTCCAAGTTCCGTGAGGCTGCTATCAAGCATCAACAATACGTCAAAGGCGCAACCATGTATCCTTTGGAGCGAAGTCCTGGCCATGGCATGCTCTGCATTATTCCTGATGGTTAAATCAGGTTTCATTTTCCACTTGCCTATTCCTTCTCCAGATTTCTATGGAGATTATTTGAAGGCTGCAATCACCATCCAAAATTTTTTTCCTGTTCTTGAGGCTCATTTGGTTACTCATAGAAGGGAAAATATGTTTTATTTACTCAATTTTTATACATATGTTGGTTTAATGTAATAATGTTTTTTATTTTTTTAAAATCTTGTTCTATATATCCAAGCAACCATATGGGAACCTTAAAAGGAGAAGCTTTTGAAGTCATTCTTTCATTCAACAATTTCTGCTAGTTTTTACATTGCTTTGCTATTCAAATCATATTTTATGTTTGGTAATGCTTTTTATAAATTTTTATATTGTAAAGTTATTTTCTTACAGCAGTTTTTAAAAAGTTATTTTTCTCATAGTAATATAATATCACACTTATCTTTAAACAAAAAAACTGCAATCTTTTCAAACGGATACTCTTAATCTGAATTATATATTTTTGTGCAATATTTGATAAGGAAACGTGGTTATTTTATTTTACTTTTTTTTTATTATTTTGGCTTTGCTGTAATCTTGAATAAAAAAGTGATGGCTTCTTATTTTAGTATGTTTGGGATAATATTTTTGCTGTTTTGATTTTTTAGATCGTAGTTACAGAGTTCCATTTGGTTATTATTTTCTTTTTGTTTCAACAATGCATTCAATGGACTTATGATAGATTTGTTCTATGGGGGATGGTTAGTTTAATAATGTTATATCATCTTATAAATTTTAATATTTCATTCTATGCACCAATATTATTCTATGGGTGGTATGTTTTAATGTGTGTAGATATGGTAAATAACATGAAATAAATGGTATGTGTGTAAAATCTCCCTTTTTTTGGGTTATATTGCCTGTGCTGTTTTCAACAATGAAATGGTGATGATTTGTTATTTAGAGACTTAAATAGAACTTAATAAATGTATGTTATCTGTTGCAGCAAGTATTTAGCTGATGGGAGTTCACTTCAGTTCTATGCTCCAGCTGTTCTTCTTGATTTCTTTTTTTTCACTAAGTTTTCATTTTTCAATTTTGTGAATCTCACATAGGGGTGTAAGTGAGCCGAGCCGGCTCGTGAGCCGGCTCGAGCTCGACTCGTTTATGAGCTCGTGAGCCGAGCTTATCGAGCTCACGAGTCGAGCTCGAGTTCGAGCTCGTTTAGTAAACGAGCTCAAGCTCGAGCTCGAGCCGCCTTGGCTCGTGAGCTCGTGAGCTCGTGAGCCGGCTCGATTATTTAATATTTTTAAAAATATATTTTATTTTATTTATTAAATTTAAATATTAAGAAAATAATAATATCACCTTTTGGTATTTTAAAAGTGAAATATTTCATATTTTTATCTTAACAAACTTTAAGTTTTTATGTTTTGATTATTAAAGTTCTTTTCTTAGGTTTCATTTCATTATTATTTTTTAAAGTAATTGCCTAAATTTAAAAATTCCCGCCCATGGTTGGCGAGCCGGCTCGAGCTCGTTAATAGTGACATAAGCTCGAGTTCGAGCTCGACTCGAGCTCGCTATCTATCTAACGAGCCGAGCTTCCAAGGGCCAAAACTCGACATCGACTCGACTCGTTTACACTTAAATTTTCATACGGCTTTTTCATAGTACAACAATAAATTTAAAAACTATTTTTTAGAAAATCATATAAAAAAGCTGTCTCAAACGAAGCCTTATTGTTTGGGACAGCTTTATTCTTAAATGCTAAATGTTAATATTTGTGATATTTTTTGTATGATTTAAAAATTCAAGGCTGTTTTAAGAAAAAAAAAATATTTCAGCTTTTCTCAAACGGAACTCTTCTCAAACTATATAGAAGAGCTGAGTTAACTTACTAAAAGAAAAAAAAAAAAGTCAATTTGGGCCAAATTACAAGATAATAATTTAAATATTTTAATTTCTTATATATATAATTCCTTTGTCATTATTCTCAAATTATATAATCATTCATAATGGATTGGGTTAGTAACTAATTTTACACTACTTTAAGTGTTAATTATTTATGGGTTAAGTCCAATTTGATTCTAATGGAGACTTGGATATATTTAATAAAGTTGAATTTGAATTTATTATATGCGAGTTGGGCTCAAATTAGATTTGCCAATCTGTCTTATTAAATATGCAAATAAGTTTATTCAGTGAGGAGAACATTAATAGCCACTAAACATATCAAAAGAACATATTAACATATGTTGTGGGCTAGAAAGTTTGTGATGGCAGACTGAACAAATTTTGTATCTTGAATTTATATGAGGATCTATTACATGAACAAATAAAGAAATAAAATATGGGCGACACTAAGATTTTTAAGTAGAAAATTCGAAATGGGAAAACAATGGGCCCTGCATAGACGAAATGATTCAACTATGTCAATGTCAATTGTGAAGGTTTGTTTGTTCTTTAATTTGGAGACAACGAGGTTTAAAAATATGAGAAATTGGTAGAAAAATATCATAGAGTCGGTATGTGGTGAAAGTTGTTTAATGGGTGTAGCATAGTGAAATTGTTTCGATAGTGACAGTTGGGCGATGAAGCATTCGTGGTGGCGTTGATTGATGTTGGTCTAACTATACTGTGGTCTAATGGGTGTGGTTGGGTGACAATAATGATTGGGTAACAATGCCTTTGATAGTGGTCAGGGGCTTTTTTTGTAGTGGTGGCCAAGTGACAAAAGTCTAACGATAGTTATCGAACGGAGGTTCGATCGGGTGCTCAGACTATGAAGGTTTAACAATGGCGACTGGGGGGTGAGGATGATCATGACGATAGCGTTCAGTGGAACTTGGTTATTCGTCAAGCATTTTTGTTTTATTGTATCTTAAGTGTTCTCCTCATGTGGATAGAAATACCTATTTGTAGATTTCTTTGAGTGATATAATTGCACTATATCAATAAAAATAATATTCTAAACGTTCAATTGAATGCCCTATATTGATTTCATTGATCTTAGATCGTCTTTCAACATTTAAGTGTCTAAATAATGTTGGAATTAAATGATATTTAGCTCGATGGATTCTAATCATTGAGATGTTCGATTTGATCAAAAAATATATTATTTGAATATTATTTGGCCATAAAATTAAATACATTGGCTATTAATTAATATATTAATACAATAAAAAATGTAGTAAGTTATCTTAACGAAAAGAATTGGTAAATCTAGTACAATAAACATTTCTTTGTTCGTAGTTCTTGAACTTCGTATAGCTCTTACCAATCTGATAAAGAACTTGTTCAAATAAATATATTTGGTAATAAAAATCAAAGAAAATACGTAGCTTTTCTCCATCTAGATTGTGAGTTTTTGGTATCAATTAAAAAGTTTTTGGTTGAGCCTTACATATCTATTATATATATATATATATATGTGAATTTGAATTTATTGACCTACATATTAAAAAAAATTCAAATAAATAGTTGTTTTTAGTACATTTTATCACATTTATGTACCTGGAAAATATCAAAATTAGTGTACCTGTTTGCTTCATTCAGGAGCTGTTTAACAACAAGTGGGATTTAAATTTAATGAGATTTAAGCTTCGTTTGAGGCGGCTTTTTTATTGCTTCTTGAAGCAATTTTTTAGTACAAAATTTTAATTTTGATACTAAAAAGTTTCTTCAAGAAGCAATAAAAAGCCGTCCCAAACGAAGCCTAAGTAAATCTTTTAAATTTAGATTTAAGGCTCGTTTGAGACGGCTATTTTATTGCTTTTTAAAACGGAGTTTAGTACAAATTTTTTAATTTTTGTACTAAAACTCGGTTTTCAGAAGCAATAAAAAAGCCGTCTCAAACGAAGCCTTAGTTAATTTTGAGGGTGTTAAATCCTGAAAACAATGGCATTACAAATGTTAAATTTTATTAAATTATGAGAAGCTGTTAGGTAACATATTTTAGGATTTATGACAGTTAGGAATTTAAATGTGAAGAAGATATTTATAAATTAAAAAATTAATTTATAATTAAAAATAAAAACGCCAATTTATAAAAAGGAGCATATTTCAAGTTTAAATTAGCTTAAGGAGCGTAATACAAAAAAAAAATTAAAAAGTAGCAAATACGGATTTAAATCATCCGGTTTCTTTTGAAATCGGAACTTCATTATCTGGATTGAAATCGGAACTTCATTATCCGGTTTTAATTAAATCCGGAATTTTATTCCACAATTTCTTAAAAAAAAAAAAAATTCTTTTCAAAGAAACCGGTTTCTTAATTAAAAAATTTTCTTTTAATTCCATTTCAGTTTTTAATACTAATACTAAATATTTATATTTATTTATTTAATATTTAAATCATTAGATTATTTTAAAATAATTATTTATATTTATTTATCAATATCAAAAATAAATACATGTTTATATTTATTTTTGATTAAACTATCCGGTTTCAACTTTTAATTTTATTTTTTATTTTTAAATTAAAATAAATTGTTTATTAAAATGTTTATATTTGATAAAATGTTTAATATTAAAATAAGAAAACTAAAAAATGTTTATTCTAATATGTTTAATAAATTTTTTAATATTCGAATAAACATTAAAATAAACATTTTATAATATTAGAATAAACATTTTTAAACTTTATTTTAATTTTTTTTCTTAAATATTTAATAATTTAAAAATTATAATATTAAATTCAGTTCAATAAAAAATTATATTAATTTTTTTAAGATTATAATATTAGAATAAACATTTTGATTCTAATAAATTCATTTGAATGTTTTAATGATATCAGAATTTGGCCATCTTAGGCTCGTTGGATTCGTCTAATCGAGTTGCTTGATTCTACTATAAGCATGTCATGTTTGGAAACTGTTTGGTAATACAAATTATGGCATGAACCTTCCAAATGCGCATGAATTCTTTGATTTGAACTCATTTGAGCTCGGATTGAGTCGAATTTGGTGTCGTTGTGTTCGTATTTTGGAGACGTTTAGTTCGACCGTAAATTTGCTGAAATTGAAGTTTAGATGATCTCTGGTTTAATTTTTTATGATATATCAAATATAAACTTTTTAATAAACATTTTATTTTAATTTAAAAATTAATAAAAATAAATGTTGAAAACAGATATTTTAATTAAAAATAAATATAAACATGTATTTATTTTATAAATAAATATAAATAATTATTTTAAAATAATCTAATGATTTAAATATTAGATAAATAAATATAAATATTTAGTTTAGTATTGAAACCTGAAATTGAATTAAGGGGACAATTTTTAATTAAGAAACCGGTTTCTTTGATTTTTTTTTTTTTTTTTTTGAGAATCCGTGGAATGAAATTCCAGTTTTAATTGATATCGGATAGGGGTGCAAACGAGTCGAGTCGAGCTCGAGCCAGGGGGTGTTCGAGTCGAGCCTGACAATCAAAACCCGAGCTCGAGCTCGAACTCGAGTCGAGTTCAAAATCCGAGCTCGAGCTCGACTCGTCGTCAAATCGAGCGGCTCGTCGAGCTCGCTATCGAGCCTTTCGTCGCGCACGCGCCCGATCCCGCGCACGCGCCCGATTCCGCGCACGCGACCGCTCCGGCTGGCGCAGCCCGCGTCCGCTCCCGAGTCCCGCCTCCCGCAGCCGCAGCCCCGTTCGATCCCGCGCCAAATCCCACGCCCGCGCCCGCACCCTATCCCGCGCATACGCCCGCAACCCCGTCTGCTCCCGCCTCCCGCCGGCCGCGCCCGCGCCCGATCCCGCGATCGCTCCCTCGCACCCGCTCCCGGCCTCCCGCAGACGCGACTCGAGCTATTCGACGAGCCGACGAGTCGATCAGCCCAGTGTCCGAGCTCGAGCTCGTTTAGCGTTCGAGCTCGAACTCGTGTTCGAGCTCGACTCGCGAGCTCGATAAGCTCGGCTCGTCGAGCCCATTAACGAGTCGAGCCCGAGCCGGCTCGCGAGCCGGCTTGACTCGGTTGCACCCCTAATATCGGATAATGAAGTTCCAATTTTCATAGAGATTAGAAATCGGAGTTTCGATTTCAAAAGAAAACAGATGATTTAAATCCGTATTTGCTCCTTTTTAATTTTTTTTTTTCTATTATGCTTCTTAAGTTAATTTAAACTTAAAATTTGATCATTTTTATAAATTGGGCCAAATAAAAATTAATGTGTTATAAATTTAATAATTTGTTAAGTACAAATTACTCATTAATTATTATTTATAATATTAATTATAAATTTAATAATATATATTTAAATTATATTTATTAGGAGAATTATATTAATATTAAATTTTATTTATATTTTTAATTATTCAATTAAGTTAAATTAAATAAATAATTTATGTACTAATTATATTGTTAATTATTTAGTTACTTAATTATTCATATTTGAAATTATATTAATTAAGTTAATCAATATCAACTTAGTGGCGTTTTTGGTTTTGCCTTTGATCTTCTCTATTCGTCGTTGCTTTCCGGCTTCGTTGCTTCGCAGGCAGAGATTGCACGCGTCGCTTCTTCGGCTCCTTCCTGGGTGTTCGACTTCGCTCCTTCGACGACTTTCCCTTCCTGTCGGATCGGAAGTTACGACATTTTGATCGGAAGCAACAACGGGAGCTCGCTGGCTGCCTTTCGCGTGCTTCTTCGGCCAAATCCCATAAATCCGCCGAACCGAGGGATTTAGTAAATCCGGGATTTAAGCCATAAATCCTTAAATCCAGGATTTACCCATCGCCGGGATTTAACGCGGATTTCTGATGGATTGATGCAGATAGCTTGGGCGACCAATTTCCTTATTCTTCTAGGGTTTTGCGTCTTCGAGAAATTCAGTATTTTTTCTTTTTCTCGAGCTGATTCGCGTGAATGTTTCTGCCTCTCGCTTCAAGGGATTCAACAAGTCGGTGGCTTTTTCTTATCGCAAAATATCGACAACATCCTTTTTTGATTTCTAGCTTTAGTGGTACAAATGGCTACTTGAAATGAGAAATCTACTCCTGTGCGTGCTATGAGAGGTCCACCAAAAATCTCCCTAATTTTATTTTTCTTCAAATAGCTTGCAGGTCTTGACTCTTCTCTGGTAAGCCGAAAAGTTTTATATTTATTTGTGGAGGCAGATGTTTTTAATAGCTACTGGAAGTAGATTTGAGGTTGGCTCTGCTACTCTTTAAGCACTGTGCGTTTGAATTATGTTGGGCTGCCATTAAAATTTGAGGTGGACATGGTGGCTTCCCAAATAATGAAGCTAGATGGGTTTATCTACACAACTCTCTCAGGTCACTCAACGCTAGCATGGGCAACAACGATTGCTGGTGTTTTTGTAGCTATTTCAGTATCAGTATCCATGTTTCTTTTGTTCCACCACCTTTCGGCCTACAAGAATCCTGAGGTTCTTTTCTGCTTATATTTTACTAATGCTTGTTATGTTGAACTATTGTTCAATGAAGGCAGTTTTTGATTTTTGGTTATTGGTGTTTTGTTTACTTTTGTAGGAGCAAAAGTTTTTAATTGGTGTTATCTTAATGGTCCCTTGCTATGCTGTTGAGTCGGTATGAACTCCCCTCTAAAGAATTTCTGATTAAATTTAATATTGCTTGAATAGTTTGAAGAATGTTGAGCACTTTACTTTAGATGTCAACACTTAATGGTTTTTTTATTTTCAATTAAGTATGATGACTGTCATATGCAGGGGCGGAACCAACCTTGATTTTCAAGCGGGGGGGGGGGGGGGGGGGACTTATAAGTAAATATTGGTGTTGCCTCGAATTTGACTCGACCTTTCACTATAAGAAAATGGATCACCAAAAAGGAAGCTTGATATTAGTTATCAAAAAGAAAAATTGCTGATGATTTGTTTATTCTTAAATAAAATTTATGTTGAAGTATGGATGATTTATTAGCAAAAAAAAGTAGAATGATGTTATTGATTAGTTATTCAATTTCTACAAAATATATATTATAGTTGGCTTCAATTTGGCTCGATCCCTATTTGTTCATATCCTTGATCGTTATATGCTTCATAAATATGTTGGGGGTTCAAGGGAGCAGCGTCCCCTACAAATTTTGGTTGTAAGGATATTTTTGCAATTTTTGCGGCTATTTAAGGGTGATTACGGGCTGTTGGGGGGGGGGGGGGGGCAATTGTCTGCTCCCTTGACATCTACATGGTTCCGCCCCTTGTCATATGTTTAAACATGGTTTATCTTTTATTGCATGGATAACTTCCTTTGTACTTTAAATATCATTAATTGTCTTCAATTAGGAATAAATGTAATAAGATATATTGTTTTCCATTATCTTGAGTTTTACATGTGGAATATTTCTAGATTCTTCTTAAGAAGTTTTAAAACTCATTGGATAAACTATTCTACTTCTCTTTATAGAGCCAACAAGTTTTTGTCTTTTTTGTGTGTTATCATTTTATAAATTAGTCAAATTGTCACCCTAGATCATTAGCCTTTGATGATGATGGCCCAGAAGGAGTCCGATAATTTCCTTTTATAGAATTTTGGAAAGTCTTGATTAAGCCAATTATGGGGATGAATGGCACATAAAGAAACAAAAACAACTTTGGAATGTTTCTTCATGATATATCATTGGCGGCATCAAAGAACTGGTTGAAATATGGGCCATTTGCAGTTTAATTTTTTGACTTTTGTCAGCTTCCAATCTAACCATGCTCCCAACTTTTCCTTTTCTATGTTTGGTTTATTTCTAAAATCAGTTTCGTATTGAACCAGAAAAAACTATCTTAAACCGGCGGTTCGACCATCAAATCTTTGAAACCAATTCTGGTTTGAATTTAAATTTGAATTTAAAAAATATAATTGAAATTTCTTTTAATTATTTTAAAAACTAATCAATTAATTTAAATTAAATCTTAAATCTCATTTAATAATTACTTAATCCATTCTAAAAAAATTTAAAATGTAATTAATTTAGTGATTGATCAATCAATCTATTAAAATTCAATTAATTAAAATGGATTAATTAATTATTTAAATTGCATTGGAGCATAATTAAAAATGTGGGGAGAATCACTCTGGTTAAAATTGTATATCTTTTAATTAATTGAAAATATGAAACAATAAAGAAGCTAGTGTTTGCATTAATCATCCAAATTTAATTCACACCAACTAAAACCCCGAACTCCTTAAACTAAGGCTATAACCAAAACTCTCAAACGAAAGCTCTCCAAAACTCAAAAAAAGTTTTGCAAAGCTCTCCAAACCAGCTCCTCAGCTCATGCAAACAAATAAACAAAAAAAAAAAACAATACTATAAACCAAGTTGTAGTGTAAGAGAAGAAAAACAAAATGCTGTTAAGCCAAACTGTAGTGCAAGAAAAGAAAAGCGAAATACTGAAAAAAACCTGCAGTGCAACAGAAAGAACCAGAACTGTAAACAAAATTGAGGCACAAGAAAGAGAACAAGTACCGTAAAAACTGAAACTAAAAATAGTGCTAAAGCAGGAATAGAAAACACTAAAACAAAAACACTGTTGCAATAGTAACAAAGAAATGTAAACTAAAGCATCTACTGTCTACTCTACGGTTCTACCCTAAACAACAATCATGCTACTTCCAAAGGAAAGCAATAAGTCCTACAAAATTACGAGCTACTTCCAAAGGAGAGTAGTAAGTCCTATAAATTCATAGGCAACTTTCAATGGAAGCCAAAAGACCCAACCTATATAAATTACTGTGTATTCTAACAGATGTAAACCCCAAACCACAATAAAATCACAACCTAACTCTAACTACTTTGGTTTACTCGAGATCTCTGAGAGGAGACAACCTGATGTGAAACCACATGCGATGGAAACAAGAACTGCTTGGGAATTTTAATATAAGATTGTTAAAGCTTTGCTAGTTATAGAATTAATGCTTACCCACATTAAGTTCTCGGAATTATCAAATCGAAATTAAGTAAGGCATGAGGTCATATCCAGATTAATGGGACAATATCAAATTGATGACATAGAATTTGATAGTAACGTTATGGAGAGAAACAATAATCCACAATTAACAAATAGAACTTCTCACCTTGGGTCTCTCACTCACTCTCTTGTTGGTGGCACGTTTGATGGGGGAAGATTGAGAGCAACCAAGTGATGCCACTAGAAGACAATGGCGCACAAAGTGTAGTCCGGAGTGGTAGTCGGTGGCGGGTAGTCCATGGGATGACTAGTTAGCACCCAACGTCTTGTCCGTTCTTCATTGATCGTCAAAGGTGAGAGAGGCGCCTCGAGTGTTGGAGGAGAAACGGCCAAGAGGAGGCGGGTTGGGAAGGTTCGGCCAAGGTGGGGGAGAAAGAAAACTGCAGGAATTTTCTGCAGGAAGTTATTTTGAGGGCTAATTGAAGGGATTTATTTTGAAAATCAAATTAAATCCAAGAGGAGAAGGGGCGGTTAATGGAGAGGGTTTAGGGGCTGAATTTGAGGAGTTATTATGTCATTTGGAGGAGAGAGAAGCCCACTAAGAGTGGCCGGCCATATGAGGAGGAGAGAGGAAGGTTTGAGAGTTATGAATGTGGGGCCCAAGTTTAAGTAAGAAATTCAATTAAATCTGAATTTTAATTTCAGATTTAATTGTGGCTTAAGTAACTTCCCATTATTCAAAATGAGAGGGAAATCTAATTTGAATTTCAAATTAGGAGTTAATTTCATTAATGAGCTCCCATAAAGATAGGGAACCAATTAGGAAAGAGTGTAAAACACAATTTGAAATTCAAACTCAAGGAATTAAAGGAAACAAGGGGCGGCGGGAGGTGGCTGCTGGGCTGGCCGGTAAGGGGTTGGCCGGAGGGAGGCTGGCGGCTGGCCGGTGGCTGGTTGGCCGGCGGTGGCAGGTCTGGCCGGCGGAAAGGAGAGGTAGGGTGGCCGGCGGCTTTAAATAGCTGAGAGGGCGGCGGTAAGGCAAGGGGAGAAAGAAGGTGGAAATTCCACGGCGACGACGAATACGGAATTACTGACCTCGCTTGTTTACACCTTGATTTTCCACAAGATTAGATAACCCGAAAAACTAGAACTCACAAAGAGATCTAGTCTCCTCCGGCGAACTCACTAAGAGATCTCCGGCGAACTCACTAAGAGATCTTGGAGGGGGAACTCACAAAGAGAACACAAAATATTTTCATTTCATCAAAAAACTCCATTATTACAAGAGAATGGCCATATAAATAGGCCTCACAATGACAAAGAAAAACAAAAGACTAAAATGCCCCTCGGGCTACATTAACGACCAAATACCCCTAAGGGCAAAAACGGAAAAACATACAAAACAAATAAACTACTACATAAAATGATGAAAATAAAGATCATGATCGTAGTCATCGATCTCCGGCATCTCCTGATGGTACATGTGTCGCAATCTCTGACGATGTCCTCATCACAACCCGTGACTGCTAATCAGATTCCTTGTACACCACAATCATTGATTACTAATGTTGGTAGACTGAAAGTTACGGTATTCCTAGGACGATGGAACCATGCAATTTTGATCGGTTTTACTTCCATTCCCCCAACAAATTAGGCTAAAACACCTAAAACTATTCATCCTTAATTGAAAGTTCTCTCTTACGCAGTAAGAGGGATAATTAAATATAAGGGCTTATGCTATCATAGGAAATAAGGACCAAGATCTAACTAAACCCTGATCCAATCTTCAGGGGAAATCTGTTTAATTACAATCTGCCTTAAGGAGAATGAAATTCTAAGTTTGCAAGGCAGGATTCTTGTGTCAGGGCCATTTTTTTTAGCAAACAATTTGTGCGTGTTTATGTATTCTGGAAACTCCATGCATTAGTCATTGAACTGTATTATGCAAACTCCATGCATTAGTCATTGAACTCGATTAATCTAATGTGGTTGGAATGGTTAGTATTCATTGTCATTTGAATTTTATCAAACAAAATATTTCTTCAGATTGTATGGTTGAAATTGTTACCATTATCATCATTAGGGTTCCTAGGCAGCCATCCTTTTCAATGTCCATACCTTTACTTCTGATTTCTTCTTTTTAACGCCTTATTTTGATGATGAAATCACAAATTTGGAAAGCATTATGATAACTAGATTATGAGCATCTGTCATGCTATTATCTCCGCTGTTTGGGAGTATTTTGCTAATTGCTTCTAAGTGAGACAAGTTGAATTATTTACTGCTCTGACTTATTTTTAGTGCTTTTGAAAGAGCCATTGGATGCTCTTCGACTGAGGCCTGATTGACTGTAATTTATGTACTTTCCATTTCTTTTGATATCATCTAGCTTTTCTGTTATCATATGAACATATTGTTTTAATTTCCTAAGCCCGGTATCTTTTTTTTTTTGTCTCAGTATGTGTCATTAGTGAACCCATCGTTAAGTGTTGATTGTGGGATCATCCGTGATAGCTACGAGTCCTTTGCCATGTACTGTTTTGGAAGATATCTTGTTGCTTGCTTGGGTATGGCTCGCCACAAATTTTTATTGAATAAATTTACTCTTTCTTCCTTTTGCTTCAATGATTATGAGTTTTAACAGTTTTCATCATTGCCCTGACTTATAACATTTGATTCACATTTACACATATTATCAAGTAAATGCATGTTTTATAACATAGTTTAAATGCGGAAGGCTTATTGTTGAGACAAAGATTGGCGTTTTAGCTCTCTTCCTCGTTGATAAGTGCATGGTGGCTTCCACTAAATGCTGAAACACTCATTGTTGAAATATCAAATGCTAAAAATCCTTTTAACTGTGCTGGTATTTGGTTCAAATTTGAAAATTGATACTTTGAAGTTGCTTAAAATTGCGATTGTGTTTCTATTCATTTTGTTTGATATTTGGCATATATTTCTAATAATTTGTAGTACATTTCAATCTCTAGTATTTACTCTTAACAACTGTATTGATCCCATGAGATGGAACAAACTTATTGGGCTATTAACCTTATTTCAGATAAGTATTTACAATAAATGACATTAACCATGTTTTTTTCTTTTAAATTTGAGATTTATTTTTTTTAATTTAATTATTTTTTTGTTAATGGAAACATAGGATGAAATTATTATCTTTTTTATTGTTTATTAGCAACACCGTCGATTGACACTTGAATGTTATCATAAACTTTAGTAATTAGTAGGATTAGCCATGTCTCACGGCAAAGAATTGTTAATAATATCTGTTGAGGAGGTTTTCGTAATCTGACGTATTGCCTTTGTGGGTTGCGATTAGGACAGGTATATGCAGTAGTTTATAAAATATTATATTTTTAAAGTCATGTTACTAATACTTCTGAAATCTCCAATACCATATTTAAATTTCTAGTTTTCCACAAAAATATATATCCATTTTTGAGTTTGTTATTACTTATTAGCGTAGAAAACTAGAATTTCCTTGCTTATCTTTTGATAAATGGGAGATATTAGTTACGTTACTGATGCAGGACTACTTAGATGGGATGATTATGGAATCATTCAGACATTGCACAACTCGTGATTAGAATAATATTAGAATAAAATTAATAGCAATTCTAACACGAAGAATCAAAACAAGTAAGGAGATATTTTCTTAGGCTAAATCACATGCTTCGAGATTGAAACTTTCAAGACAAATAAGAAAATAATACAAGACCAATTAGTAGTTTTCAAATTAATCCCTAATCTAACAATGAGAATTATGATGCATTGAAAGTGCGCTCAAATCCTATGATTACTAAGCTTAAGCAAGAGTAGTTGGAAGAGCCCGTCGTGACTGCAATCAAACCAACGAGAATTTAGACTAAAAGGAATAAGACGCAAGGGAAAAGAGAAACCTTCGTTAGGGAGAGATGGAGATCCTCCACTCGACGCCTTCGAAGTGTTCGTCAATGGCTTCCGTCAAAGCAAATAAGATACGCTCCATGTAGTCTTCCACAGTGTGATCAATCTCCTGGTTCACGTCAAAGAGGGTGGATCGTAGGATGTCGGTGAAGCCATCTTTGTCCCAAGTTATTCCGTACTCAATCTCCGGATCCGCCATTCATGGATGGAGGTAGAATCTTTGTGGTACAAAGGTACAACTCTCAAGTAGCGGCGAAGTGAAGATTCTAAGTTTCCTTCCAAAAATCTGAAATTGTCCCTTTCAAAAAATCTGAAATAATTCTGGATTTATCTCAGAAATCTGAGAGGAATTCTCAGTTTTGATGGTGAGGCAAGAAGAACTTGAAGGAGTAAGAAATAAGGAATTAAATCCACTAGAGAACCACGGTGGAGAGGAAATTTGAGAGAGATAGATGGCTAGGGAGAGGGGGCGGCGGGATGAGGGGGGGATGGGGTTTGGATTCCCTAAATCAATTACTTGATTTAAGAAATAATTGCTGGCATGAGGGGATTGGGGAAATTCGGCCAGGTGGGGACTTGGAGTTTTGAAATATTTCCTAAATATGGTTTTGGAATTAGGAAATATTTGGAGAGGGAATTAATGGGTGAAGGCATGGGGGCCGGCGGCATGCATGGGTGAGGGGAGGGATTTTTGGAGAAATAATAAGCTTCCTAATTTAAATTAGTAAGATTGGAAAGTTTGATTTAATCATCTCTTAATGAAAATTTAAATAGGAGCTCATTAATGGACTTTCCTAAAATAGAATTAGTATATTAGGAAATATTTTGAAATTCAGATATTTTAGAATTTAAATTCAAATATATTCCAAAATACATTAAGTCTAAATAGGAAACAAATAAAAGAGGGAGTGGAAGGGATGTGGTCGGCGGCAAGGAAGACCAGGCCGGCGGGTTGGGGATTCAAGGCCGGTGGTGTGGGGGCCTCGGGTGGAGGTTTTAGCCGTGGGTGTTGGATGGGGAAGGAAATATGGGAAAAACAACAGAAAGAGAAGAGAACGAGATAAACGAAAGAAACCACGAACCCGACTTATCTAGGTTTGTGGGTATTGCGCCAAAATTCTTCCTCTCCTAGGAAGCTCTCTCCATTAGAACTCTCAAGCACACAATGCTCATGCAAGAAGGAATTTCAATAAGCAATCATTCATTAACTCAAAATAGAATAAAGTGAGGCTTTAAATAGCCTCATACAAATGACTCAAAACAAAAGACATAAATGACCTTTGGACTTACATACGACAACTCCCATAAGAGGGGTACAAAGGAAAATAATACAACTCCCATAAGAGGGGTACAAAGGGAAATAATAAAACCACATAAGCAAATAACAAAATACATGAAAATAAAAATACATGAATGACTCAAAAATATAAAGACTCGATCGTGGTCTTAGATCGGCGGCCACGTCTCTGATAAACTTTCCATGATGGTCTGATGTCCCCATCAGTTACACCTTAAAGTTTGGATTACTTTAAGGATTCCAACATGGAAAAACATTACTTTTGCTTACTTTTAAATGTGAAGTTACTATAGGTTGTTTATTAGGAATGTGGCAATTAAGATAACTTCTCCTCGAATAATATTTTGGGACATTTCTCTCAAAGAGTAGGGCCCTTGTGATTAAGGAGATAATTTTTTTTTTCCTGCAGGCCCATTTTCTTGTGGTTTTCAACCCAAGAGGATTCATGGATGAATCCATTTTTATGGAGAAAAGAGGATAAAGCTTGATTAAAATATTTCTTCCCATTATCAGACCTATTATGCTTGATATTAGTGCCAAATTTTGTAATTTCTATTTCATGGAATTTGGAGAGGATTATACTCACATTAGATTTACTTGTTAAGAGAAAAAGTCACGTTGTATTTGAGCAATCGTCTATAAAAGAAAAATCTTATATGAAAGTAGCAAACTACTATTAATATTAGTGACATGTGATTGTCCCCATACATTAGTTTGGATTAGGGAAATAAGCATTGAGGTTTTTGAGTGGCTTGGAATTTAAGGAGCTCTATTTGGCACAGCTCAAAATGAAATTCTTTAAATTTTATGATATTGAATTATAAAAAAATATAGATTGTAGTACACTAAAAGATGGATGACTCGTCTAAATAGGATGTAGTTAAATTTGTGCCATAATTGTATTCAAATATTCAGATAAATGGGACCGATGTTGATGATTATTATTGCTCATGTCTAGATGGAGCTATCTTGTTTCTTAGTATGTTCATTCATCTTTCTCATGGTTTGATACTAAGATAGTCGACATCGAAATAGTCAATGAGTTGGATAAAATATTGCAACACAATTTAGGTTAGATCATTGTTTAAAATTCCGCATTATGAGGCTCGCCTCAGCATAACTCTAGTGAAAAATGCCTCGAGGCTTATGCCTCTAGCTTTTTTTATGGGCTTACACCTCAACTTTGTTGTGCCCCGCCTCGTCTCGCTAGCGTGAGGCTTTCAACTCACCCTTCATGTGTATATATATATATATATATAAAACATAAATCATGCCTTCGTGTATAACTGTATATTCGAGCGGCAACAACTTTCTCTTGACTGCCTCTACCTCTAGCCCGTGGCCTTCACTGCAGCCAACATCATCTTAGTTATCACCAACGATCACTTGAAAGCTGCACACCACCACCCTAAAAATTTTGCAGTATTAATCTCATCTTTATGTTCATAAATTTTTTATAAAAGATGAACATGTTTGAAATAAATTAAAAAGAAGCTGATTGAGAAGCATTTAACTCCATTAGATGAGGCAGGGGATAGACTAACTTGTTATGGTGACAGCTCAAATAAAGACCACCTCAGTGATGACAGTGCATATGATTTTTGAGTTGTTGCTAATTATTTCAGCTTTCATTATGAATTAAATATAAATGGGTAGGGAATTGAGAAAGAAGAAATTTGGAGTTGAACTTGATGTTATATGATACTTGCAATTTCTATATTTAATATTATTTTATTCTTATAATCTCTGTTTAAAATTGCGCAATTAGAGGCGCGCCTCAAGGCGCGCCTTTGCGCAATTTGACCAAAAAACGCCTCGAGGCTTACGCAATTCTTCACCTGGATGAGGCGTACGCCTCACCTGGACTGAGGCGCGCCTCAGAGGCGCAATTGCGCAATTCTGGGTGAGGCGTACGCCTCACAGAATAGGTCCCACCCACTTAAAATAAAACTTATTCCTCCCTTCATCCCGCACGGTCTCCCTCTTTCTCGAAAAATTTTGCTTCTAGCTCTCTGTTCGCGAAATCGAAGGCGTCCCGCACGATCGGCCATCCTTCCCGCCGCCTCTCCCGCCGGCGCCGCCTCTCTCCGGCGAAGTTGAAGTGTCCGGCCGCCTTGTAGGAGAAGTCCACAAACGATTTTAGGTATTTTTTTTTTAATTTTTGGTTAGATTTTTGAAGTGAAAGAAATTTCTAGGGTTTTAGATTTTTTTGAAATTTTTTGTGTGTTTTTCGATTCTTTCATTAGGGACATGATTTTATTGCATCTACTTTCTTATTTTCTACTATTTTCATATATCATTTAGATGCTTTTATTATAAGGTACAATATTGCTATTATTTTCCTGCTAAAACCCTTAATTTTTCATTTACGCAATTCTGTGTTCGTGAGGCTTACGCCTCAGACCGCCTCGAGGCTTACGCCTCGCCTCACGGACGAAAACCGCCTCGAGGCGTAGTTACGCAATTTTAAACCTTGCTTATAATATTTGAATTTCAATTCTATTTCACCTAATTTATCACTTGTCACTTTACATCTTATGTAATTTTTATTTCATATGTATGTCAATTTATTAATTTACAATTCAATAGGAAGTTAATATGTCATCATTTAACAAATTATTTAGGTATTATATAAAAAATCACTTTTGACTTTTATTTTTACTTTACACAACTTTTTTGTTTTTGAGGTTTACGCCTCAAAATGCCTGGAAGCTTACGCCTCGTCTCACGAACAAAAAATGCCTCAATACCTAATTGTGTAATTTAAAACCTTGGGTTAGATGTTAGTTCTTAAATAGACAATAGGTTCATGATAATATAGGTACCTCGTATGCGGATAATAGATGAAAATCATGAAAATGAAAGGAAATGTGTGAGTTTTATAGGTCCCTTTATTGCAATAACAACTTGGTTTTCATCTACTACTTTTAATATTATGGTTTCCTAGATAGGGTATATAGGAAGAGAATTTAGTTGAAGAGTTGATCATGTGGTCTATTTCTACTGAATCTATTAGCTATGTTTCGTTTGAATTAGTCTATAAGCATATGAGAGGTATGAAGTACAATACTCACCTAATTGATCCATTAAACACATACTCATCTTTTTTATCAAATGTTATAAAAAAGATGCAAAGTTTTTTTTTCTTGCTGTAGTCCTTCTATGTTTGCAACAATATTTTCTTCCGTAGTAGTATTGGCTTTATGGTGTTTGGACTTGTTTTGGTACGAAGACTTATTTTGTTGTATGTGTTACGACTTGGCCCGAGAGCTTGGAATACCAAAGCAGGAAAAACCAGTCAGGTTATGGTCTAATTCCTCTCTATTAACATTATAAATTTTTAAAAAATGAATAAAATAATTCTAAATGAAAGAGCTACTAAACCATATTGCTTTATTCATTCTAAATTATAATATATATAATTTTGTTATATACATTTACAAACAAGGCATTTAAGACAAGTTACAATTAATAGATATTTTTTGATAATACTTGTTGTGTCCTAGAATATTCGCGGCGGTAGAGAAATATATAGTTTAATATCTTAGCGTTGTATGAAGATCCAACACACAAGCAGATAACAGAGAGGGTGTAGCAACTAGCATTCATAAGAGACATTAGAGTTTTTACGTGGAAATCCCTAAAAAGGGGGGAAAACGACGGGGCCTGGCTCAGTTTGAATGAATCCACTAGTATTTGCAGTAGAGAAGGCCTTAGCTTGATGTCACAAATGTACATCATATAGAGCATATTACATGGTGGGAGTTACATAGACATGTTTGTTTGGTCGGCAGGGCCATCCGTTGTCTGACAATGGAGGTCGAAAAGACCGTAGTAGGCGACGGTGGTCAGAAGAACCATAGTCATCAGGAGATAGAGGTTCGAAAGATCGTAGTTTTAAAGCAGTACTTTGGAAGAACTCTGAGCCTCAAGTGGTAGTCCGTCAGAAGTCCAGGCCTCAGGTGGTGGTCCGACAAAACTTTGGGCGTCAGGTGGTGGCCTGGTGGACACAGGGCCTCATGTGATGGTCCAGCGGAACAACGACGTAAGGCGGTAGTCCGGCGGAAGTCCGGGTCTCAAGCGGTGGTTCGGCGGAAGTCCGGGTCTGAAGTGGTGGTCTGACAGAAGTTCGGTGGTGGTCCGACAGAAGTTCGGAAGTCAGGTGGTGGTCTAGTGGAGCTCAAGACCTCAAATGGTGGTCCGACAGAAGTCCGTGCCTCAAGTGGTGTCCTGGTGAAGCACATGACCTCAAGTGGTGGTCCGACGGAGCAACGACGTCAAGCGGTGGTCCGGCGGAGGTGAGGGCCTCAGGTGGTGGTTTGGCGGAGCAACAACGTCAGGCGGTGATCCGGCGGACCAACGACGTCAGGCGGTGGTCCGGCGGATGTGAGGGCCTCAAGTGGTGGTCCGGTGGAGCAACGACATCAGGAAGTAGTCCGGCGGAACTCCGACAGTAGTCGAGGAGCAAGGAGGCAAGAGCGATCTCCGATCTCTCTCTTGCTCTCTTGCTTCAATTGAGGCATTCCCTTGGCCATGGTATGGGTGGTATGTCCAGGCTCAAGGCCTCTCTCTTTGCAAGAAGGTGATCTACCCTTCATCTCAAGATAAGGCTTTTCCCTGGCCATGTATAGGTGGTATCCCCTGTCTTAGGTCTAGGGCCCCTCACTGAGTAGGAGTCCTCTACTCCCTTTTTTTTCTCCCTCACGCTGAGGCATTCCCCTAGTCTTGTTCATGTGGTATTTCCTGTCCAAGTCTAGGGCCCTTTACTGAGTTGGACTCTTCTCCTCGTTTTTCAAAAGATCTTACGGAGGTTCGATGTTAGTCAGTGGAAGGTTGACAACAGATGAAAGTCCGACGTCGGGAGGAAGTCCGGTGACGGGTGGAAGTTTGGCATTAGGGAGAAGCCCGATGAATGTCCGTCTACGGGTAGAAATTTAGCGTCGGGTAGAAATTTGACGTCGGGTAGAAGTCTAACAAAAGTCTATCGACGGGCATAAGTACGATGACAGGCAAAAATTCAACGTAAGGGAAAAGGTCGATGAAATTTCGGCGACATGTAGTAGTCTGATGACGGGTATAAGTTTGACGACGGGCAGTTGTCCGACAAAGGGTATAAATTCAGCGTCGGGTAGAAATCTGATGAGAGAAAGTAAGGCATCTGGTAGAAGACCGACGAAAGTTCATCGACGGGCAGAAGTCTGACGGCGGGTAGTAGTTCGACGATAGACAGAAGTCCAATGTCAGGTTGAAGTCTGACAACGGGTAGAAACTCGATGAAAGTTCAACGATGGGCAAGAGTTTGACGTTGGGCAAAAGTACATCGTCGGGAAGAAGTCTAACGAAAGTCCATTAATGGGTAGAAACCTGATGAAAAGTTCAGCGACGGGCAGGAGTCCGGCGTTGGGCAGAAGTACATCGTCGGGAAGAAGTCTGACGAAAGTCTACCAATGAATGTTCAACGTCGGGCAGGAGTTCAACGTTGGGTAGAAGTACGACGTCGGGTGGAAGACTGACGAAAGTCCGACGATATTCTGGCGATGTTAACCTATTGAAAGAGGTTAAAAGAATCCACTAAGTATGTATGACCTATCCGAGGTTGTATGTCAGAGCCTTTGCTCGATAACATTAAACTTTATAGAAGAGGTCGAGAGAATCCATCAAGAATGTATGACTTATCCGAGGTTGTATGTCAGAACCCTATTCGATGACGTGAGCCTATATGGAAGAGGTAGAGAAAATCCATTAAGGATGTATGACCTATCCGAGATTGTATGTCAGAACCTTTGCTCAATGACGTTAATCTGTATGGAATAGGTCGAGAGAATCCACCAATGATGTATGACCTATCCGAGATTGTATGTCAGAGCTTTGCTCGATGACGTTAATCTGTATGAAAGAGGTCGAGAGAATCCACCAAGGATGTATGACCTATCCGCAATTGTATGTTAGAGCCCTGCTCGATGAAGTTAACTTGTATGGAAGAGGTTGAGAGAATCCTCCAAGGATGTATGACCTATCCGAGGTTGTATGTCAGAGCCCTGCTCGATGACGTTAACGTATGTAGAAGAGGTCGAGAGAATCCACCAAGAATGTATGACCTATTCGAGGTTGTATGCCAGAGCCCTGTTCGATGACGTTAATTTGTATGAAAGAGGTTTAGAGAATCAACCAAGGATATAAGACATATCCGAGGTTGTATGTCAGAGCCTTTGCTCGATAACTTTAACCTGTATGGAAGAGGTCAAGAGAATCCATCAAAGGTGTGTGACTTATATGAGGTTGTATATCAAAGCTTTTGCTCGATGACGTTAATCTGTGTGGAAGAGGTCGAATCGAATCCCTCTGGGATCGATATTGCATTGATTGGTAGGGGGCGAATGCCGCGTGTATTCCAAATTAAAGGTGAAGAATGTTCTATCTTTAGACCGTTACTGCCTTTTTGGGATCGAGATTAAAGACCCTGCCCAAGGAGTAAATGTCCACGTAGGGACTATATGTAGTTTCAAATTTATCGGAAGCATCATTGCATTTGCCGGGAGTTTCCTGATATATCATCTCAGTTTTCAAAGTATTTGAGGGATCTTCTTGACCACAGTTGGAGTCAAGGTTGCCCCCCAGGCCGGATTTGATTCCCATGAAATTGATGCATCAATAGATAATATCAGGATGTTGACTTAAGCGATCTTTTGATGTTGGAGCAAAAATTGCCTCCCAGTCGGGAACCACGTTCCCATAATACTTATTATCCTTGGTTACTTCTTTCTTGCTATATGCAAATTCTCTTCTTTCAACATTCTAACTTCGAGGAGCATTTTAAAAAAAACAAATATTAACTAATGTGGTGAATCAAGCAACAAATCATTGGTTAATTGTTATGAGATGTTATAATAATTTCACGAAAAAAATGCATGTAGGTCATCGCAAATTAGTTTTAACATTTTATGTCGATAAATGCTTTAAACATGAAGTTTTGCACCCTATACAAGAATAGAAAAGAACATTTATCGTTCGTGACTTGGTTTTGAACAGTAGTTTATTATATAATAACATATCTTATATTTTAAGATAATACACCCATTAAATTAGCTCCATCTAATTTGTACCGCTTAAGGTACATCTGTTTTCTTTTTTTTTTTTTCAAACATTTGGACATGCAATTATTTTACGGGTGGGTGCAAGCATCCCCCATTAGTACTATTAGCAGGTGAGTTCCATCATTCAATATACACATGCATTTCCTAATCATATTTCTTAAGTTTATCTTATCATACATATACTTCTAAAAATGACAATTTAGAGATTAAAATAAGATGAATTTTATCTAACATTTATAATAATATGAAGATATTTATGTAGGTAAAAGAGAATTTGCATTTAATCATTTTCCAGTGGCATTATCAATATCAAATGTATACATAAAAGAACATGTAAGCCAATACAACAAAATTGAGAGGAGGGCTGCAATTACTATAAGGTAGAAATATAATGACCCACCTCAACATTATAAGATTTACTTTGCTCATTTAATCTTTAAACCCTACCTCTTTTAATTTAGTACCTATAATTATAAATATTTTTTTATAAGATATTTATAGGTTACTTTCATTTAACTATACATATTTCTCTTTAGCCTTTACTAAATTTATTTTTTTATTTAATAAATTTTTCTTTCATCAAGTACATTTTCTTATTATGTTAAATTCATCAAATTTATCCAATTAAAAGTCAAGTTCTATATTCTCATGCAAATATATGAAATTTTAGATTTTCTAATTCACACACACACACACACACACACACATATATATATATATATATATATATATATATATATATATATATATATTTCTTAATTAAAAAATCTGATTTTATTAATTTAAAGTAAATTGTGTTTTTTTTTTTCGATTTAATAACATGCCTCAAATATCATTCTTCTTCATCTTCTTTCTTCCTTTTTTAGAACACTAAATTTCTTTTATCGTTTCAACTTACTCTTGTTATCTCTTGTTATCTCTTGTTACCGCATTCCATATATCATTAAGAAACTAGAAACATGTAAATTCCTCTAACTTTTGGTATCATTGAAGTCCATAGTCCATGGACAAGACATTTTATTGGAATCTTCTACATCAACAAGTTGGCTGCGGTTTGCTTTGCATTCTAGACAAGCAAACCTAGACAGTTGTTGGCAACTAGTGGAAGAAAGACCACTGGTGGAGCAATTGTTGTAAGTCAGTAGGTGGGGATGTAAAAAATGCTTAGGAACCTTTCTTCCAAGCTCCGATACCATGAAAACAGGAGAAATGGTTTGAATTATTTGTTTATTTTATTGAGGACCTTACACTCTTTATCTAAACAATAGAATTCTAGAATATGATAGGTAATTTCTATCTGTGAAAACTACTAAATGCTAAGTGATAATATTACAATATTCCTAAGATAAAATATACAATCAATTAACCTTATTTCTATATATACATCTAAAAAAATAAGAGAATATATTCTACATCTTACAAGCATTTAAGTCACCCAGAATCTGAAAGTGAATTCCACCCAAAGGTCATTGATTGCTACCTTGGAGGCTTGGACGACCAGCTTGCAATCCTATGGCCAAACTACTCTCAGTGAAGGGACTGCCAACAGTTTATTTAGTTCAAGAGTTTTTGTGCCAAGTTACCCTAAACCCTAAATCAGAGGATGTATTGAACCATCATTTAGTCAGCTTGAGAGAACGATCTATTTGAAATGCAGGTTTTTGCATAAATCAAGCTCTTATGCATTGGGTTCACCCTTCTTACCCTTTCATACACCATATACACACACGCATATACACATATAGAGGAGGAAAATTGAATCAGCATGATGTAGAGGTTGCATTGATGATTTATTTAAATGCTTCATGGTTTAAATCGAATGGCTTAGTTGCTTGCATTCCCACTTTTAAGTATCTGACATAAATATCATACATATATACATATGGCTATTGTACTTGTTAGGCTCATACTCTATAAACCTTTATGTTTCTTTTTTGTGTAGGTAGCTTTGCTGAGAATATTTCATTCCCCTTTACCTTATCTGATTAGATTTCTGTTCAAATTTAGGCGGTGAAGAAAGAACGATTGAGTTTATGAAAAGGGAAGGTGGCTCAGATTCTAAGCAACCCCTATTGCATCTTTTATCTGAGAAGGGAATAATAAAGCATCACTTCCCAATGAATTTTATTCTGAAGCCATGGAGACTGGGTGAATGGTTTTACCAGATCATCAAGATTGGTATTGTTCAATATGTAAGTGACTTTGGACTTTTGTTATGATAACCATAACACCAACAACCTGCACATGTGTGCGCCTCCATTGCACCTTTTTCATGAATTCCAATCCTCACAAACATGTACCCAGATACCAAGTTCAATTAATCTAACGCTTTCCTTGGTGCAGATGATAATTAAGACTGTTACTGCTATTCTTGCTGTTTTTCTTGAAGCTTTTGATGCATATTGTGATGGAGAGTTTAAATGGAACTGTGGGTAAGATTTTTTTATGGCTTCCAAGCAATTATATAAGGCTATATTCGTGTATTTCACGCTTGATTATGTCAACTAGGTTTCTTTTTATTATAATATAATTGTTTGGCTTGTTCTAAATGCATTATTTAGTTTTGATGGTTTGTAGATTTATTTACTGACATATTTAGTTGTTGTGGATTCATTCTGTTTTCCTCATTTGAGGTTTACATTAAGATATCTTGTCCATTACAATTTATCATAGGTTTTATCACTATTGATATTGCTGTTTTTTCTTTTTTTTATACATGGACGTCAGCACTATCCAATAATATTGTTTGGTAGATGTTTTATGTTTATACCAATAATAATAATAATAAGAAAAAAAAAAGAATTAGTATTACAAAACAATTCAAGAATTAAAATTTGCTTTCCTGAGAGAATTGTTCTAAGCAAAGGCTTTATGTCATTAGGGATATGTATGCAGGTGCGGTTACTTGTGTTCAAACATTAGGTGGTTTGGCCTAGTATTTTTATATTTCTATTGGATTACATATGCCTATTATTAATGCTGAAGCTTCTCACTGACCGAAAGGCTAGTTCCTTAAATAAATAAGACCGTAAGTTTTGTAATTATGATGATAAAGTGTACGGTACTCATGTAGAAACTTATCAACGAGCATAAGGTACCAAGGGTTTAGCTTCTTAATAAATAAGACAAGAAGTTTTGTAATTTGCAACCTTGATTACAACATTGAAAGCTGAGCCTATAATTCTATACTAGATGTAGCCATTGTAAAAGGTATTGATACGGGTCAGCATGTACACGTTGGCTTCAAATTTGGTACAATTCATCCATTCAAATGTGATACTATTTATCCATTCAAACATGATATTATTTATCCTTGCATGTCCTTATACAAAAGAAATTTTGAGCACAGATGTTATTGGATGATGAGATACTTTACTTAGCACAGTGATGAAAAAATACCTTTTAACTTTTTTTGGCTAAATGTTTTAGCATTGCTTTGTCTTATTTTTGCAGTTATCCTTATATGGCAGTGGTTCTCAATTTCAGTCAATCATGGGCCTTGTACTGCCTAGTGCAATTCTATGCTGCTACGAAGGATGAATTGGAACATATAAACCCATTGGCCAAGTTCTTAACTTTCAAATCAATTGTATTTTTGACTTGGTGGCAAGGAGTGGCTATTGCATTATTTTATTCGTTGGGTTTAGTCAAAAGTCCTATAGCTCAGGCCTTACAGTTTAAATCAAGTATCCAGGATTTCATCATTTGCATAGAGGTAATCTGATCTTTTTTAATGCTTCTCCTCTTTTCCTTCTTTATCCTGCTATATACATTTTGTGGATCTTATTCATGTTTCGATGTCTGATTAGTCCCTTTTATGTGCTTTTAAATCATGGTCATCAGTGACGATATTCTGATATAGTTTTGTTTCCAATTCAAGTTGATTTATAGATTGAGCCGTTCACTGAAAAAAATCAGTATTTTAATAAGCAAATGGAAGGTTTCCTTTGTTTATTGAATTATAGATGATCCTTCATTTGATTAAACTTAGTTATATTTCTGTTATCAGGCTAAGCAGGTGCACTTGCACTCTGAATGCCATATTGCAGGTTACATAAACGTGGGTTATATTTCTGTTGTCAGGCTAAGAAGTTGCTCTTACCACTCTGAGTGCCATAATGCAGGTTACTTACATGTGCTTTTTTAAATTGCTCATTGGATAGGTTCAGTTCTTATGATGCGGCATTGTGGCCAAAAAATGGGAGTTAGTTGAATGACGATTAGGACAGCCATGCTAATTGATTGAAAATGGGCTTTAAGTTGAGCAGTTGTAGTAGAAACATCTTAGTGTGCAGTTAGAAAATGAAGATGGAGATTGGAGTGTTAGGGTTTTACTGTAATTGTGGATATGCTACTAGAATATAAAGGACGGAGGGAGGAGGGTGGAGGTGATGCTGGTTAAGAGAAAGGCGAGAAGGAATTTTGCAGAATTATGGGGAATGCTTATTTCAATTATGATAATGAAAATAATGTCCTGCTAATTCTACTTACAAATGTGGGATATAAATTTAAATTCATAACTAATCCTATCATCTAACTCAAATTCAAATAATATTGTATTATCTAATTCAAATTTAAAACAAGACTTTCCAAAAGTATAATTCAGGCCCACTTTAAACAAAAATAAGCTGAATAAGTTGATTCCACATTTAACTTCATGAAGCTGTCTGATCTGAGTTTAGTTTGGAATTGGGTTTTGTTTTAATACCAGGTTTAGGTTTTGATAAAGAATTGATAAAGAAATAAAGAGTTGGAAGTTCGTCGACCAAGCTCAAGCTTGTTGGAACCAGAATGGAAATTCCCCTATTCTGTAAGCATCAATGGTAACATAGTTCAGTTATCTCTCTTGAAGAATGGACCAATTCGGTTGAGTTTGACAACCTAAGTTGCATCTTATAGATGGCTTCTGATAACAAAGATCCTCACTTGTAGTCCTAACCTTCTAGTTCAAAAGTACCACTGCCTCTGTGATAAGGATTCTGCATGGCATAACACTATCAAAGGATTCTGCATGGCATAACACTATCACCCTTATAACAGAAGGAGAAACAATGTGCTGCTTCACTTTTAGCTTGTTCAATTGCACCAAAAACAAAAAGTAGCAGCTCTCTGTTTTTGTCCTTTTTGCCTAACATATGAATATCTTTCTCCTCTAGCAGCTTTTCATAGCTTTTTTCATCATAGGATTCAACCACCACAAGGACAATTTACTAAATAAGCCAGAGCTTGTGAAAGGAGTGGAAGCATGATCATCGAAATCAACTAAGTTGGCATTAGATTCATCCTTCAAAGGCTTATACAAAGAGATGCTACTGTTTTCAGAATCCAGTGAAGTTTTTGGCATAACAATTATTGGAAAATAAGGGGTAGCTTGTGTGATATGAGAATCATCCATTCCTTTAAATAAAAGTTCATTAGATTTAAAAGTTCTTCACAAAGCTACATTAAATAAAGTTAAAAATTCATCAATTACATTGAAATGTATCATAAAACAGCAAAATGAAGTACTCTTTGTCATTACAAAACATAGCATTTATGCAAATTCTTCTATTTTTTTCATTACATTAATATGCAGCTATATGTGTTGTTGTTCAAACCATCTAAACAAAAAATTCAAGAGCTGAAACATGAATATTTTTGTCAATGAGTTTTTCTTTTTCTTTTGGAGGTGTACACCTATAAAAGGAAGAAAATTTAGTTAAATTCACAAAAGAAAACAAAAAATAAACCTTGAAGTAAAAAATTTGAATGAACGTACCAAAATTTTATGTTGGAAGATCCTTGCATAAGAGTTCACAAAACTGACTCACGCTGTGTTTGACTCTCTAACTAAATCAACACAAGTTTTAAAAAAAATTGTTTTTAAATCAAAATAGTTACCTAAGTAAATGAAACTAATGGAATTATATGACCTACTATTTCATCCAATGCTTGTATAACTTTCTAAGAATCTCTGTGTTTACTCAGTATGCATCTTCTTTTCACAAGTGATGCTGTTGTGTTCATTTTGTTTGTTTCTACTGCAATGAAGCTTCACATTGCTCTCACTTTTTTTTTTTGCTTTGAATATGATGGTTGTTCATCAACAACTCTTTTTCGCATCTTCGGTGGCCTACCCCTCTTGGGTTATTGTACGTTGGTGACAATGGCAGAATTCTATTAATCTTTGCCCACTCATTAGCTCCATTTAAAGGCTTAATGTTGCACTTATAACTACTCATATAATTTTCCACTATATAGTAAGGATGAACATAATCCTCATAGTAGCCCATAATCATATGAATTGCAACATTGGCATATTCACACGGTATTCAACATAACTCTCACTTCCTACAACTACATCTTTTTAAGTTCAAGTCAACTTTGTATTTAGCTTCATGCACGATACTTATTTTGTAATTGTCATAATCGGATTTATGCCCAATACAAGAGCTTGCTTCTTGCATATTTTTTCCAAAAATTTCCATAATCTTAGGACATAGATTTGCATTCTACTTTATTATATTCTCCTTATTCCCCAACATCCTTGACAATATCAAAGCTCTTAACACTTTTAATAGACAACTCTTTAGCATCAAGAACGAGTGAATTGAAACATTCACATACATTATTTAGCAAAGTGTCACATTTGGGTATGAATTTAAAATGTGATCTTGATCATTCACTTGGAGGCTTCACATTTAATCATTTAAATGTTGCTACTTCTAATTTCTCTAATTATTTATCTTTGAATGTGAGAAAATTGAGGGGAGGTCGAGGGGTTTGATGGTTAGAGGAGAAATCGTGAGAGAATCTCCCCTTTCATCATAGAAGAGAAGCAAATTATTTCGAAAGTTGTGCCACCCATGAAGAGGATGGGGGAAGAGAGAGAATTATATTAATACTTAGTTTCAATTTATGATGATAAAAATAATATCATACTAACTCTATTTATAGGAATAAGGTTTATACTTTTAAATACCAACAAATTCAAATTCAGAACAAATCCTATTATATACTTCAAATTTAAAACATGCTTATTCAAATGATAATTCCTACTTAATCTAAAATAAAAGAAACTTAATAAAATAAATACATTTAAATTCTTGAACAAGTATGATTGGGGTTCAATCTAGACTAGAATCTTATCACGAGTCCGAGTTTTTTCAGGTGTTACATTAGAACGCTTGCCATCTTATACCTTCCAAAAGAATAATAAAAGTTGTCCTTGCTCTGGTTAATAAAGCATCAGTAACTTAGTACAACTTTTGAAATGTTGCTGCCTGTTTAAACACATATTGCGATATGCATACCTACAATACTGCCAGAAGCTTTAATGCTTGTGGCTTTACAGGAGGGCCTTAACAATAAGATGTTGAATATTCTACTTTGTGTCTTCTATCAAAATTTCTTATTATTTGGTTGATTTCTAATGCCATTCAAACAAAAAGATGTGGTTCTCATATCTTCATGCATGCTTGACAGGTTTAACAGGCTTATAATGATTAGAAATTGTAGCATAAATAGTCTTTTGGCTTTGTTTGAAATGAAGAATACATGCTGGTTTGTGTTACCATTCTCCTTGAAAGTTGAGCTTTCTTAATCCTTATGGATTGGGAACTATGTTTGAAATTCTTAATCTTTATGAATTGGCATGACATATTTTAATTTGCTGTTTTTCTTCTAGTGCAGATGGGCATCGCCTCTATTGTTCACATCTATGTATTTCCAGCCAGGCCATACGAGTTAATGGGTGATCGATTGCCTGGAACAATTTCAGTTCTTGGAGATTATGCTTCTGTGGACTGCCCATTCGACCCTGACGAGGTAAGAGATAGTGTGCGACCTACCAAGCTGAGAATTCCTCAGCCACCTGATGTTGATTTTAAGAGTGGAATGAACATCAAAGAAAGTGTCCGAGATGTATTTCTTGGTGGTGGAGAATATGTAAGCTCTCTCTACCTACCTATGTGTGTTGTCATTCACGCATGTTTACTTCATTGATCCTTTTCATGCTAAAAGGATTTATTCATGTAGCAGTATGCAGTTAAGGTTGAAAGTCTTATTAGTTTAATGCGCTAAGTTAGAATCACTTGTGATAATTCACTCTAGGTGAATTGTTTTGGAAAAAAGGGAAGAAATTTGAGTGGTAACCATCAATCCTTCGAGTGAAGAAGCTCTAAACATCATTCTTGTTACTCCCATGTACATAATCACTATTTCTATTTCATCCAGTTGCAATGTACTTATATGCTTGATAAACGGATTTAAGTATAAGATATTTAAAACCAATATCAATTTCCTTTTTTTTTCCGTTAGCTAAAACTTCTTGATTTGGTTTTTTGTATAGATTGTGAATGATTTGAAGTTCACAGTCACCCACGCAGTGGAACCAATGGAAAAGGGTCTCACTCGGTTTAATGAGAAGCTTCACAAGATATCTCAAAATATAAAGAAGCAGGAGAAGGATAGAAGGAGAATCAAGGATGACAGTGTCATAGGTTCCTCATCACCTTCTAGGAGAGTTATTCGTGGTATAGATGATCCACTTTTGAACGGTACTGTAAGCGACAACAGTGTTTCCAAGGGAAGAAGGCACCGTAGAAAGTCTGGTTATAACAGTGCTGGCAGTGGTGGAGAAAGCAGTAGTGATCATAGTTTTGGTGGATATGAAATCCGTGGTTGCAGATGGATTACAAAGGATTAAAATTTTCTCATGTTAATTTTTTTGGCCTACTCATGAGAATATCAACTAACTCTTATTAAGTCCATGTATATATGCCAATTTCTGTTAGGAACATTCCTTAGAAAATATTTTATATGGAATGCTTCAATGATTGTCATGTCATCTGTTCTTTACAAGTTTCTATCTTGTATAGACTTATCAGTGTTGATGTGATAGTCATTGTGGGGAATTTCCTGTAGAAAATATAAACTTTTCCTTAATAGGAATTGGGAGTTTTGTTGAAAGGTAATGTTGTTGTTGATCGTCCTGCATCATTTGAATTCCATAGAAAATTGTTATTTAATGGAAAATACCTCATTTTTTTCTCGTAAATGATTTTTTGTAAATTAATATTTGATAATACAATCCCTTGCATTGCCAACTGAAAACATTCAATTCCATACATATATCATTTTGTTTAGGGTGACTTGTTACGTACTCAAGTGATAATGTTCTCTCTCTCTCTCTCTCTCTCTCTCTCTCTCTCTCTCTCTCTCTCTCTCGTGTTTGTATTGTAGCAGCTTACCAATAGAAATTGGAAAGCTGAGGTTGCGGATCTTCAATGTTGATATGAGATATGACTTCATTATTATCAGATTTGAGATTGTTCTTTCTTTGGATTCTGTCTAGCATTAATGGTATCAAAGAGGGCTTTGGAGGAGTCGGTCATCTTCTATTAGCCACTTGAAAGTTAGCTATTAACCACTTGAAAGTTGGCAGCCTTGAGAAATATGCATTCAATCAGGCTTTAGCTTGAAAGTTGTGACAAATCAAGTATGTTAAACTTGTGATGATTACTTTTAGTAAGACAAATATAAATTTGTTATTTTTATGCTCAACTTTCTTTTTCTATAATAAATTTGTATTTTCAAATAATGTCAACTATGACTGTTAAAAGAGCAAATAATTAAATTTGTATTTTTTTATTTGCTCTTTTAGCAGTCATAGTATATTTGACATTATTTGAAAATTCAAATTTTTTATAGAAAAATAAAACTGAGCATAAAAATAATAAATTTATATTTGTCATTGACTGTTATTTTTGTTTTTTAAGGAATTTGAAACTCTTTAATGGTGGTGCAAGTAACATGTGCTAGCTTGTGTAAGTTTTAACTAGTTTATGATCCTATAATAACAAATTTATGTTCGACTGCTTGAGTAAAATTTGAATTGGTGTGCTATTGGAAATAACATGTAAATTGCATAAACTCTTGGGAATAAACAGTACATAATCAAATTGATTATCCAAAACAATATTTTTTTTTTCTTACTGTTTATAATCTCATTACAATACCTTTTGACACTTTTTTCCCCATAATAATCATAACAGGCAATTCATTTTAAATATTAGAAACAAAAATTAGTAATTCGATCGTCAATCATTTATATAGCTTTCTTACTATTAAAAATAATTTTTTAATATATTTTTTTAAGTTATAATTTTTAGTTGTTTTATAAAATAGTATGAAAACTATCACAAACAAAGTTGTTCTAAAGTAGACGCTTTAAAGAAATTTAGAGAATCAGTTGATGTGTTATTGGATTGAAAAGAAAAAAAATTTGTAATCTACAACGCAATAATGATGAAATAATAGCACAATGGTGTTTTTTTAAAGAGTTTCTTTATGGTAAATTTACAAGGAGAAACATTTAGGATTGCGAGTTCAAAATTTTTTCATTTGTTAATATTAAATCTGTGAATAAATTGTAATAAAGTTTTCATTTGGATGTGTTTTAATTAAGTTCTTAAGCTTATATAAATGAATTAAGATTTAAACACCATAAATATTAACAAGCTTTAAAACGTTTTAATATATTCAATAAATTAATGATATCACTTATTAATTTGGTTGTTACGAAGATATAGGTAAGTTATTAGTAATTTGGGATAACTTTTTTACTGTTTTTGAAAATAATATTTTAGTACAAATTTTTTTTTAGTTGTAATTTTTATACTAATAATATGAAAACTGTCACAAACAAAGACTTATTAAGCGTTATTTGAAATATATTTATTAATTCTTTCAAAATCAACTTTTTAGTATAAGAATTTCTTCAACTAGAATTTTTTACTAAAAATTTTCTTTTAAAAATATTAAAACCTTAATCTTTTCATTTTTAATACTGACTCTTGTAAAGCAACGATCAAGAGTAGTAATGCAAGATAGAAACTGTTGGGCATTATTAAGAGTAGTTTTCTTTTTTATATCATAAAATTAATGAGTTCAAATTATAGCTATTGGTGCAATGACAATAAAATTTTTAAATGAGAGCTGTTGCTTCAACTTCCACTTCCACTTCTTTCGGATAAGAAGTTAGCATGTGTCTAAAAAAATAAATAAATCAATAAACAAAATTAATGTGAAGGTTGCTAAAACTGCGAAAAAAAAAAAAGATTAAAGATGACTGATCATTAATATTTATTTTGTTTTTGCAAACACAAAAACATAAAATCAAAATTAAATAATTATTTCATTTCGAGAAATCAATAAAAAATAAAAAAGAACTATTTAAATTTTAGTTGTGAATAATCCATGACATATATAACGGAATATTAAAAGAAGAATATATTTATATATAAAGTTGAGTACATCGAGTCGAGTGATACATAAATAAAATTGATTACATCAAATATTACAAACTGATTAATGATGAGATTGCATTAAAAAATACAGATATCGAACAAATAAGATAAGTACGTACGTAAAAAGAAGTTTGCTTAGGGATAAATATCGATATAATTAATGTGAGAAATTTTCTGCCGATCGGAGCCTCCATCCTCTCGATAGCGCTCCTTTAACTCTGGATGACATTCCCCATAAATTGTTAGACTTTCCAAAGAGGGAGGAAGGTTCGGTAATTCCCGAAGCATAGGAACATTAGAAATATTTAGATGTTCTAAAGAGGAAGGAAGGTTCGGTAATTCCTGAAGCATATGAACATTATAAATAGATAGAAGTTCTAAAGAGGAAGGAAGGTTCGGTAATTCCCGAAGCATACGAACATCCTCAATATATAGTTTCTGAAGTGAAGATAAGCTTTCCAAGGAGGAAGGGAGAGACTGTAAGGATTTGAGCTGTATAAATTCCAGCTTACAAAGAGATAAACTAACTTTCAGAAACCACTGCTCCGCCTCATTTGGAAATGAAACCACCTCATCATTCTTCGTGATTGTCAGCGTTTTTAAGGAGCAGGCGATACTTCTCAATGGCTCCATTAGCAACAACGATGGATCACTTATCCAAAGCTCGCTAAGCATGAGATGGCAATTATTACTGGTCCCCACTTCTGGATAATCTCCGAGAGAGATCAGATTGGGGCACTTTTCAATTCTCAAGTCTCTTAGTGCTGCAAGTCTTGCTATTTCATCAGCCAGAGGAAGAGATGTAATGTTTGGACATTCAAAGACCTCTAATGATTCAAGAGGGATAGGATTAGAATTGCTAAAAAAATTCAAAGTCTTCCACCCCGTAGATTTTATCTGCAACTGCTTGAGCTTAGAAGGCAAAGAGGGCAACTCTTTCAACTTCGGGCAGTTTTGGAGCTCCAGTTGAATTAAGCAAGGAAACAAACATACATCTTCAGCAGCTACTCCTGCCTCAAACCAATCCTCTAATGCTTCTAATCTGTTAATACATAACCGGTCTAGCAATGGAAAGGCACGGTATGTATCATTCCCATTAAATTTACTTTCGAGCCATTTTACTTTCGGCATGTTCGAAAGTTTGAGAGACTTGAGGAAGGGAAGTTGCCCAAAAGGTGGAAGAGTTTCCCACTCCAAGCAGTCTGTCAAATTGATGTGCTCTAGATTGGACATAAGATTGACGTTGTTCATCCATATACCAGACCTTGCACCCATGTAGCTATTCATCTTCAGATTCCTCAGACAATTTGGTGGCTCAAGGTTGTCGAGCAATTTCTCATAAAAATTGATGTTCCTCAAATCAGGCATATTATTCCAACCTAAGGTTAAATCTGTGAGCCTCCTCTTTTCACATAATTTGGCACTACAAGCCTCCTCGGCATCCTTAACATTTTCAAGGTTGCAGATTACTAATTTGCAAAGATCATTCATGTTCTCCAGCTCCCCAATTCTATAACCACTCGCATCTCTAAGATCAAACTTATGCACTTCTTGAAGAAACTTTAGCTTCCCAATCCCACATATTGATGAAGTATAATTGTTGGACAATTTGCCCACGTAACGCAAGTTTGAAAGGTTATTAATATTACTTGGTAAAAAATCAGCATCTTTCTCTTCCCCATTATAGATTATGTATTGTAAGTGATAGAGATTACTTACAGATCTTGGCAGCTTAGTCAAATTCCAAATTTTGATCTTTAAGAATCGAAGATGTATCAAATTTTCAATCTCCTCAGGTATCATTTCCAAGGTTGTGGCAAATACCTCTAACAATCGTAGGCTTCTCAATGCTTTGAATATTTTACTAAGTGCACATAAATCCTGATAAGAAGGTAGATAGAACAAGGAAAGAGAATGCAAATATTTAAACTTCTCAATCTCTTTTATGATGTTTGGATTTTCAGCTAGAATAGACAAGTGTCGAAGAGTCTTAGGAATTGGAGAAGGCAACTTTGTACTATCCTCAACTCTTAAACATTCATATATGGAAAGAGATTGTGCTAATTCATGTATTAAATCATGCATCTTGTAACGCTTCTGGAAGTATTGTCTAATCTCGTCAAAGAAATTTTTTCTAACCAAAACATCAAAATACCTTCCTCCGATATCCTCCAGAATCTCTCCTTGAATATGAGACGGTTGAATGAAACCCAATGCAATCCACTGTCGGACTAAATCAACTTTATCAAATTCATAATCTTGTGGGAATATGGAACAAAATGTGAAGCAACTTTTTAGAGGTTGTGGGAGGTGTACATAACTCAATCTTAAGACGGGCATGATATCATTTTGACCCAATTTTATAATTTCAAGAACAGAATTTAAAACTCTTCTCCAATGTCCTTCATCCAAATTAGAATTCAGATCACCGCCTATGACCTTTGCTGCTAAAGGAGACCCTGAAAGCTTTTTAACTATCTCTACAGTAATTGATTTTAATTTTAATTTTCTCTGATCATCAAGATCGTCTACAGCAAACGCATGGGTGTTGAGGAGCTCCAAACATTCTTCCTCCTCTAAGCCTTCTAATTTCATTGGTTTTTGTTTGTCTTGAATAACTTTTTGAAACATCAGTGCGACTGATTCCGTCCGAGTTGTTACGAGAATTTTACTACCAAAACTTCCAGAAGCTAGAGGGGCGAGCACATTCCCCCATTTACTTTTATCCCGTTCCTCCTCCTCTTCCCAAACGTCATCAAGAACCAGTAAGAACCTTTTGGAATTCACCTCATTCTTGAGACGCCCTTGAAGTGCATTAAGTGAATCCAAATTAGGCTTCTGCATTTTAAAAGATTCCAACATATCAGCCATGACTCTTTTCACATCAAAGTTGTCGGAAACGCAAACCCACATTTTAAGATCAAAAAATTCCTTGGTCATTTCATCTTCATAGACGTGTTGCAAGAGAGTTGTTTTTCCCATACCACCATGGCCCACTATAGATAGAAGAGAAATGTTTCTGAACCTACTTGTCCGAGGCTCATTTGATGGTTTCCTCAACCACTGCTTAACTGACTCCATATCCTTGCTCCGCCCGATGAGATCATTTGTAGTAGGCAGGCATCCCGTTTCACGTGCTTCGGACAACTGACGCTGCTGCTCCTGCTGCCCCTGCTTTGCGATATCTAGAAGAGGAAGAAAATTACTAACCCCAGCTGAAACGTTATCTAGTTTCTGCACAACCTCCTCCAGCCTATTCAATCTGGGATCATTCTTGAGAGCACGTTCGCCAGCAATGCGTAAACCGTCGACCAGAAAGCTCACATTGGAAAACGCCGTTCTTTCCTGATAAAATTAGCGAGAAATAAATTATCAAATAAATATATTTATTTGCAACCAGTATCAAATAGGTAGCTGATTATAAAGAACGCACCTCTGTTTCCTTCATGTTTTTGATCAGCTTTTCTTTATGCTTCATGTATTCCAACTCATCGAGCACATCATTTACCTCATCAAGAGCATCTCGCAGCTGCCATATCCATTCGTTGATACCCGTGTTCTGATCGCTAATTTGTGCTTGGTTAACCGCAAAGACGACAGCTTGGATCTTCGGGTGGTTCTGTCGCAGCCTTTCAAGCTCCTCCTTCATGCCTGTCTGCCATCTGATTTGATCTTTAAGGTAATCAGAGCAAGTGTTGATGATCTTTTCCATGATTGGACCAACAAACCATCCTGCCACCTCCATTGCACACAAGATCGAGGTAGAGAGAGCAGAACAACTGAAGAACAGTAGGACAAACGGAGATTGATTGGAAGAAATGAAGATTAGAGTGGGTAGTCTCTAAAGGTCTCTGTCATAAAATAAAAAAAATGAATGCTTTCTTATATGCTTATGATGAATAATTTGATACTAATTTATATTTTTATATAATATAATTGAATAAATTTGAATAATATTTTGAACTTTTTAAATGAGTTAAATGGGAAGATTTAAAAAAAAATTAATTTATTTAACTTATTAATATCAAATATATAATTAGTTGAGTTTTTTTTTTTTAACTCAAGAAGAAAACTTGTAAATAAATTTTATTAAGATTTTAAATTCAATCAATTTGCTATAAAAATAAATAAATGGCTATGTCGTCTGTGACATCATCTTTCCGCCTTAGATGGGAACACAATCATCTGTAGAGACATTTAAATTGCTGCAAGATCTCAAATAAAAGAGACGTGAAATGTTAATTATATTTTTTTTTTTGGGAAAAAAATGTTAATTATATAAACCGCCTCGAAATAAAATGTTAAAATATACATTTAGTGTTATGTACTGTAGCAAGTCGCCCGTTTAATGGGCGACTTGCTACAGTATCAACCGGATGACCTGGCAAGCGCATTCCTGAGTCAGCACTAAGTCGCTCGTTAAACGGGCGACTTTGCCTAGTTCTAAATTTGTTTTTTACGATGCTTAATCACATAATTAAAGTTTTAATCATACTTACTTTAAAAATTTTCCCTTGAATATTATAGCTCTCATCTTGATTTAATTAAAAAGCATTAATCAATAATAAAATAAATTATTGACTGGTACCGGCGGGGTTTTGACGAAGGAAGACAATGGTATTTTAAAAAGTCAAACAAATTTTAAATGGTGGGGTGTAAATAGACAAATTAAGGTATTAGGTTAGTAAATAAGAAAATTTTAAAGGTTATGTATAAAATTTTTTTCTTAGAAAATTTTGGAGCTAATCCATTTCATTCTTATAAAAGGAGCACCCTTAGGCCCATACGGGCTATTATTTTTTTTAATGAAATAACAAAGTGTGATTAAAAAAAAAATAGCCCGTATGGGCCTAAGGGTGCTCCCACAAAATGTTAAAATTTTAAAAAGATCATGCTTTAAAATTGTATTAGAAATATGAACATAATAAAAATTAAATTTAAAAAGAATCATACTAGCAAAAGCTGATAGCTTTATTAGCACACATACGTTATAAACTGTAACTTTTATTTACCTTTTTTTTTTTTTTTTCTGTTAACTGTAAATTAAATCTCTTAAATATATTTTTAAGAAGAAATTTATAGAAAAAATGAAATTTTAAATAAGATATTTGATAGCATTTACGTTTTCTGTTAAAACGAAATTTTTGTTTACGTTTTAGCGAAAACTGATTGCGATTTCTCTTAAAACCTCCATGTAATGTAAGATAAAATTAATGTAACTTTTTCATTATTTTTTTAATATGTAATAAAATTAATGTAAGATATTAAAAAAGTTAACATGATGAAATTTTTTTTCATTTAACGTGATGAATGTTTTAACTATTATATTTATTTTAAAAACTTAACTTAAATATAAAAATAAATTAAAACTATTTTATTAATTAATATATATTTAAATATTAATAAAATAAAACTTAAAATTTATTTATAAGTTATAGTTAAAATATAACTTCAAATTAATACACTTATATATAAATTTAACTTAAAATTAATTAATTAATATGAAATTTAAATGAAGTAATTTTAATTAAGTTAAATATAATTTGGTATATATTTTATATATTTTTTAAATAATATGATTATAAATATTACTAAAATTTGTGTAATATAATAATATTTAATTTAATATCAAAATTGATATATATAATAATATTTAATTTTAAAATTATTTAATAATTTTCACAAAATATTAAATATAATTGGATTCCTATGTTTCTAATAATATTAATATGGCAGAAAGTTAATTAAATTTTAATAATTTTCAAATAGTATTAAATTTAGCTGAATGCTAATAAGTTAAACATAATATTCAATATTAATTTTCTCATAATAATATTTATTTTCACAATATAATAAATATTAAATATAATAATTTTTACATAATATTAAATATAGCTCAAAGTTAATTCAAATTTGATTAAATATATGAATTTTTTAATTTTTAAAATCTATCAATTTCTCTCTCTCTCTCTCTCTCTCTCTCTCTCTCTCTTCTTGCATTTAGTTTTGTTAATAGTAAGGTTTTGAATTTTATCTATTTTCTTATTTTAAAATTTCATTTTCTTAGAATTTTTTATCTTAAAAACATATTTCTAATTTTTTTTTCTCAAACACATTCTTTGCAGTTTTAATAACTTTTTTTCCAATATATTATGTTAACAGAAAAAATATTAAACATAACGTAAATAAAGTTACACTTTATAATGCTTGTGTGCAATTAAATAATTTTGTTGTTATTTTTCTTAAAAAGACACTAACATATTAAAAAAATTGTCGAAATTCATAAAAACTAATATCCGGAACATTAACTTATAGATATTTAACATAATTCATAAGTAAATAAAACACATTAATTAATACTTTCTTGATAAACATTTACTTCTATCAACAAAAAAAAAAAAAATTTAAACAACAATTCTAAAATTCTTTTGAACTAACCTTAAAGATGACAGAAACTTCACTTTCTTGCTCGACTCTTGCTCTGTATTCCTCCCGCCTCACAAAAACTTCTGCTGTCAATGCAAGCCGTTTGACATTTAAAGAAAACAAAAAAAGGAATAATTTTAGTTTTTAGGGGTCTGATTGCAAATAAAATTCAATCAATCACGTGAAAGTTGCAAGAAGTTGGGTCGGGTGTGCTTTTGGTAAAAAAATAAAATCGTTTTTAACAGAAAACGCGAAGTAGAGGCTTGCGTTTTAAATAGAAAATGTATACCTACTTCATGTTAGCTTTTTTTTTTTTTACATTTAGGTATATATGTAAAGACTCAAATTCTAGATCTCTTAGCTGATATCTAAAGCTCATAATCAAAAGATCAAAATAAGTTGTCATGTTAAATATTCAAAACACAATTAATTTTTAGAACAAAAATAAATTTAAAAAGATTATACTAGTAAAAATGATGATAGTGTTCTCTTAGAACGCATAGGAAACTCAAAGATCAATAACACAATATCAGCGGAGAGGCGGATCGAATCCAGTGTTGTCTTTTTTGCACATATATGTTATAAACTGTAAAATTTAGTATAATAATATAAAATATTAATTTTCACATTATATTAAATATAATAATTTTTACATAATATTAAATGTAGCGAAAGTTAATTCAAATTTGATTAAATATATGAAAGTTTTAATATTTAAATTTTTTTGTCAAACACATTCTCTGCAGTTTTACTTTTTTTCTAATTTATTATGTTAACAGAAAAATATTAAATATAACGTAAATAAAGTTACACTTTATAATACGTATATGTGCAATTAAATAATTTTTTATCTGCATAGTTTTGTTGTTATTTTCCGTAAAAAACACAAACCCATATTAAAAAAAATATCGAAATTCATAAATGATTAACATTCATAAACACTCATTTCCTGAACATTAACTTATAGCAATTTAACATAATTCATTAGTAAACAAAACACATTAATACTTTCATTCAGAAACATTTACTATTCTCAACAAAAAATTTTAAACGACATAATAAAAAAATAAACAATATTCTAAAATTCTTTTGAACTAACCTTAAGATGGCAGAAACTTTACTTCCCTTTTAACTCTCACTTTTGTATTCCTCCCACATCTCAAAAACTTCTGCTCTCAAATTAGCAAGCCGGCTGCCTTTTAAAGAAAAGGGAGGACAATGTGAGCTTGGGGAGGGGTAACAAGCTATCATCGCCCCATTCAATGAATCACGTGAAAGTTGTATGAAGTGGGGTCGGGTGTTTTTTTTTTGGACATTTATGTCAATTAAAATAAACTCACACACAAATTTATTTTCTTTAATAATTGAGAGAGAGAGAGAGAGAGAGGAAGCTGTTGTGTATTTGTAAGTTGAGGACTTAAAAACTCGGTATAAAAATAAGAAAATGTATGTATTTTAAAATAAATTACCATCGCCTCATTCAATGAATCACGTGAAAGTTGTATGAAACATTTACTACTCTTAACAAAAAATTTTAAACAAATTAAGAATTTAAATAACATTTAAAATTCTTCTGAACTAAATCAATCACGTGAAAGTTCCATGAAGTGCGGTAGGGTATGCTTTCTTTAATAATTGAGAGAGAGAGAGAGGAAGCTGCCGTGTAGTCGACGATGGTAAAGTCTCCATAAGTCAAGTAAATGGAGAGTAAGGCTTCGTTTGGGACAGTTTTTTTGCTGTTTTTTAAAACGGAGTTTTAGTACAAAATTTTTTATTTTTTTACTAAAACTCTATTTTAAAAAGCAATAAAAAAGCCGTCCCAAACAAAGCCTAAGTTAGAGAGAAGACGAAGCTGCCATGTAGTTGTAAATTGATGACTTAAAGTCTCCGTTTTAAAATAAGAAAGTATGTATTTTAAAATAAATGAGAAGTTTTATTTTGATGGGAAGACAGAAGCTGCCGAGTAGTCCTAAGGTCAATCTCAAATGGAACAACAAACAACTAATTGTTGTTCTTCTGTCGCTTCAATCAAGCAGTAATTCTTAGGTCATTTCATCGCGGATGAACTGTTTATCCAACATTTGTTTTTTTTCTTTTTTTTTTAAATATATAAAAAAAAGTATGTGAAAGATTATACTAGGAATATTCTTTTTTAGTGTTAAAAAATAGAGTTTGGTTGGAGACAAATTACTACATTTTGATGTATTACTGTATTTTAGAGTGAAAAATAAATTTTTCGGTTGGAGACGTACTAATGACTGTAATAGTAAGCTGTCGAGTTGAATGAGCTTAGTTTAAACTAATTTATACAAATGAAATCTTTCAGAAAGCTCCAGAAGCATGTTACATTCACAAATATAGCTGTCTGCCACTCTCCTAAATTTAGTTTACTTTAATGGCATCAATTCATTTTACTGTAAAGACATTGATGATGACTGTTCAATTCATTCGCTTACAGAAGATACCATGTGACTCACACTATGTGAGAGAAAAAACCATCAATTCATTTGGCTAGTAATGGTCAAATGTGGCGTCGCATAAAAAATAAAACTTAACGTCAAGTCAAGTAAATGCATATTTGGACCATTTTTTCATTGCTTCATAGTTCCTACCTAATGTAGTTTTTACTTTTTAGTGAAAATTTTTTTATTAAAATTGTAATCATAATTAAGTTGGCTTTTATTTGGCAAGCACAAGCTCAAGCCTTCAACGGTTTAATCAAGACAGTAAATGAAAATAATAATTGATATATTTTCCTAAAAAATATTAATTTTATCACCAAAGACATGCTACTTCTCTCCTAAATTTATTTTACATTCATTCGACTTTAATTATCCTGTGAGAAAAATAAAATTACCCGTAACTGTCCTTTTTGACTTTTTATAGCTATCATGTTCAATTTCACATGTGAGGAATTGAATTTTACAATGGACTTTTGTGATAAAATTAATATTTTTTAGGAAAATTTACATACATACCACTTTATAACATTTTATTTAATATCAAATATACCACTTACATTTCTTTCCTACCACCAGCGGCGGAGCTACCTTGGGGGCCTTGGGGGCACGTGCCCCCACTGACTTTTTATTTATGTCTAAGTAAATATAGTTATTGCTGCAGTTTTTTAGGTATCTTTTGGGTAAAAAAATAACTGCGGCTTTATTTTAGGCAAGCAGAAGGCGGGCAGACAGAAAAAAAAAAGAAGAAGAGCCGCAGTTTATTCGTATTAGTTTTTTAGGTTTAAAGCTGCTAGGGCCGCAGGCTGCATCCGAAGCGTGTTTGAGAGGGGAAAAGAAACGTCGTTGCCCTCACCCGTTGCTTTCTTCTTCATCGTCGCCTCGTCGGCGTCGCTGCACTGCATTCTTCTTCACCGTGGATCGAACTTCGAAGACTTGCGACAGGCGGACAAGGACGGCAGATTGGCAGGTAATATACTAATATTCTTCTTCTGATGAGTTCAGGCAATGAGCCAATGAACATTATAAAAATATGTTATTCAAATAATTTTTCTGAAGCATTTATCCATTTATTAGGAGTTACAAATGAGTTATCCCAAGTGCTGCAAAGAAAGGATCAAGATATTATAAATGCTATGACTTTGGTAAAAGTTTCTAAACAAAGACTTCAAAATATGAGAACTGATGGTTGGGATAATTTGTTTAAAGAAGTTGTATTATTTTGTGAGAAGAATAACATAAATATTCCAAACATGATTGACACATTTGTGATGCAAGGAAGATCAAGACGTCGTACTGAAAGTAAAACAAATAAGCATCATTATCAAATCGAATTGTTTTACACTGTTATAGATATGCAACTTCAAGAACTCAACAACCGGTTTGATGAAATTAATACAGAATTACTTATGTGTGTGGCATGTTTAAATCCATATCAGTCATTTTCAGCTTTTGATAAAGAACGATTGATTCGCCTTGCAAAATTTTATCCGTCAGATTTTTCAGAATTGGATCTTATCATACTAGACAATCAAATTGAAAGTTTTATTATTGATATGAGATCGAATGATGCATTTATGAATTTAAAAGGACTTGGAGAACTTGCTCAGAAAATGGTGGAGACTAGAAAGAATGATATTTTTCCTTTGGTGTTCTTACTTATAAAACTTGCTTTGATATTGCCAATTGCTACAGCAACAGTTGAACGGGCATTTTCTGCAATGAACATTATAAAGAATCGTTTACGCAATCGTATGGGAGACTCTTGGATGAATGATTGTTTACTTACTTATATTGAAAAAGATATATTTAATAGTGTTGACAATGAATTGATTGTACAACGATTTCAAAAAATGAAGACCAGGCGGGAGAAATTATAGATGATAGATAAGAAGAATCTCAAGATTTATTGTTCTCAATTGTAAGTTTCTTTTAATTTTGCTTTATCATATATTGTATCTTTCTTTTTTAATGAATCTAATGATTTAAAAACATTTTTTAAAACCGCCTATGCCGGTCCCAAGCCCGGATGAAAAAGGTTGAGGGTTTTTTTTCTTTACTTCAATGATTTGTGCCCCCACAAGAAAAAAATCCTGGCTCCGCCCCTGCCTACCACTCATATATTTCATTTCTACCACTCATATTTGGTATGAGAATGAACTATGTGTGGTATGTACGTAATATTAAAGTTTTAGCTGTTAAGTATGTAAATAGCATAGTATTAAGTGGTATGTATGTAAATCTCCCTATTTTTTATTAAAAAATGATAATGATTTCATATTGATATTTTTTTTATATTTTATATAGTATGGAGATTAAGATTATACATTTTTTGAAAATTTTATTATCAAATGTTATTGTAGATACCTCAAATTATTTATGCATTTTTAAATGATAAAAAAAATCATTTTTGAGATTCAATAGGATTTGAATGATCTTGATGAATTTACGCATTTGTTTTGGTTGATTAGTTGATTGTATATGTGTGATGTTGTGATTCTATGATAACTTATAATTTGTCATAGGTTAGAAATGCTCTAGGTGTTTTATTACTTAACAAATCTTCTGCATGATATCATGCTTGTACTGAGCTATAAGAGGGAACTAATTAATTAAAATTTAAAAGTAATAAAATTTTTATTGGTGTTTATGATCCTAAACCCTAATTATCAAAAACATGGTCAATAAACAAGTTTTTCAATTGTTCACCAAGTGCTTTGGTATTGAATGATTATGTCTTCGGATATTAATTATAAACTTCTTAACTAATCGTAAGTTGTATGTAGTCTTTTTTTTTTTTAATGTAAATGCAAATATAATGTGAAAGTCAAATGAAAAAGATATCATGTAAGAGGATATTTTTTATTTTTTTTGGGAAGTCCATTCATATCTCTATTAATTAATGTTTATCAATTCAATGTGAGTCTTCAGATCCTATTTTTATAGTGCGATATTAAGTTAAGTATACAAATCCTTTTTTCTAATAAACAATCTCAACATTTCAAAGATAGGTGTAAGTCACTCTTATGACATCCATCCTACATTAAATCAAATTTTCTTTTACGACATCTTATTGGCTTAACGTGTAGGTTTGCTCTTACAACATTCGTTATGCATTAAATCAATCTCTTAGATTAATTTGTTAGAATTGAATATGCATTTATCCGACGATAATTAGTGCACAACCGACGATAGAATTTGTAAGATCAATTTCTTTTAGACATCCTATAAGCATTTATCCGACGCCAGACCTCTGCTCATCGCTAGATTTTATCTTCGTTATGCATTAAATCAATCTCTTATATATAACTGCGGGTTGGAACATTCACGAATGTAGAGAGATATAGAGTATAGTGTCATGCTTTTGAACGAAGATTTGACACACATACATATGAGAGAGAGAGAGAGAGAGAGAGAGAGAGAGAGAGAGAGAGAGAGAGAGAGAGAGAGAGAGAGAGAGAGAGGGAGTTGCATTTATTATAAGATACATCAAAATTTTTACATGGAAAAGCCCTGAAAAGAGAAAAAAATATGGGGCCTCGCCTTGCTAAAACGAATCAACTAGTATTTGTAGTTGATTACAAATGAGGCTCTTCATCAAAGGAAGGCCTTGACTTAATGTAGAAAATATACATCATAATAGGTACATTACATGGTTGAGTTTAAAAGAATCCAATGACATGAGAGTTTTTCTCAAGAGAGTGTTGGCATGTTTTTTTGGTCCCTAGGATAATAATCGACATGTGATGGTTGTTAAAGGGATTATAATTGGCAGACGATGTTGATCGAAAGGAATGGAGTCAACAGACAATGGTGGTTGAAGGGACTGGAGTCGGCAGGAGATGGTGGTCGGAGTGACTATAATCGGCAAACAACAATGGTTGGAGGGGTCATAGTTGATGGGCGATAGTGGTCGGGGAGACCGTAGTAGGCAAGCGACGATTGTTGGAGTGGCCATAGTTCGCAAAGCGACGGTGGTCAGATGGACCAGAGTCGATGGACGACTGTGGATGAAGGGGTTGTAGTCAAGAGGACATGGAGGATAGAGAGACCATAGTCGATTTGCAATGGTGGTCTTAGCCTCTTAGAGACTATAGTTGACAGACGACAATAGTTGGAGGGATTGTAGTAGATTGATAACGGTGGTCGAAGTGACCGTAGTCGGCGGGCAATAGTGGTTGGAGGGACCATGGTCGACGAATGACTGTGGCGAAAGGACTATAGTTAGCGAGTGACAGTGGTCAGACGAACCGTAGTAGACCGACAACGAGGTCTGGTTGAAGTTTTAGGTGGTTGGCTGCTGGGCATTGGTTTGGCGGAGGTCGATGGCATAGCGATGGTCCTGAAGGCGGTTGAAAGTTCGATGGAATTCAACAACTAGGCGGTGGTTCGACGTCGGTCAGACGAAAGCCTAACGGTGGTTAGTGGTCCGACGATAGTTAGTGGTTTGATGACGGTTGACATCTACATAGTGGTCGGTGGTCGTTGATGGCCTTTACAAGATCAAGGAAATTAGCAACACCATCTAAAAGTTTATCAAGTTTCTGCACAACCGCCTCCAATTTCTTCAAGTTGGGATCAATTTTGAGAGCACGTTCGATAAAGTGTTTTCTCTATGGATTTCATGATGAAACACACCTTCCTCTACTTCTTCTTTTTGGTCAGCTATTTCTCATGCTTCATGTACTCGAGGCCATCCAACACATCATCTGCCTCATCTATAACATCTCGTAATTACCATTCGTAAAGAGCCAGATTTTGGTTACTAATCTCCTCTTGGCTGGAAGCAATGGGAAAAATTGTTGTTGTTCTTTGCTCAAAATTACGAATTAATTAGATTAATGTCTTGATAGATAGATTAATAAATATATGAGGTGAAAGAAAATTTCAAAAAACGGAAGTTCTTATATTTTTATATAAGTTAATCGGTTGGACGCAAGTTGAATACAGTCTCCACTTTGCTTGAAAATTATGAATTAATTAGCTTATCGCATTAACAAATCACAATAAATAAATAAGGGAGATGGTTGAAAATTTCAAACAATGGGAGTTCTTATATTTTGTATACCAATTTATTGATTGAACGGTTTTAATATAGTTTAATCGTAAGTGCACAAAATGCACAATGTTAGAACTTTTAAAATAACTTAAAATATAATAAATGATTAAATTAATAATTGTGATATTAATATTTAATAATAAATTATTATTTCTTTTTTTAACATAAAACAAAAACTTTATTAAAATTTTGAAAGGAGTACAAGGACCGGAGAAGCGAAGGAACAAAAAAAAAACAACAACATTAGAAACAAGGGAGTTACATCCCGACGGGCTCAGTAATTGACCGAGGCTACAAACTACACCGTAGCTAGGCACAGACCATCAAATTTGGAGCAGAGAACACTAAAGCACGAAGCAGCCAACCCAACCGAGTAAGAAACCACTACCAAAGGTTGCCATGAGCCTTGGCTACGGAGGAGTGAGCCCCAGCCATATCAATGCCCAGTAAATCAAACGGCCAACATTAAACTTAAATCGAAGCTTCAGTGAGCCGACAATAAGTAAAAGCCAACCAATGCAAAAACCAACCATCATCGAGGGGCAACAAAGACAACCGAGAAAAGCAGCACCAACCCAGAATTATTTCCTCCCACGTTTACCCCTCCCACGAGAGGAAAATAAAACAACAAGACGATCATTCTTTAAGGAAAATTCAGCCACAGGTTCATCATCCCCACTACCTTCCGAAGACGAATCAGATGAGCACTATAGCCAATCAAGTTGAATTCTAACATCCACCCTCGAATTGACACCCACATGAGCAATCAACGTCTTAGGTGATACAAAATTAACATTGACCTCAACAAAATGACTAATTATAGAAGACGTAACTGGAGAAATAAACTCATGAACAACACAAGATCCCTCACTTACCACACCCGGAGGTGTAACCAGAATCCTCTACAGCCACACAAGGCACCTCATTCCATATAAAAAAAACGATGCAGACACAACATCAAACACAGACAAAACAGGACACGCAGTAACATTACGTACAACCCAAAAGACCACCAGCACTGGCACAAGCCCGAGAATCCTGAATATAAGGTAAAACTCCAGCCACATTATCCACAGAAATCTTCACAGCCGACCGAACAGTACCAACCTCATCAACAGAAATCATATTGTTCAACGAAAAAATAGTCAACATATGGAATAATTATACTACGAATTTATTATCATATTTTACAAAGAATTTCTAGAATAGATCATATATTTAATTAAAACATTTAAATATTTAAAAATTAAATAATGAGATGTTAAACTGATCTAACATATAATTTAATTCATCATGATCATCAAATACTCAACGTATGATATTGAATCTTATTATCAAATCTTTCAATAAAAATCGATTCTTATCCTAAATTTAAAAATTATTTTCATAGAACATTGGATGTTTCAATAAATTAAATTAATAAAGAAATATTTATGCATTATATTGAAATCTAGTGAAAAATCAAGATTATGAGATTGAATAATTTATTTATAACATTTAAGTTAAGACTCTATCGATTAGGCACATACCAATTAAGTAGGTTGGCATGGAATTGAATTTAACTCATAATTACAAAAACATAAATTGATATGTATTTTGAAGTAGATGAAGTTTGTGATAATGAAAAGAAATGAGAGTTATCAAAGTCACAACATTAGACGTACAAAGGAGAAATCTTCAATAACAGCTCAAGAAAAAGCTGTAGATTTTCTTAAATTCTTTTATTTTTTTCGTTAAATCATAAATTATAGAAATATGAGAGATATTTACTTCTATTTCTCGTAAAAAACAATAACTACTAATAAAGAAATCTAATCTCCATTTGATTTTATGAACAAAATAATCAATTGAATTGAAATTATAGCTCATAAATATATAGGTCAACAACAAATAAGATTTTATTTGCATTGATATAGATAAAAGTAACCATTTGATCTAAAAACTGACATAAATCAAGAATGTACAATAACAACTTTTGCAAAAGCCAATAATGCCAGCAGTACCCAAGACAAATAAACTTATATGATATTTACGATGATTTTATCAGTTTTAGAAGCATTATTTAATCCAGTGTAGTTGAAGAGAATCCTAATTTTTTTTTTTTTTTTTTTTTTTGGGACATTTAGGCCATTTAAGGCAAACTCACACACACAACGCATACACAAAGACTCGAACCTTAGACCTCTTAGTTGGAAGAGAATCCTAATTGATAAAAATATGAGGGAATGGACATGAGAAGATCTATTGTACGTAGTTCCTAGGCAATTCTTACCACTTTAGGAGGTTCAACTAAAATAATGATAAAAATTTTGATTTGATCTTGAAATGGAAACTTACAAATAAGTTTGAATAAAATTAAAAATTCAAGGAATGTTTATAATATGCTCTGCAGCTAAGAACAATAATTTACCTGATTAATATTCAAAGAGCTGTCGTTGTAATTTCAAACTCAAAAATATAAAATCAAAATTAGCATTTTTAAGGAGGTGATACTTCTCAATGGCACCATTAGCAACACCAATGGATCACTTATGCTAAGATCGTTGAGCATGAGAGGACAATTATTAGTGGTCTCCACTTCTCGATATCTTTCGAGAGAGATCAGATTGGGGCACTTTAAATTTCTCAAGTCTCTTAGTGCTGCAAGTTTTGCTATTTCATCAGCCAGAGGAAGAGATGTAATGTTTGGACAGTCAAAGACCATTAATCTTTCTAGGGGAATAGCATTTGAATTGCTACAAAAATTCGAAGTCTTCCACCCAGTGTTTTCTATGCGAAATCTCTTCAGCAGCTACTCCTGCCTCAAACCAATCCTCTAATGCTTCTAATTCTGTAAATATATAACTCCTCTAGCAATGGAAAGACACTATATTTATCATTCCCATTAATTTTACTTTCCGCATGTTAGAAAGTGTCTGTGACTTGAGGAAGGGAAGTTGCCCAAAAGGTGGAAGAGTTTCCCACTCCAAGCAATATTTCAATTTGATTTTCTCTAGATTGAAGATCAGATTGACATTGTTCATCCATATTGCAGATCTTGCACCCATGTATCTTATTATGTTCCGATTCCTTAGACATTTTGGTGTTTGAAGGTTGTTGAGCATGTTCTCATCTAAATCAATGTTCCTCGAATCAGTGTTACTCCAACATAAGGTTAAATCTATGAGACTCCTCTTATCAAATAATTTGGAATTACAAGCCTCCTCAACATCCTTAACATTTTCAAGGCAATTCCTAATTTGCAAAGATCATTCATATATATATATTCTCCAACTCCCCAATTCTATAACCACTTACATCTCTAAGATCAAACATATTAAGATCTTGAAGAGACATTAGCTTCCCAATCCCATATATCGATGATATATAATTCTCAGACAATTTATCCAGGCAACGCAAGTTAGAAAGGTTATTAATGTCACTTGGTAAAAAATCATCAACTTTATATTGATAAAAGAAATTAAATAGCTTTGGTCGTATAAATTAAAAGATAAAGGAGTTATTCTTTCAAATTAGATTTCGGGGCATCATAATCCCACTACGTTAAGTTGGTTTTATAAATCCTTTTTCTCTATTAAGCCTAAATTATCTTCTTCTTTTTTTATCTCCCATGATATTTTTGCAAACAAATCTGATCGTTTAGGAGAGTAGCGTGTGGATCTACGATGCTAAGTGGTGGCTTTGCTAAAAAGTAAGAATATTCACTTCTAATTGATAGTGGTTTTGAAAGTTTGCTTCATTGTGATTAATGACAATGATGCTTGTGGATTGTGGACAGTAAGTAAATCATTTCACATTGTAAATAATTAATTTCTTTTTGTTTTAAAGTAACAATTCATTTGATCTTAATGACACTGATGAAGACTCTTCAATCTAATCTAAAATCGTAAATCTTAATTAGCCCCAATTAAGGCTCACTACAATTAAAAATAAAAATTAGCGACTATATGATCCTAAAATAATTCTAAAATAATTATATACAATCAAAATAATTATATAATATGAAAGATTTTTATAATATTAATGGTAAGATATTAATAATAATTCTAAAATAATTATATACAATCATAATAGATATTATCATACAGATCAAAATAGGCAAAATCTTTATGTATTTTAAAAGCTAATTTGATTTTAGCCTTAGATAAAATCCTAATAACTCTAAAGCTTTGGAATCGCACATACATGCTGAAACTCCACATGCATGTTGAAAATCATATATATATATATATATATATATATATATATATATATATATATATATATATATATATAAACACAATCTCTACCAACAAAATCAAATAGTTGTTCATCAAAACCACTCATCAATTATTACAACAATTACATAACATCTATCACACACATGAACCATTCTATCCCAACAATTAGATAAAATCTTAAGAACTCTTAAATCACACAAGAATGAGAAATTTCACAAACACACTGAAAAGCATAAATACAAAGAGGGAGGGAGGTCAAGTAGTTCACAGAACTGAAGAATACGAGTAATGAAAAGCTGTTGGAAAGAAGAAAGGAAATGAAGGCTTGGAGGCATTTATTTATCAGTGGTCTCCACTTCTTAATGTCCTCTGAGATAGGTCAGGTTCTAGCAATTTCGAATTGAAATGTTGCAATAGCTGTTAATTTATTGTAGCCAGTTACAATCTTTCCACCCGATGTTATCTACCTCCAACTTCTCGAGCTTAGGAGGACATGAGGGTAATTCCTGCAAATTTGGGAAATCTCCTAGGCACAACTTAGTCGAACAAGAAAAGAGGCATTCATATGTTGCTGCTATTACAATAAACCAATCATCCATTGCTTTCAATTTCTTAAAATATAGTGTTGCAAAATGAGAGGATATTATAAGAGGAGAAATACTAAAAGAGAAGAGGAACACTTGTAAGCTCATTTTTATTTCACTCATACATTTCTTGATTCTACTTCATATAAAAATCAAAGACACCACACCTATTTATACTAGTGACTCTCCCTTTAAGATTGTGCCAACACATTTCAATTCAATGGCTACTACTGGCTCTCTAGAATATTCCTCTATCTTTAATTACAAAAGTAATTAATTACATATTCTAGAATTATCTAAATAATTCTTTTAGAATGTATTTCTAGAATCCTGTAAAACATTAATTCTTCATGAAATGCGACTCTAGAATTTCTAAGGATTTCTCTAGACTATGGGCTTAATTAAAAGGCCCACTCAATCAAAAAGGTCCAATTAATCAAGTTTAATTTTCAACATATAGCACCTCTAGAGAAAGACATGAATCATGTCATTCTCATGAAATTTGTAATCAAAACATTTTACTTCTGGCATGTCATGAAGGTAAAGAGATTTATGAAAGGGAAGCTGTCAAAAGGGAGGAAGCGTTTTCCATGCCGAGCAATCTTCCAATCGGATGTATTCTAGATTGGAGATTAAATGGACATTATTCATCTATATTGCAGACAAAACTATATGTGATGTGCTTTTGGAGCCTTGCAAAAAAAAAAAAGTAAGAATATTCTCTGATTAAAGTGTTAGGAAAGCACACCTCTTAGGGAAATTTAAATTTTGACTCATTCTTAAGAATCTTCCATCATATAATTGCATTAGTAAAGCTTATCTGTTATGTTGCCAAATATTTGTCAGTTGTCAATTGATCGTTCTTATCTGATTCGACTGCAAGGGACTCCCTCTTAGATGAATTCAATGCTCCGATCATAATGACATAATCCATTCGGCGACCAGAGGTCATTTGACCATTTAATTGATACATCATACTTGTTGACTGTCATTTGAGTTGTCAGTTTCCCTTCTTTTACACATTTTTGATATATGGGTCAACATTGGGGATCATATTATAAAACAACGAGCTCATTGTGTTTTTATTCATGTAGATGGTTTGGGTTTTTTTGGTTGTTTCTAATATTATGCCTATTTTGACATTTCTTGCTCCCCTGTATCAGCTGATGCTTTGGATTTTATGGGGTTGGAGAAGCCGCATTTGAATAATTGCTCTGCTGTTAATTCTGGAGGCATTTCTGATTGGTTAAATGATCTGTGGGGTGTTAATTAGGTTGGTGGGGAAGTTAATGCTGGTAATTGTCATGATTCATAGGAGGATATTAATTTGGATGTTGTGAAATTTGATAATGTTGATTTGTATAATGTTTCATGGAAAAAAAAAAAAAAGAAATATAAAACTTATAAAAAAAATGATGCTAAACATTAAGCTTTCTTTTGGTCTTCGTTATGTTCTTAGGTTCCTCTTTATGCTTTGTGCTTTCTGGTTTTTGATGGAGTGGGGTCGTGGTCTTTGGGTTTGCTTTTTCGGTGCTACATCAATCTCTTTGTTGATGTTTGTTTGGGTTCTTGATCGGTCAGTGGTTCAAGTGGTGGTGGTTGTTTTTGTATCTGCTCTATTGGTTGTTTCTGTCGGTTATTGCCAGCACCTCGGTTCTTCTATTCTCAAATGGGCCCTTGGAGCTCTCTTTTGGGTCTTTTAGTTTGGTTGCTATTCTCAGTCATTGTTGCTTGTGCTTGTTCATTCAGTTGTTTTTCTTATGCAGTTCGATCACATTCATCTATTTCCAAGCTTTGTTCTTTTTTGTTGGTCTGTACTTAGTCCTTTTTTAGTTTTACTTTATCCTTTTTATGTAACTTGCAAGGGATCTCCAACTTCTTTGGCTGTAGCTCTTTGAGCATTTAATGAGTTTTCGATCCCTTTTTAAGGGCTTTGTATCTTTTTTCCATATAAATGCATAAGCCATTTGTTGGTTTTAATCAAAATAATAATAATAATTTTGACTTGAATTTGAAAAGGAAACTTATAAATAAGTTTGAATAATATTGAAAATACAAGAAATGTTTATATTGAGCTTGAAAATAAATGAATGAATTTGTTCAATATTCTACTCAAGTTAATTTAATTTATTTATAACCCTAAACATTAACCAATAATAAAATAATAAAATGAATTCAATGGGCTATAGGGTTGTAATGAGCCTAGTTAATTTGGCATGAGTTCATTATTTGTTCATGTTTGACCACTTCAAAAATTTGTTTGTTAAGAGCAACGTTTTAATAACCGGACCGGACCAGCCGGTTCAACCAGTTGAACCGGCACCCGGCCGGCCGGCCGGTTCGGTTGTCTGGCGAAACCGGAAAATCATCGGACCGGATTTGAACCGGTCCGACCGGCGGTTGGACCGCGAACCCGACGAACCGGAACCGGGAGCGAACCGGCCATCTATGATTTCCACCGTTTGATTGAATCTTACGGTTTAAACTTTAAAAGTTAAAAGTTAAAACTTAAAACAGTAAAACATTTACCTAAACCTAAATTCATTTTCTACTCCCGTAACTCCCGAAGCCGCCCCCGTCTCCGATTTTTCCTTCGTCTGATCGCTGCAGCTCCTCCTTCATCCGTTCGTCGCCGGTCGCCGGTCGCCGGTCGCTGCAGCTCCTCCTTCGCCGTTCGTCGTTGCAGCTCCTTCGTCCCTGCTTGGATCGTTGACGAACTGGACAACCCGGTTACGTCGCTGGTCGTCGGTGCTTGAAACATTGTTAGGTGAGGAGATTGTATATGCTGAACCACTTTTACACTTTTACTCTTACCTGTGCAAACTGAGAACTGAAAACCGAAAAATGGGAGTTTTTAATCGGGCTTGTGAATTAAGCTGCCGGCTTTGTCTAATTAACAACTTAGAATTGGACTAATCACCTAAATTCTTAAATTTAGATAGTCTCTAAATTTTAGTGAATTGAATTTTAAAGTTTAGGGCTTTAGGGTCAATTTTTACTTGAACGGTTGAACCTTTAGAAATTCATAACTCATACACAACTTAGAATTAGGTTTTGATTTTTTTTTGTTGTTTTTGTATATTAGTGAAAGGTATGGAATGCAACTATTTTTTGATTTTTTCCCTAATAAAGCAGCTGATTTTTCTAATTAAATCTCCAAAGCTATTGATATGTTTACCTTTGTGGAACAATTTTGAAACCTAGGAAGACCTTGATTGCTTTAATTTTGGTGGGTTTCAAACAAATATTGTGGTGAACTTGTGTTTCAAATTTTACTAGATTTATAGGTCATTTAGTCTATCAATTAGTGAACCCTAGATTGATGTACATAATTGATCTAGAAACTTAAAAAAACCATAATAAATACATATTAAATAAAAAAATAAACCCTAGATTTGAAAACTAGTTTTTAATCGTCGCTGGCTTGTGATTGAACAACAACCCAACTTCCTTTTTGCAAGGAGATCATCTTAAGATTGGCTTTCTCATGTATAGCAATATTTAATGAAAAGGTTATCTCAATTATAGTCATCAATTTGCTCTCCTTCCTATCCTATAGAATTCAACAAAACATGGTGATTATATCATTATATGGCCATATTCCTAGGATAGAAATATACAACATGGTGATTATATCATTATATGGCCGTTTTCTATGTGTTTAGTTTGATAATATATTGTTGTTTAATATTAACAACATAGAGTTCACTTTTCAGGCTAATATTGATCCATTGTTGTTTAATACTACCAATGGATCAACAAAACAATCAATCTGCACATTCAACTCAAAGCGTTCGTGAGAAAGTAGATATCGCTTGGAACCATTTTGCTGAGTGTAAAACCACTGACGGTAAGAAGAAATATAAATGTCTTCATTGTGAAATAATTTATAAGGGAGGAGGCATTCATAGGATGAAGCAACATCTAGCGGGGATTAAAGGGAACATTGCTTCTTGTAAGAAGGTGCCACATGACATACGATATCAGATGCAACAGAATTTGAATGAGATATCAAAGAAAAAACAACAAGCACAACAAGACTTGTCGCAGATTGATGATTTACTTGGTGAAGATCCAGTTGAAGAAGAGAGGCGCTCATGTTCAGTCACGAAACCACAAAGTTCAGATATACATGGTAAAGAATTGGATAAGGGAAAGAGAAGAATTGATGAAATTGATAATTTTTTTGCACCAAGAACAAAACCGGGATCTCAACCTTCCTTAAAAAGTGTGATGGCATCTAAGGAGGCAGTGCATCGTGCAGATTTAGCAATTGCTAGATGGTTTTATGATAGTTGCATTCCATTCAATGCCATCAACTCACCTTTTGCACAAAAGGCTATAGATGCAGTTGCTGCAATAGGACCTGGATACAAATTACCTTCTTACCACAGATTAAGAGTGAATCTATTACGGGATGCGAAAGAGGAATGTAAATTGCTAATTGAATCTTATAGAAAAACATGGAAAGACACTGGTTGTTCATTGATGGCTGACGGGTGGACAGATACAAGAAATAGAACATTAATAAATTTTCTTGTTTATTGTCCTCGAGGAGTTTCATTTTTAAAATCAGTAGATGCATCTGATGTCATCAAAGATGCCACAACATTGTGCTCATTATTTACTGATATCGTTGAATGGGTTGGTCCGGAGAATATAGTTCATTTTATAACAGATAATGCAGCAAATTATAAGAAAGCTGGTGAGTTATTGCATGAAAAATATGTAAATATCTATTGGTCACCTTGTGCAGCTCATTGCATTAATCTCATTCTGAAAGATATTGGAAGCATGCCTTATATTACAGAACTAGCTATAAAAGCTTCAAAGGTTACAATTTTTATTTATAACCATGCTTTTATATTGGCCTGGTTAAGAAAAAGGAAAGGTTGGACTGAAATTGTAAGGCCAGGAGTAACTAGATTTGCAACAACATTCATTACCTTAAGAAGTGTTCATGATCATAAACATGATTTGCAAGCATTCATCACCAACAAGGCTTACATTGATTCAAAGCTAAGTAAGACAATGAAGGGGAAAGAGGCAGCCTCAATAATTTTGGATGCTAAATTTTGGAATGACAGCTTCATAATTTCTAAATTATCAGGGCCCCTAATCAGGTTGTTAAGAATTGTTGATGCAGATGAAAAGCCATCTCTTGGATACCTTTATGACGGTATGTTCAGAGCTAGAAAAGCAATGAAGACTATGTTTAGAAATAATAAAAGAATGTACAAGCCTTTCACTAGTATCATCAAGAGAAGATGGGATAATCAACTTAGACAAGGGATACATTCAGCAGCTTATTTTCTGAACCCTCATTTTCAGTATGATAGAGAAAATTATTGCAGCAAATCTAGAGTTTTGCAAGGTCTAGTAGAATTGATTGGCAATAAAGATGTATGTCCAAAATCAACTTTGGCAATGAATGAGGTGAGATTTTTTCGTGATAGTTTAGGAAGTTTTGGTAAGCTCATTGCATCAACATTAGCAAAAGAAATGCAACCAGGTAAGATGACAAAATTTTGAGATTTCATTTTAATATATATTTGAACAAATTAATGTATGTTTGTTAATTTATAGATGAATGGTGGAGGATGTTCGGCTCTAGTGCACCAAACTTACAGAAAATAGCTATTAGAATTCTTAGTCAGACATCATCTTCATCAGGTTGTGAGAGGAACTGGAGTGTGTTTGAGCAGATTCATACAAAAAGAAGGAATCATCTTGAGCACCAAAGGCTAAATGATCTTGTCTATGTTCGTTACAATCTCAATTTAAGAAATAGGTACTATTTGAAACTTCTTTAAATATTTTTTTAAATAATGATGCACATTTTATTATTATTTTTTTATAATAATAATGTAGGTTGCAGTTTAGAAAAAGAAGTTATGATCCTTTGGATTATGCAAGTATTGAACTTGTTGATTTCTGGATCCTTGATGATGAACCAACTCCAGAATTGCATTTAGAAGACTTGGAGTCAGAAATTTACAAAGATGACGCAATTCCTATAAATATAGAACCAAACTTAACATCATCTACACCAATCCCAAGTAAGATTGTTGATTAATTTATATCATTTGAGTATAATATTAAATATAGACTTATTATTTCATATTAATAATTTGCAGATGAAGACAACTTAGCTAATATATGTGATGAAGATGACATACCTTGTGAGGATGCAGAAGTATTTGGGATGCAAGATTTTGGTGAAGAAGAGTTTGAGAATCCATCATTCGATCACACAAATTTAGTGGATGATTATTAAATTCACTATGAGTGTTTTGAGTTTTTTATATGTAAACTGATATAAACTGACTACTTTTTTGTCTCTATGGTATTAAGTTAAAACTTTTTATATTTATGAATTTTGAGTTTGTCTTATCAATAAAGTGCTATAATTTTGCTAAAAGTTCGTCACTGCAGCTCCTTGTTGGGAGTTTCGTTTGATTTTAGATGTTTTTTTTATTATTTTCTTGTTAACCATAGCTAATTCCACTTCACAGTTTGATAAAGGATTCTTAGGCGGCTTGCTCAGAACAGTGAAGCAGCCAGAAAAACATATTAAGGAAAAAAACAAAAAAGGTAACAGTGAACATGGTCATTACTTCATTTGCAATATTTCTTAACTGTTTATGCTCAATAATTTTGTAAACTCAGTGCTATTAAAGTTCATCAATTTTACTACATTTTTTTCTCTTATCACAGCAATAACATGTACCTTGAAACATGTACAATGGAATAATGGATATTGTTGTTATTGGGATATTTTTCTTGAAGGTGGTTTGACAGATTGAGAGGTGGAGATTTTTCATTGATCAGTTGCAAAGGGGATTCAAACATCGTTACAGTTGTGCTAAATAAAAGGTATTGATACGTCATGCGAAAATTAACTTGATCGGGCACGAATCTCGAGGCAAAAATCAAGTTAGAAACTTCAAAAATTAAATCTGGGAGCACCTGAACTCCGATTTCAGCGAGCTTACAGTCAAACTGAGCGTCTCAAAAATACGAACCCAACGACACCAAATTCGACCCAATCCGAGTCCAAATGGGTCCAAATCATGGATCTGAAGCGCTGTTGGAAGGTTCAAACCACTATTTGAGTTACCAAACGGATTCCAATTTTGACGAGCTTATACTCAAATCGAAGGGCTCAACGAGACGAATCCAACGAGCCCAAGATCACAGAATTCCGACATCACTAAGGCCTTCAAATGTCCAATGAACGGTGCATGATCGTAGGATTCAATATCGGCCGTCCATTGGACCACTCCCTATTCGCCCCTGATCTCATGCCTATTTACGGGTCATGCCACTCCAGAAAATCTATAAATAGAGCCCTCATTTCTCATAAGAGGGGGACTCAAGCAAGAAGAGAAGGAAGGAGCTCCTCCTCAGCAGACGCCGGACCACCGCCGGACCACCGCAGGACCTCGCCGGACCACCGCCGGACCACCGCAGGAACCTCGTCGGACCACCGCCGGACCACCGCAGGAACCTCGCCGGACCACCGCAGAACCTCGCCGGACCACCACCTTAAGGCCTGACGTTCAGCCCCTACGTCCTACTGAAGACCCGACGTCCTGCCAAAGACCCGACGTCTCATTCAAGGCCCGACACTCAATCCCTACGTCCTGCCAAAGATTCGACGTCTTGTTCAAGGCCCGACGTTAAGTCCCGACGTCCTACTGAAGACCCGACGTCCTGCTGAAGACCTGACGTCCTGCTTAAGACCCGACGTCCTACTCAAGGCCAGACCATCAACATCCGATCTTCCAAGTGACACTGGGACTAACACCTGACTCCTTATCTCCTACCGCCTACGGTCCTTCTGACCACTGTCGCCTAATACGGTCCGTCCGACCTCCATCACCAGACAACAGTCTCCGGCCGACTACGGTCTCCTGTCGACTACGGTCTCCTGCCGACTACGGTCTCCGGCCGACTACGGTCTCCGGCCGACTACGGTCTCCGGCCGACTAAGGTCTCCTGCCGACTACGGTCTCCTGCCGACTATGGTCTTTCAGGCCAAACAAACACGTATATGTAACTCTTACCATGTAATGCAATCTATATGATGTACATTTGCTACATCAATCCAAGGCCTTCTCCTAAGGAAGGGCCTCATTTGTAATCGACTACAAATACTAGTGGATTCATTCAAACTGGGCCAGGCCCCGTGGTTTTTCACCCTTTTTCAGGGGTTTTCCACGTAAAAACTCTAGTGTCACTTATGAATGCTACATCCTCTCACTTATCTGATTGTGTGCTGGATCTTCGTACAACGCTAAGACGCTAAACTATATATTTCTCTACCGCCGCGAATATTCCAGGACGCAACAGTTTGGCGCCGTCTGTGGGAACGTGCTTCCCGACTGGGGGGGCAACTTTTGCTCCAATCTCAAAATATCACACATAGCATCAATATCATAAGAAGCAGATGCAGACTGGGGGGCAACTTTGACTCAAACCATGGTCAAATAGATCCTCCAATACCTTCAACATCAAGTTGATATTTCAGGAATATCTAAGCAAATGCAAGGATACTTCAAATCAATTGCAAGCTTTATACAGTCCCTTGTTGGACTTCTACTCCTTGGGCAAGGTCTTAACATCGATCTCAAAAAAGGCAGTAACGGTCTAAAGATAGACCTTCTTCACTTTTGATTTGGGACATACGCGGCGTTCGCCCCCTCCCAATCAAAGCAAAATCAATCCTAGGGGGATTCGATTCGACCTCTTCCACACAGGTTAACGTCGTCGAGCAAAGGCTCCGACATACAACCTCGGAAAGGTCTCACATCCTTGGTGGATTCTCTCGACCTCTTCCACACAGGTTAACGTCGTCGAGCAAAGGCTCCGACATACAACATCGGAAAGGTTTTACATCCTTGGTGGATTCTCTCGACCTCTTCCACACAGGTTAACATCGTCGAGCAAAGGCTCCGACATATAACCTCGGAAAGGTCCTACATCCTTGGTGGATTCTCCCGACCTCTTCCACACAGGTTAACGTCGTCGAGCAGGGCTCCGGCATACAACCTCGGATAGGTCCTACATCCTTGGTGGATTCTCCCGACCTCTTCCACACAGGTTAACGTCGTCGAGCAGGGCTCCGGCATACAACCTCGGATAGGTCTTACATCCTTAGTGGATTCTCTCGACCTCTTCCACACAGGTTAACGTCGTCGAGAAGGGCTCCGGCATACAACCTCGGATAGGTCCTACATCCTTGGTGGATTCTCCCGACCTCTTCCACACAGGTTAACGTCGTCGAGCAGGGCTCCGGCATACAACCTCGGATAGGTCTTACATCCTTAGTGGATTCTCTCGACCTCTTCCACACAGGTTAACGTCGTCGAGAAGGGCTCCGGCATACAACCTCGGATAGGTCTTACATCCTTGGTGGATTCTCCCGACCTCTTCCACACAGGTTAATGTCGTCGAGCAGGGCTCCGGCATACAACCTCGGATAGGTCTTACATCCTTAGTGGATTCTCTCGACCTCTTCCACACAGGTTAACGTCGTCGAGCAAGGCTCCGGCATACAACCTCAGAAAGGTCTCACATCCTTAGTGGATTCTCCCGACCTCTTCCACACAGGTTAACGTCGTCGAGCAGGGCTCCGGCATACAACCTTGGAAAGGTCTCACATCCTTAGTGGATTCTCCCGACCTCTTCCACACAGGTTAACGTCGTCGAGCAGGGCTCCGGCATACAACCTCGGAAAGGTCTCACATCCTTAGTGGATTCTCCCGACCTCTTCCACACAGGTTAACGTCGTCGAGCAGGGCTCCGGCATACAACCTCGGAAAGGTCTCACATCCTTAGTGGATTCTCCCAACCTCTTCCACACAGTTTAACGTCGTCGAGCAGGGCTCCGACTTACAACATCGGAAAAGTCTCACGTCCTTTGTTAACGTCGCTAGAATGTCGTCAATAGACTTCTATCTGACTTCTCCATAATGTTAAAATTCTTCCCGATTTTGAATTTCCTCCTACGCTAAACTTCTACCTTGCAGGACTTTCGACGGACTATTACACGATGCCGAAATTCTTCCTTTCATCGGACTAATACCCGTCGTCGGACTTCTGCTCGTCGACGAACTTTCGTCGGTCTTCTACCCGACAATACTTCTACCAGACGTCAGACTTCTGCTCGTCAGCGGACTTCTACTCAACGTCGAACTTCTGCTCGTCAGCGGACTTCTACTCGTCGTCGGACTTCTGCTCGTCGACAAACTTTCGTCAGTCATCTACCCGACTGCGGACTTCTGTCTGCCGTTAGACTACTAACCGTCGTCGGACTTCTGCCCGTCGACGAACTTTCATCGTACTTCTGCCCGAGGTCGTACTTCTACACAACGTCCGACTTCTCCTTGTCGTCGAACTTCTGCTCATCAGCAGACTTCTACTCATCGTCGGACTTCTGCCCGTCGATGAACTTTCATCGTACTTCTGCCCGAGGTCGTACTTCTACACAACGTCCGACTTCTCCTTGTCGTCGAACTTCTGCTCATCAGCAGACTTCTACTCATCGTCGGACTTCTGCCCGTCGACGAACTTTCATCGTACTTCTGCCCGAGGTCGTACTTCTACACAACGCCGGACTTCTCCTTGTCGTCGAACTTCTGCTCATCAGTGGACTTCTACTCATCGTCGGACTTCTGCCCGTCGACGAACTTTCATCGGACTTCTGCCTGAGGCCGTACTTCTACATGACGTCGGACTTCACCTTGTTGTCGAACTTCTGCTCGTCAGCGGACTTCTACTCGTCATCGGACTTCTGCCCGTCGACGAGTCTTTATCGGTCTTCTACCCGACGTTGCACCTCTACCGGACTTCGTACTTCTACCGGATGTCGGACTTCTACCAGTTAATAGACTTTCGTCGGTCTTCTACCCGACGCTGTATGACTACCCGATGTTGAATTCATGCCTGTCATCATACTTCTCCCCGATGCTGGAAGTTTGCCCGTCATTCCAACCTCTCTCCTTACAACGGTCTATCCGACCTCCATTGCCAACCACCAAACATCGGAACTCCACAAGATCTCTCGAAGAAAAGAGGGATAAGGGAAAATCTCCGGACTTCCTTGCCAAGAGAGGGGCCTCGAAAAATCGAGGGAAGGCCTCAATAGTAAGGACAGTGGGAGAAGAGAAGGAGGGGAAATCTCCGGACTTCCTTGCCAAGAGAGGGGCCTCGAAAAATCGAGGGAAGGCCTCAATAGAAAGGACAGAGGGAGAAGAGAAGAAGGGGAAATCTCCGGACTTCCTTGCCAAGAGAGGGGCCTCGAAAAATCGAGGGAAGGCCTTAATAGAAAGGACAGAGGGAGAAGAGAAGAAGGGGAAATCTCCGGACTTCCTTACCAAGAGAGGGGCCTCGAAAAATCGAGGGAAGGCCTCAATAGAAAGGACAGAGGGAGAAGAGAAGAAGAAGAAAAGAAGAAAAGAAAAGAGAAGAAGGAGAGGAGAGGGGCAATTTTTTAAAGGCCTAGGGGGCCTATTTATACTTTTTTGGAGAGAAGGGGGGAAGTTTCTAGAGTTTTCTAGAAGTTTCAAAAAAATTGAATTTTTCTGAATTTTTTCGAAATTTTTTGGATTTTTCTGGAATTTTTTCGGATTTTTCTGAATTTTTTAAATCCATGTGGGCCCCGCGAAAAAAAAAAAATTTTAAAATCAAACCGCCTCAGCCAAACCGCGTGCCCAGGAGGGGCGCGCCTGTTCGCGCGGCAGCTCGCCGGCGCCGGCAGCGGCGGGCGGCGGCCGGCCGGCCGGCCGGCCGTTTCGGCCGCCTACGCATATCCGGGCCCAATCTTCGGCCCGGACGGTCCGATTCGGACTTTTTTGGGGTCCTCGGACACGTTTTTCGATGTTCCGGACTCGATTTTGACACTTTCGGAGCCCAACGAGGCCTCTATGATTAAGTTCGAGCAAGCCATTAATTTTTGGAACGCAATTTTTTGCGATTCGGCCAATGTAAATTTCGGAACAAGTATTTTCGGACTCCTGGAGCTTCGACGTCCGAAAATAGGGGGGCAACTGATACGTCATGCGAAAATTAACTTGATCGGGCACGAATCTCGAGGCAAAAATCAAGTTAGAAACTTCAAAAATTAAATCTGGGAGCACCTGAACTCCGATTTCAGCGAGCTTACAGTCAAACTGAGCGTCTCAGAAATACGAACCCAACGACACCAAATTCGACCCAATCCGAGTCCAAATGGGTCCAAATCATGGATCTGAAGCGCTGTTGGAAGGTTCAAACCACTATTTGAGTTACAAAACGGATTCCAATTTTGACGAGCTTATACTCAAATCGAAGGGCTTGACGAGACGAATCCAACGAGCCCAAGATCACAGAATTCCGACATCACTAAGGCCTTCAAATGTCCAATGAACGGTGCATGATCGTAGGATTCAATATCGGCCGTCCATTGGACCACTCCCTATTCGCCCCTGATCTCATGCCTATTTACGGGTCATGCCACTCCAGAAAATCTATAAATAGAGCCCTCATTTCTCATAAGAGGGGGACTCAAGCAAGAAGAGAAGCAAGAAGAGAAGGAAGGAGCTCCTCCTCAGCAGACGCCGGACCACCGCCGGACCACCGCAGGACCTCGCCGGACCACCGCCGGACCACCGCAGGAACCTCGTCGGACCACCGCCGGACCACCGCAGGAACCTCGCCGGACCACCGCAGAACCTCGCCGGACCACCACCTTAAGGCCTGACGTTCAGCCCCTACGTCCTACTGAAGACCCGACGTCCTGCCAAAGACCCGACGTCTCATTCAAGGCCCGACACTCAATCCCTACGTCCTGCCAAAGATTCGACGTCTTGTTCAAGGCCCGACGTTAAGTCCCGGCGTCCTACTGAAGACCCGACGTCCTGCTGAAGACCTGACGTCCTGCTTAAGACCCGACGTCCTACTCAAGGCCAGACCATCAACATCCGATCTTCCAAGTGACACTGGGACTAACACCTGACTCCTTATCTCCTACCGCCTACGGTCCTTCTGACCACTGTCGCCTAATACGGTCCGTCCGACCTCCATCACCAGACAACAGTCTCCGGCCGACTACGGTCTCCTGTCGACTACGGTCTCCTGCCGACTACGGTCTCCGGCCGACTACGGTCTCCGGCCGACTACGGTCTCCGGCCGACTAAGGTCTCCTGCCGACTACGGTCTCCTGCCGACTATGGTCTTTCAGGCCAAACAAACACGTATATGTAACTCTTACCATGTAATGCAATCTATATGATGTACATTTGCTACATCAATCCAAGGCCTTCTCCTAAGGAAGGGCCTCATTTGTAATCGACTACAAATACTAGTGGATTCATTCAAACTGGGCCAGGCCCCGTGGTTTTTCACCCTTTTTCAGGGGTTTTCCACGTAAAAACTCTAGTGTCACTTATGAATGCTACATCCTCTCACTTATCTGATTGTGTGCTGGATCTTCGTACAACGCTAAAACGCTAAACTATATATTTCTCTACCGCCGTGAATATTCCAGGACGCAACAGGTATGTTGTTTACTTGTTTGCTTATGTTTTATAAACTTCGTTGATGCCATATTTATATTATTTGATTAGTTTGACATGGAAATGAAATGCATAGTGAATGCATAAGAGGAAATTTTGTCATTTATTTCATAATTTTTAATAATATTATTATTTATTACGTCATCCGGTTCGACCCCGGTTCAACCGGTCGAACCGGTCAAACCATGAACCTCTCCTTCTTCCGGTCCGTTGTCCGGTCCGGTTTTCAAAACCTTGGTTAAGAGTATGGCACATCCTCTAAATTATTCTTGAATATTATGTTCGGATTTGATTTATTTGTTCTTATGTGGCTTGTTATCATTTTCAATTAACTCGAAATACTTTAAAAAATATTAAAATTTATTTTTTTAAAATAACTCATAAAAAAATAAAATAATTTGTTCTTCAAAATTTCTAATTTCAATAACCAATTAAGTTTAAAATTTTACAACCAACAATATAATATCTAACATTGCAAACAACAAGTTCATTATTAAAAAAATAAAATAAACTTTGCGATCAATATATATATATATATATATATATATATATATATATATATATATATATATATATATATATATATATATATATATATATATATATATATATATATATATATATATATATATATAAAAGAGCTGTCGTTGCAATTTTAAAATGGGGAATCTAGTCATTTCAAGAAATCAATAATTCAAGAATTGTTTCGTTTCAAGAAATCAATAAGAAATAAAAATAAAAAAAACTTAGGTTTGAGTTGTAAATGATCAAAATGGTGAATCTAATCATTTCAAGAACTCAATAAGAAATAAAAAAAAAAAAAACTTAGGTTTCAGCTGCAAATGATCAAAATTGAAAATTTAGCTAGCGACATATATAATGAAATATTAAAGAAAAATATATTTATATATATAAAAGGACAACGAAGTGATACATAAATAAAATTGTGTGCATCGATCAAGTGATACAAACTGGTTCATGATCGTATTGCATTCTTAACATTTCATATATATCAAACAAATAAGATAAGAAGAAACAAGTTTGCAGCTTATGTATTTTCAAATTATCAGGGATGAATATCAATATCAGGAATGTGAGCAATCTTGTGCTGATCGGAGCCTCCATCCTCTCGATAGCTCCTTCAACTATCGATTCAAAGAGCGAGGAAGGTTCGGTAATTCCCGAAGCATAGGAACGCCATTAATATGTAGTTTCTGAAGTGAAGATAAGCTTTCCAAGGAGGAAGGGAGAGACTGTAAGGATGTGAGATATGAAAAATAAATCTCAGAAAGAGAAGAGCTAACTTTCAGAAACCACTGCTCCACCTCATTTGGAAATGAAACCAGCTTATCATTATACGAAATACTCAGCATTTTTAAGGAGGCGATACTTCTCAATGGCTCCATTAGCAACACCAATGGATCACTTATGAAAAGAGTTCTGAGCATGAGATGGCAATTATTAGTGGTCTCCACTTCTCGATATCTTCCGAGAGAGATCAGATTGGGGCAATTTGTAATTGTCAAGTCTCTTAGTGCTGCAAGTCTTGCTATTTCATCAGCCAGAGGAAGATATGTAATGTTTGGACAACGAGAGACCTTTAATGTTTCAAGCGGAATAGGATTTGAATTGCTACAAAAATTCAAAGTCTTCCACCCAGTGTTTTCCATCCACAAGCTCTTGAGCTTAGAAGGCAAAGAGGGCAACTCTTTCAACTTCGGGCACTCAATTAGCTTCAGTTGAATTAAGCAAGGAAAGAAACATCCATCTTCAGCAGCTACTCCTGCCTCAAACCAATCCTCTAATGCTTTTAGTCCTCTAATAGATAACACCTCTAGCAATGGAAAGGCATGGTATTTATCATTCCCATTAAATTTACTTTCGACCCATTTTACTTTCGGAATGTGAGAAAGTGTCAGTGACTTGAGGAAGGGAAGTTGCCCGAAAGCAGGAAGAGTTTCCCACTCCAAGCAATCTATCAATTCGATTTTCTCTAGATTGAATATCAAATTGACATTGTTCATCCAGATTGCAGACCTTCCTCCCTTGTAACTTGTTATGCTCAGATTTCTTAGATATTTTGGTGGCTGAAGGTTGTCAAGCACGTTCTCATCTAAATGTATGTTCCTCGACTCAGTGTAACTCCAAGATAAGTTTAAATCTATGAGTCTCCTCTTGGCACATAATTTGGCACTACAAGCCTCTTCGGCATCCTTCACATTTCCAATGTTGTAGATTCTTAATTTGCAAAGATCATTCATATTCTCCAGCTCCCCAATTTTATAACCACTGACATCTCTAAGACAAAACATATTCAGTTCTTGAAGAGACTTTAGATTCCCAATCCCACATATCGATGAAATACCGAATAATTTCATGTAACGCAAGTTAGAAAGGTTATTCATGTCACTTGGTAAAAAATCAGCTTTATGTCGACCTTGCTCCCATGTGCTATGATTTATGTATTGCAAGTGATAGAGATTACTTAGAGATCTTGGCAACATAGTAAGCATCATCTGACTTTGAATCTTCAAATATCGAAGATGTATTAAATTTTCAATTTCTTCAGGTATTACTTTCAAGTTTTTTGGAACCCATATGTATAATAAGCGTAGGCTTCTCGATGCTTTGAATATTTTAATAAGTGCACTGCAAAGATCCTGATTAGAAGCATAACGGAACAATAAAAGAGAATGCAAATATTTAAAATGCCCAATCTTTTTTAAGATGTCTGGATTTATAGTTTCAACAGACAAGTGTCGAAGAGTATTAGTAATTGTAGAAGGCAACTTTGTATCATCCTCAACTCTTAAACATTCATGTTTGAAAACTGATTGTGCCAATTCATGCATTAAATCATGCATCTTGTAGTATCTTCCATTTTCAAACTTATCAAAGAAAGATTTTTTAACCAAAACATCAAAATACCTTCCTCCAATATCCTCCATAGTCCATTCTTGATCATGAGGTTGCTGAATGAAACCCAATGCAATCCACATTTTGACTAAATCATCTTTATCCAAACAATGATCTTGTCGAAATATAGAACAAAATGCGAAACAATTTTGTAGATGTTTTGGGAGGAAAATATAGCTCAATCTTAAAATGGGAAAGATGATATCATGGCTCAATTCTGCACTTACAAAACTACCATTTAAAACATTTGTCCAATGCCTTTCATCCAAGTTGCCATTCAGAACGCCACCAATGACTTTAGCTGCCAATGGAGATCCTAAAAGCTTTTTAACTATCTCTCCAGCAATGGCTCTTAATTTTTTATGATCATCAGGGGGGTTCTCTACACCAGCAAATGCATGAGAGTTGAGGAGCTGCAAACACTCATCCTCCTTCAAGCCCTCTAATCTAAATATTTTCTCTTTCTTTTTAATGATCTTTGCAATCTTCATCGCAACTGAGTCCATTCGAGTTGTCACCAAAATCCTGCTACCAAAATTCCCATAAGCTAGAGGAGCGAGCACATCCTCCCATTTGCTGATATCGCGGTTCTCCTCCTCCTCCCAAATATCATCCAGAATAAGTAAGAACTTCTTGGACCCAACAGCAATCCTAAGCCTATCTTGAAGTGCACCAAGTGAATCCAAATCAGGCTTCTTCTTATCAAGAGATTCCAACATATCTGCAATGACTTTTTTAACATCAAAGTTGTTGGAAACACAAACCCACATTTTAAGATCAAAAAATTCCTTCTTCATTTCATCTTCATAAACATGTTGCAAGAGAGTTGTCTTTCCCATACCACCATGACCCACTATAGATAGAAGAGAAATGTTTATGTACCTAGTTGTCCGAGGCTCATTTGATGGCTTCCTCAACCACTGCACAACAGACTCCTTATCCTTGCCCCGCCCAATGAGATCATTTTTAGGCAAAGATCCTGTTTCACGTGTTTTGTAGAAATCAACCTCCTGCTCCTTCTGTTGTTGCTTCGCGCTGTCTAAAAGATGAAGGAAAGTAGTAACATCAGCCGAAACTTTATCAAGTCTCTGCACAGCCTCCTCCAGTCGCTTCAAGTTGGGATCCCTTTTGAGAACACGTTCGCCAATTTTGAGAATTTTATAAGGAATTTCATATATGAAGCTCGGCCGGAACTTTCTTTTCTGATCATATTAGTTAGAAATATATTATCAAATAAATAAATGAATATATTCGCGAGCAGAATCAAATAGGAAGCTCGTGGTGGTGGAACGCACCTTTGTTTCTTCCGTGTTTTTGGCCGGGAGCTGTTGTTTAAGCTTCATGTACTCAAACTCATCGAGCACATCCTCTGCCTCATCAATAGCATCTCGCAGCTGCCATATCCATTTGTTGATAGGGTGGTTCTGATCGGTAATTTGTGCTTGGTTAGCGGCAAAGACGACAGCTTGGATCTTGGTGTGGTTTTTTCGCAGGCTTTCCAGCTCCTTATTCATGCCCGTCAGCCATCTTAATTGATCTTTAAGGTAATCTAAAAAGTAATCTTTACTGTAATCTTCAAGGTAATCAGAGCAAGTGTTGATGATCTTTTCCATGATTGGACCAACAAACCATTCCGCCGCCATGGCACCGATGATCGAGGTAGAGAGATCAGAACAACTGAGCAGTAGGAGATGTAAGAGGTAAAGATTACATAGTCTAAAGGAAGTAATGGAAAAAAAATTGTCGTTGACCTTTGCTCGAAATTACGAATTAATTAGCTTAACGTCTTAATCGATAGATTAATAAATAAATGAGGTAATAGAAAATGTCTTAGAAAGGACGATCATAAAATTGGTACATGAATTAAATCAGTTGGATGCAAGTTGAATAAAGTCTCCACTTTGCTTAAAATTATGAATTAATTAGCTTATGACATAAACAAATCAATAAATAAATAAGAGAGATGGTAGGAACATTTCAAATAAGGGGAGTTTTTAAATTTTTATGTCAATTACTTGATTGGACGTTTTTAATTTATATGAATAGTTGATCAAAATTTTATTTTTTATTATTATATATTTCAAATATAGTAAAAATGGTGGATTACAGTCTATAATGACTAAGGATGATAACTATATAGGATTGCAAACGAACCAAGCCGAGCTGAGCTTAGACATGTTTATCATTTTTAATTTATTTAACGTCTTAATTGATAGATTAATAAATGAATGAGGTAATATAAAATTTCTAAGAAAGGACGTTCATAAAATTGGTATATGAATTAATTAAATCGGTTGGATTCAAGTTGAATAAAATCTCTACTTTGCTTAAAATTATGAATTAATTAGCTTATGACGTTAACAAATCAATCAATAAATAAATAAATAAGAGAGATGGTAGAACATTTCAAGCAAGGGGAGTTTTAATTTTCTATTTCAATTGCTTGATTGGACGTTTTTAATATAAATGAGTAGTTTAATCAGATTATCATGTTTTTATTATTATATATTTCAAATATATTAAAAATTTTGTGTTATAATCTACTCAAGCTTTGCTCATTACCTCGAGACCGATAATAATGCTCAAACTAGGCTCATTTAGATGTAAGATTTTTAGTAACTTTTAACTGCAAGCTATTAATAATCATTCCCAATTAAATTACAATGAAGTTGTTTCAACATAACAGACATTAAAAGTAAGTTTTCAATTTTTACTTTATAACATGTAGCAATTGTTGTTGTTGTTGTTGTTTTTTTAGCTTTGCAATCAACCATTTCAACTAAAATATATTGAAATGTTTTTACATTTTGGCAGCATATATTTTGACTTAGAGTCCATTTGAATTGGCTGCAGCTTTTTATAAAGTAGTTGTAATATATTTATAGAGAAAATAATATTTTTGAAAGTTGCTATAAAAAATAACTTTCAAGCAGAAATTTTTTTTAAAAACAATTACAAAAAAATCTAAATAGAAATTATGATTGTAGTCTAAAAAATAAAGCATAAAAATTATCCAAAATAAATCCTCAATTTGAAAAACAAGAAATAAGCAATTCAAAATCAATCTAAAATAGTTGGATGCAAATTGCACTATAGTATGATGAACTTCAAGCTGCCTAAGAATTCAACCAAGGAAACAATAGCCATACACATATGACATATTTAGTAAAAAATAAAAAAAGTAAGTCTTATAACTCAATTTGAAAAACAACATATAAGCAGTTCTAAATGTATCTATCGCAATTATTTGGACACAACATAATAAACAACAACAATAATATTAAGCCTTTATCCCACTAAATGGGTCCGGCTACATGAATCCTTTTTCTTTAATGTTTCATATTAAGAATCAAATTCTTATTTAAATCAAATAAATAAATGTCATTTCTTTTTTTTTTTTTCCTAATATTTTCTAACAAATCTTTTTAGGTTTAACTCTATCTTTCTTAACATAAGTCAAATTTAATACCTCTACTTTCCTAACCTGGTCAATGGGAGGCCACTATTTTATGTCACCAAACCATCTAAGGCTACTGTCTCTAATCTTATCTTTCATTGGAGCTACTCCAACCTTTTCTCGTAGATACTCCGCCGTTTTATGTGACCAAATAGTTGGATACAAGGAAAAAAAAAAGAAGAACATAACATTAATCAACATTATCTAGAAAATTATAAATTACAAAATTTAAAGTCATTGCCATTTGAATTTCTGCTACACCACAAAATAAAGCACAAAAGCATAGAGCATGCTCGACTGCAAAGATGTAAATGCTAATATCTATCCTCTAAAAGCTTGAAAATCTGTAAAGTAAAAAAAAAAAAACAAAAAGTATCCTTAGCATGCATGTAACTAAGAAGCATACATCTTCACCAATTTAAGAATAAAGCATAACACTCATTTCTGACTCTTGCATTACACTTTGAACTTTAGTTCCAAACTACAATGAGTTTTTGGAAAGCTTGACCACCAATAATTTTTGTAGAGATAGCACAATGATTATCCCACACCCAACAAATCATTGTTTACAAACAAAACAAAAAACATAATTTCCTCTTACACCTTGATCTTTGAAGGGTCGACAAGTTTGTTAACTAGTTGAGCTTGATTCGGCTCACAAGCAAGTTTGACACATTTACAATACTACACAAAAGTATTCATAATATATTATGGAAAAAGCTGTTTCCTATACCCTAAAACCCTTCATCTTTATATAGACCATGCATAAAAGATAACTAAAAATCAAATTGCAATTGATTTTGATGAATGAAGCATAACCTTCATGTGCAAATAAAGATTGGAAGTTACCAATAATGTATTATTCTTTTATGAAACCCTAAATTACAAGTAGAGTAAATCATAATGCATAATATTAAACCATCATCCACATGGCCTGATTAATAACTCTCACTCAACTTCAACAATGAAATGGTGCACCCCCCTCATTTCATTCCATCCTTTTTGCTATGTTGTTTCTCAACTCACCAAAGCTAAACTCCAAACAAAAATAAAAATCAGATCTAAACAAAAGCAAGAGGATAAACTTCTTGAATATCTCGAAGCTTCATGGTTGTATGCTTTTCATAATGATACTAAGGTTTTGTTTGGGACGGCTTTTTTCCTGCTTCTTAAAGCGGCTTTCTAATACAACAATTAAAAATTTTAAACTAAAAAGCTGCTTTAAGAAGTAGCAAGAAAGACATCCCAAACGAACCCTAAGGCTTCATTTGAGATGACTTTTTAATTGCTTTCTAAAGAAACTTTTTAGTATAAAATTTCTTAAGCTAAAAGATTTTGTACTAGAAAGCTATTTAAGAAAGCAGTTTCAAATGAAGCCTATATTATTCTGATTCAAATCATCAGTTTAATACTGGATAATTATTTAAACATCAAATTGCCTTGGATTTTCTAGTTACTAAGCCTTTGCTCTTCATCTTGTTTGCTTTTTCATTGCTTGGATTTTTGAATGATAGTTGCATTGCAATAGTAATGATGGTATTAGTAGTAATTTGGAAGAATACTTCATCTAAGAGCTATTCACAGCAGCCTAACTTAATATATGAGTGTCAACAGCCCTTAATCTCATTATTATTATTATTATTATTTTTATATTATTCTTCCTGCTATGAGAGATCATCAACGTGATAGAAGTGAAGAAGTCATTATCTTAGGATGGATTGATTCAATGTAGTCTTATACGTATAGCAATTTTAATGCACTGTTTGGATATTTATCTCAAGCTTTAATTAATATTTTTTTAGCTCAAATATGATTTTAATAATAATAATTAATAACAAAATTAATAGATATTATCAAATCAAAACTAAATTAAACAAATCATAATTAATAATATTTATTATACATTACTATCTCAAGAAATTCTTTATTAATAAATTATTCAAGTAATGAAATACAAATCCTCATTCAAAAAAAAAAAAAAATCTAATCCAAGTTAGATTAATTAGATATAATGTATTATATATCATTATCTCAATTAAGTACTAATTAGTAAAGTATTAAATTAATGATAGACACCTATTAATTAAAATTAAATCATAAAAATATCAATTAATTTTAGTTACTATTTTAAAAATTAAATGATACAATAACTTTTTCATAAGCATTAAATCATAATAATTATTATTTTTTAATTCTAATTTTCATTAATTAATATAATAATTAAAAAGATAATTTGGCTTAGAAGATCAATAACTAAACTAATAATTATTTCCATTTATTTAGAAGATCAACATAGGATTTGAATTTTTGATAGTGTGAATGGCTGGAAATGCTTGAAAAGAGTTAGCTTTTTATGTGGACTACTGATCTGAAGTAGATTGTAAGATTTGGACAAGTTCATGAGATGTCAAGTAGTAGGGAATAAAACTAGGTCCTAATATTGCTTGCTATGGTCAAGAGCTACAAATGAAATTTTGATGTGATTACGAGGCTGAGAGTGAGAAGTGGCTAATCATGTGGATATTTGATGATTTGAGAGTAGATATTTGAAAGAGGAGAGCAAAAATCTTAAGAATAAAAAGATAACTACACCTCTCTTATCACAGCAATAACATGTACCTTGAAACATGTACAATGGAATAATGGATATTGTTGTTATTGGGATATTTTTCTTGAAGGTGGTTTGACAGATTGAGAGGTGGAGATTTTTCATTGATCAGTTGCAAAGGGGATTCAAACATCGTTACAGTTGTGCTCAATAAAAGGTATGTTGTTTACTTGTTTGCTTATGTTTTATAAACTTCGTTGATGCCATATTTATATTATTTGATTAGTTTGACATGGAAATGAAATGCATAGTGAATGCATAAGAGGAAATTTTGTCATTTATTTCATAATTTTTAATATTATTATTATTTATTACGTCATCCGGTTCGACCAAGGTACATGCAAAAATCTTAAAAATAAAAAGATAACTACATTATTTGAACAAATAAAGGGCACCCTTGAAACTACCAAGGTACATGCAATGATTTTATTCCATGCTAGAAATTTCATTGCATATAAACACTTAATTATATGTATATGTAAAATGAAAGTATTAAATAAATAGTTGAATATATAGAAAGATTTGAACTTTTTTATATTAATATTTATATTTTTTATCCAATAATTTAAATAGTACTTAATGGATTGCACCAATTTTTATTAAAATCTATATATTTAATTATGCTTAATAATTAAGTCAATAAATTCAAAAATTAGTGGATTAACTTGTGCAGCTAAGAACAACAATCTAGCATATTAAAATTCAAAGAGCTGACGTTGCAATTTCAAACTCAAAAGTATAAAATCAAAATTAAATAATAAATATTTCATTTGGAGAAATAAAAAAGAAATTAAAAAGAACTATTTAACGAAATATTTTACAAAAAAAAAAAGATATATTTATATATAAAGGGACCATCAAGTCATACATAAATAAAATTAAGTCCATCAAATTATACAAACTGGTTAATGCTTATATTGCATTCTACACATTCCATATATATCAAACAAATAAGATTGCTTATATATCGATATGAGCAATGTGAGCAATCTTCTGCCAATCGGAGCCTCCATCCTTACGATAGCGCTCGTTTAACTCTGGATGACAACTCCGAAGTGTTAGTCTTTTCAAAGAGGGAGGAAGGTTCGGCAATTCACGAAGGTTAGGAGCATCATCAATATATAGGTTCTGAAGTGAAGATAAGCTTTCCAAGTAGGAAGGGAGAGACCGTAAGGATTCGAGATTTATAAATTCCAACTCATAAAGAGAAGAACTAACTTTCAGAAACCACTGCTCCACCTCATTTGGAAATGAAACCACCTCATCATTATACCCAATACTCAGCGTTTTTAAGGAGGCGATATTTCTAAATGGCTCCATTAGCAACACGGATGGATCACTTATGCTAAGATAGCTGAGCATGAGATGGCAATTATTACTGGTCTCCGCTTCTGGATAATTTCTCAAGTCTCTTGGTGCTGCAAATCTTGCTATTTCATCAGCCAGAGGAAGAGATGTAATATTTGGACAATGAAGGACCTCTAATGTCTCAAGAGGAATAGAATTTGAAATGCTACAAAAATTCAAAGTCTTCCACCCCGTATATCGTATCTGCAAGCTCTTCAGCTTAGAAGGAAAAGAGGGCAACTCTTTCAACTTCCGGCAGTCATCTATCTTCAGTTCAATTAAGCAAGGAAACAAACATCCATCTTCAGCAGCTACTCCTGCCTCAAACCAATCCTCTAATGCATTCAAGTAGCTAATATGTAACACCTCCAGCAATGGAAAGGCATCGTATTTTTCATTCCCATTATATTTACTTTCGAGCCATTTTACTTTCAGATTGTCACTAAGTTTTAGAGATTTGAGAAAGCGAAGTTTCCCGAAAGGAGGTAGAGTTTCCCAATCCCTGCAAAATATCAATTCGATTTTCTCTAGATTGGAGATCAGATTGACATTGTTCATCCATATTGGGGATCTTGTACCTATGTAATTATTTATGCTCAGATTCCTTAGACATTCTGGTGACTGAAGGTTGTCGAAAACGTTTTCATGTAAAACATCATAATAATTCTCATCTAAATCATAAGAATCATCAGAATCATCAAAATCGATATTGTCCGATGAAAAAGTGTTACACCAACATAAGGTCAAATCTGTGAGCCTCCTCTTGGCACATAATTTGGCACTACAAGCCTCCTCAACGTTCTTCACATTTTCAAGGTAATTGATTCCTAATTTGCAAAGATCATTCATATTCTTCAGCTCCCCAATTCTATAACCACTCGCATCTCTAAGATCAAACATATCCAGTTCTTGAAGTGAGTTTAACTTCCCAATCCCACGTATCGATGAAATATAATTCTTAGGCAATTCCACATACCGCAAATTAGAAAGATTATTAATGTCACTTGGTACAAAGTCATCACCTTTATATAGGTTGACCCATATTGACCCAACATAGATTATGTATTGCAAGTGATAGAGATTACTGAGAGATCTTGGCAGCATAGTTAAATGATCAGCTTCAATCTTTAAATATCGAAGATGCATCAAATTTCCAATCTCCTCAGGTATTATTTCCAAGTCTTCTAGAGCCAATATGTATAATAAGCGTAGGCTTCTCCATGCTTTGAATATTTCAATAAGTGCATTGAAAAGATCCTGATTAGAAGCATAATGGAACAAGAAAAGAGAATGCAAATGTTCAAAGTGCCCAATCTTTTTTATGATGTTTGGATATGTAGTTTTGACAAACAAGTGTCGAAGAGTCTTAGGAATTATAGAAGGAAACTTTGTACCATCTTCAACTCTTAAACATTCATGTATAGAAACTGATTGTGCCAATTCATGTATTAAATCATGCATCTTGTAGTATCGTCCAAACTTGTCAAAGAAATTTTTTTTAACCAAAACATCAAAATACCTTCCTCCGATATCCTCCATAATCTCTCCTTGAATATGAGACTGTTGAATAAAATCCAATGCAATCCAATGTCGGACTAAAGCATCTTTATCAAATTCATAATCTTGTGGGAATATAGAACAAAATGTGAAGCAACTTTTTAGACATTCTGGGAGGTGTACATAGCTCAATCTTAAGATGGGCATGATAATATTGTCACCCGATTTAATAATTTCAAGAACAGAATCTAAAACTCTTCTCCAATGCTCTTCATCCAACTTAGACATTAGAATACCGCCTATGACCTTTGCTGCTAATGGATACCCTGAAAGCTTTTTAGCTATCTCTGCAGTAATTAATTTTAATTTTCTCTTATCATCAAGATTGTCTACAGCAAATGCATGGGTGTTGAGGAGCTCCAAACATTCTTCGTCCTCTAAGCCTTCTAATCTCAATGCTTCAGTCTTTTCTAGAATCACTTCTTCAAACATCAATGCAACTGAGTCCGTCCGAGTTGTTACCAGAATCTTACTACCAAAATCCCCGTAAGCTAGAGGGGCGAGCACAATCCCCCATTTACTTTTATCCCGTTTCTCCTCCTCTTCCCAAACGTCATCAAGGACCAATAAGAACCTTTTGGACTTCACCTTATTCTTGAGACTCTTTTGAAGTGCATCAAGTGTGTCATCCAAACGAGGCCTCTCCTTCTTAAGAGTTGATAACATATCTGCAATGACTTTTTTCACATCAAAGTTGTTGGAAACGCAAACCCACAGTTTAAGATCAAATTCCTTTGTCATTTCATCTTCATAGACATGCTGCAAGAGAGTTGTTTTCCCCATACCACCATGGCCCACTATAGATAGAAGAGAAATGTTTCTGAACCTACTTGTCCGAGGCTTATTTGATGGTTTCCTCAACCACTGCTTAACAGACTCCATATCCTTGCTCCGCCCGATGAGATCATTTGTAGTAGGCAGGCATCCCGTTTCACGTGCTTCGGACAACTGACGCTGCTGCTCCTGCTGCCCCTGCTTTGCGATATCTAGAAGAGGAAGAAAATTACTAAACCCAGCTGAAACGTTATGTAGTTTCTGCACAACCTCCTCCAGCCCCTTCAATCTGGGATCAATCTTGAGAGCACGTTCGCCAGCTATGCGTAAACCGTCAACCAGAAAGCTCACGTTGGAAAATGCCGTTCTTTCCTGATAAAATTAGCGAGAAATAAATTATCAAATAAATATATTTATTTGCAACCAGTATCAAATAGGCAGCTGATGATAGAGAACGCACCTCTGTTTCCTCCATGTTTTTGGTCAGCTGTTGTTTATGCTTCATGTACTCAAACTCATCGAGCACATCATTGACCTCATCAAGAGCATCTCGCAGCTCCCATATCCATTTGTTGATAGGGTGGTTCTGATCGCTAATTTGTGCTTGGTTAGCGGCAAAGACGACAGCTTGGATCTTGGGGTGGTTTTTTCGCAGGCTTTCCAGCTCCTTATTCATGCCCATCTGCCATCCGAGTTGCTTTTCCAGGTAATCAGAGCACCTGTTGATGATCTTGCTCATGAATGGACCAACAAACCATCCCTTCACCTCTATGGCACCCATGATCGAGGTAGAGAGAGCAGAACAACTGAACAATAGGAGAAACAGAGATTGATTGGAAGAGATGAAGATTAGATAGCATCGACATAGTGACTGAGGCAGTACATTGTTCAGTACAGAGCTTAAATTGTTTAAACCTCAACACATACGTCTACCAAGCCAAAAAAAAAAGTAGAATCATGCATAATTAAAAAAAATTACTCAAGGAAAAAAATAGCAGGAATACTAAAATTTGTCCAATAAACTCTACCGCTAGAATTCGTTTAGAAAACATAGCAGTGATGGGAATGTAGAATATACCTGAAATTTTAGCTGAGAAGCACCGCTGTCCTGCTCGAAAAACCAAAAGAAATAACGAAGCACGAGTAAGTAAATAAAGTTCTATGCCCCCTCTGTTGCTAACGTAGTTCCGCCACTGTCTTTGCTTGCCTAAAAGAACGAAAAAAAAAATCTGAAACTGCGGGCTTGTATGCGAAAAATGGAAAAGAGACAAGATCAATGGAAAATAAATCTGAAACTCACCGGAGAAGCTGAAGAGAGACACGACGCCGGCGACGGAAACTGCGACTGTGGACGACCTTGGGAAGGCTAACGTCCGGGCACCGCACAGAGACCGGGAGAAGAACTTCCTGCGGGCTACGACACACGAAGAAGAGCGGCTGTGAGCGTGAATGCTTTATTACAAGCAATTAGGGCAAAAAGGGGGCAAGATAAGAGTATGAGGGGGGCAAATGACTTAAATGACCATTTCTTATAATATATAAACTAAGAAAAATTAATGTTTTTTTATGTGATGATGATGAATAATTTGATACTAATTTATATTTGTATATAATATAATTTAATATATTTAAAAAAATTTAAACATTTTAAAATGAGTTAAATTCTGAGATTGATTTATTTTTAATATATTTAAATTATTAATATCAAATATATAATTAGTCAAATTTTCTCTTGAACTCAAGAAGAAAACTTGTAAATAATTTTTTTTAATATTAAAAAAAAAAATAAAGATTCACAATTCAAGTAATTTGCTATAAAAATAAATGAATGACTTTGAATTAGATGTGTAAAAGAGTTGAGTCGAGCTCAACTACCAGATATCGAGCTCGAGCTCGACTCGTTTCGCTGTCGAGCAACTCGTCGAGCTCAGAAATGTCGTCCGTCGTCGCATTCCCGATCGAGGTCAAGTCCGTCATCGTCGCATTCCCAATCGAGGTCGGGTCCGTCGTCGTTCTCCGTCGGGTTCCCAATTGAGGTTGGATCCGTCGTTGCGTTGGCTATCGAGGTTGTGTCCGCCCTCACGTTCCCAGTTGAGCTCCTTGTCGAGTTGACGAGTCGAATCTGACGCCTGTTCAAGCTCGAGCTCGATAAGCCTTCAAGCTTGAAACTGTGTTCGAGCTCGATAAGCTCGACTCGTTGAAACTGTTACCGAGTCGAGTCCGAGCTAGCTTGACTCGGTATCACCCCTACTTTAAATATTATAGTTATTATCTTGATTTAATTCATTTATAGCCCTAAGTATTAATAAAGATACTAGTAAACATAAATTAAAATTTATTTATGTATTTAAAAACCTAAATATAAAAATAACTTAAAAATTATTTTATTAATTAATATACATTTAATTATAATAAAACATAAATTAAAATTAAATATAACTTCACATTAATACACTTATATATAAATATAACCTAAATTTAATAAAGTAACAAATTAATATAAATTTTAAATGAAGTAATTTTAATTAACTTAAATATAAATTGATATATACTTAATATACTTTATTAATTAATGTGCTTTTAAATATTATTAAAATTGGTACAATATAATAATATTTAATTTAATATCAACATTAATAGTATAATAATATTAAATATTAAAATAATTTAACAATTTTCAGAAAAAATATTAAATACAGCTTGAATGTAATTTACTATTCCTATATTTCTCTTAATATTAATATAGCTGAAGGTTAATTAAATTTTAATAATTTTCAAATAATATTAAATACAATAATTTTAATTTTCACATAATATTAAATTTAGCTCGAAGTTAATAAGTTAAACATAATATTAAATATTAATTTTCACATTATATTAAATATAATAATTTTAACATAATATTTAATATAGCTGAAAGTTAATTCAAATTTCATTAAATATATGAACTTTTTTATTTTAAAAATCTATCAATTTCTCTCTCTCTTTCTCTCTTCTTGCATTTAGTTTTGTTAATACTTAATAGTAAGTTTTGAATTTTATCTAACCTTAGATGACAGAAACTTCACTTGGCTTGTCTATTTCTCTTCTAAACTCTCACTCTATATTCCTCCCACCTCACAAAAACTGTCTGCTCTCAACGCAAGCCGGCTGCCATTTAAAGAAGAATGAAAAAAAAAAGAAAAATGTTATTTATAACTTAATTTATATATTTTATTAAATATAAGTATAGTAATAATGTAATATATAAATTATAATTATATATAATATTAAATATAATTAAATTTAATTTATTAACCAGAAGAATAATAAAAGTTGAAAGAAAATTTATATTGTGATTTATTTTGTTCATAAAATAAAAATATGAAATGATATGTGTAAAATAAATTATCTAATTGTTTTTATTGTAATTATATTACATAAGAAAATTTAATAGAAAATATTATTTAAAACTCCCTCACCGAATACAAAAGAAGAAAAGCACGGCGGGGAGTCCACACCTGTTTAAACACATTGTGATTTGCATACCTACAACACTGCCATAAGCATTAATGCTTGTGGCTTTACAGGAGAGCCTTAACAATAAGATGTTGAATATTCTACTTTGTGTCTTCTATCAAATTTTCTTATAATTTGGTAGATCTTTAATGTCATTCAAACAAAAAGATGTGGTTCTCATATCTTTATGCATGCTTGACAGGTTTAACATGCTTATAATTATTAGAAATTGTAGTCCCGTTGAGCATAAATAGTCTTGGCTTTGTTTGAAATGAAAAATACGTGCTGGTTTGTGTAACCATTCTCCTTGAAACTTTGAGCTTTCTTAATCCTTATGGATTGGGAACTATTTTCTTTTATGAATTGGCAAGTCATATTTTGATTAGCTGTTTTTCTTCTAGCGCAGATGGCATCGCCTCTATTGTTCACATCTATGTATTTCCAGCCAAGCCATATGAGTTAATGGGTGATCAATTGCCTGGAACAGTTTCAGTTCTTGGAGATTATGCTTCTGTGGACTGTTTGGAAGGATTTGTTCCTGTAGCAAAGAACAAAAAACAGAGAAAAAAAAACGGACAGACTTTTCTTCACACAAAACCTGTAGTTTTTTTCTTCAATAATTTCAAAAGGAAATACAATAGTCTTAAATAGAAAATAGAAAGCAGGTGGTTTTCGGTACAGTTATTGCTCTATAATAACTGCTGCACACATATAAAACAAAACTAAATAAAAAACTGCTACACAGTTATTTCTCTAAACAAACACCTAAACATAGGATTAACACAAAATGACAAAGATTAAACTAACATTGCCTCCCTTAATCTTGTCATTCAAACTTGCAGCTTTTTTAGACCAATATTTTTGATCATCTCTATAAACTTTACTCTTCCCAAAGACTTGGTGAATATATCAGCCAACTGTTCTTCTGTTCTGATATACTCCACTTCAATCTGTTTCTTCTCAATACAACTTCTGATGAAATGATAGCGAGTATCAATATGCTTAGACCTTCCATGGTACACTGGATTCTTACTCATAGCAATCGCAGATTTGTTATCAACTAACAACTTCACTGTCTTCTCTGCTTCCCCTTTCAATTCACTTAGTAAGCGACTAAGCCATATTCCTTGGCAAGCTGCAGACGTGATAGCTACATATTCTGCTTCACAAGATGATAAAGCCACTATCTTTTGTTTCTGTGAAGCCCAACTAATCACATGTGGACCCCAAAAATAGACCATCCCAGTAGTGCTCTTCCTGTCATCTATATCTCCTGCGTGATCACTATCACTAAAGCCAATTAGTCCTCCATCTGCTTGCCTCTTTGGATACACCAAACCATATTCTGTTGTCCCTTTCACATACCTCAAAATTCTCTTCACAGCAGCAAGGTGTTCAGAATTAGGAGTCTCCATGAATCTACTCACAATTCCAACAGAATACATAATATCTGGCCGTGTATGAGTCAAGTATCTCAAGCTACCAACAATACTCCTATATTGAGTTGAGTCTACCAAAGAATGTGTACCTGATTTGGTAAGCTTGATTCTGGCTTCCATAGGAGTTTGCACTGGATTGCAATCTGTCATCCCCATATCTTCAAGGATCTTTAATGCATAAGATTTCTGACATAATCTTATCTCTTCATCAGTCTGCATCACTTCAATGCCCAAATAAAAACTCAACAAGCCAAGATCACTCATATCAAATTTTACCTTCATTTGAGCCTTGAATTCTTCAATGCACTGAACATTAGAACCTGTCACAATCAAGTCATCAACATAGACTCCCACAAGTAGACTTGATTTTCCAGTATGCTTCATGTAAACGGCATGCTCCTGAGAATTTCTTCTAAAACCAAGGGATATTAAACACTCATCTAATTTTGTGTTCCAAGCCCTTGGTGCCTGTCTCAAACCATACAAAGCCTTCTTCAATCTCAAGACTTTGCTTTCATGCCCCTCTTTCACAAAACCTTCAGGCTGTTTGACATACACCTCCTTCTCTAATTCACCATTCAAAAATGCTGATTTCACATCCAAATGATGTATCTTCCAATCCTTTTGAGCTGCTAAGGCAATCAAAACTCTAATGGTCTCCATTCTGGCAACTGGAGCAAAAACTTCTTCAAAATCCACACCAGGTCTCTGAGCATATCCCTTTGCAACAAGTCTAGCTTTATGTCTCACAATCTCACCTTGTGTGTTCTTCTTAATTTTGTACACCCATTTGAGCCCTATTGCCTTACATCCAGCAGGTAGATCAGCCAATTCCCATGTTTGATTCTTCTGAATAGCAGCAACTTCTTCATTCATTGCCTTCTTCCACACATCTTCTTTAACTGCATCACTATAACACATTGGTTCTTCTACAGCTGTCAAACATACACCAACCTCCTCTTCCAACTCAGTAGTTTCATCATAGATATCTTGCAACCGTCTATATCTATGGGGTTCTGATGAACTACTATCTAAATTTGGTGATATATCTCTAGTAACAGGAGGTTCAGAGGTCACATACCTTGAAGGACTACTAGTAGATATACAAGGAGTTGTTGCTTCTTGCTCTTCAATTGGTAAAGATGAGTGTTCTTCTCCTTCTAGCCTGAAAGTCACATAACTGCCTTGTTTTCTGTCATCTGCTGTAGTGCCTTTCTCATCCCATTTCCACTCTTTTTCTTCATCAAAAATTATATCCCTACTGATATGAATCTTCTTCTCATTTGGATCATAAACTCTATAAGCCTTAGTGCCAGGCTCATATCCAAATAACACCATAGGATGACTTCTATCTTCAAGCTTCTTTATGTGTGGTCCTGCTGCTTTCACATAAGCTATACAACCAAAAGTCCTGAAATACTGCACATTTGGCTTGCACTTCATCCATGCTTCATAAGGAGTCATACCTTGAACACTATGAGTTGATGCTCTATTCAAGATATGGACTGAGGTCTTCACAGCTTCACCCCAAAATATGCAAGGTACACTCTTACTCTTGAGTAAGCATCTAGCCATAGACATAATAGTTTGGTTTCTCCTCTCTAGAGACCATTTTGCTGTGGTGTGTAGGGTGCAGTAAGAAACCTCTTTATGCCATTTTCTTCACAAAGCTTTTTAAATTCAAAGGACTGAAACTCTCCTCCTCTATCAGTTCTCAAAGCTTTAATCTTTATCTCAGATTCATTCTCCACCATAATTTTGAATTTTGAAAAAACAGAATGTGCTTCACTCTTTGATTTTAATAAATACACCCACATGTATCTACTAAAATCATCTACTAACAATAAAAAGTACCTGAAACCACTAGGAGTAGCAGGGGTGATTGGGCCACATATGTCTCCATGCAATAATTGTAAAGGCTTCTCAGCTCTGAACTTGGTTTCTCTTGGAAATGGAAGTCTATGTTGCTTGCCGACTGTACAACCATCACAAATCTGCACAGGGTGATCAATTTCAGGAATGCCATGGACTAGCTTTCCTCTCTGCATCTCCTTCAAAGTCTTAAAGTTGATGTGGCCAAATCTTGCATGCCACAACCATGCATCAATCTTCAAACTAGCACTCAAACAAATAGGCCTTCCAATCTTCAAGTTGAGTAAATATAGCCTGTTGCTATTCTTCTGAACTTCTGCCAATTTGCTCCCTTCTTTATCAAATAAAAATAGTTGCTCACCTTGCATAACAGCCTTGCACCCTTGTTCTGTTAGTTGTCCAAGACTAATAATGTTATTACACAACATAGGAATGTAATAAACATCACTTAGCCTTTTGTGTTCTCCTGTTTTGCACTGCAACAGCACGGTCCCCTTTCCTTGGATCTTAACCAAAGACCCATCACCAAGTTTCACCTTCCCATACACTCCTTCATTAAGATCAATAAATTTCTCCTTATCACCTGTCATGTGGTTACTAGCCCCAGAGTCTAGATACCACATATCCTTGATAGCAACCTTCTCTTCACCTTTGGCCTTCAGCAAAACTTGCTCTTTATGCAGTAACATGTTCTCTTTCACTTCAGTTTCTGCCAACAATAGAGTGGGATCCTCATCATCTTTAATTTCAACAACCAAAGCTTTATCCTCCTTCTTCTTGGACCTACAATCAACAGCAAAGTGCCCATACTTTTGACAATTGTAGCATCTCACCTTGGATATGTCAAATTTTCTTTCTTGTTGATTTTCATCACCACGACGTGCTTCTCCACGCCCTTCATTTCTTCCACGACCGCGCCCACGGCCATTCCCACGGCCGCGACCACGACCTCGTCCTCGCCATGAGTGACTTCCACTCTCATCTTTGGACTTCCACTCACTTTTTGTTAGAAGTACTTGTTCGTCACCACGTGCTTCGATGTCCTTCAGGCGTTCTTCATGAACCCGTAATGATCCAATCACTTCTTCAAGCGTCATGATCTCCAAGTCTCCAAATTGCTCAATAGTTGAAGCAATTTGAAGGAATTTCCCAGGTACGGCCCGCAGAAGCTTCTCCACCACTTCAGACTCCTCAATTTTCTCTCCAAGAGAACGTCTCTGGTTCACAATTCTTGAAAGCTTTCCAGCAAAGTCTTCGACGGCATCTCCATCTCTCATCCGGAGGGCTTCAAATTCCCTCTTAAGACTTTGGATCTTCGCCTTCTTAACACGGTCTGCACCCATGTTAATTGTGCGGAGGGCTTGCCATGCCTCCTTAGCCGTTCCCTTCACATTGAGTTGAAGAAGAGTATCATCGCTAATTGCTTGACAAATCATCGCAAAAGCCGATTTGTCCTTCATCCGATCTTCAGTCCCTTCCTCGACGACCTCCCACAATCCTTGCGCTTCCATGAGAATCTCCATCTTCATGGCCCACACCGCATAATTCATCTTCGTCAGTAATGGGAGTTGCATGGACATTGAGTTATCTCTGATCGTCATCGATTTCGACGTCGTTGTATCTCCGACGACGTCGTCGACTATGGACTTCTCTCCGTTCTTCATTGGTGACGGCATTTGCTTCGGCATTTGGCTCTGATACCAAATGTTTGGAAGGATTTGTTCCTGTAGCAAAGAACAAAAAACAGAGAAAAAAAAAACGGACAGACTTTTCTTCACACAAAACCTGTAGTTTTTTTCTTCAATAATTTCAAAAGGAAATACAATAGTCTTAAATAGAAAATAGAAAGCAGGTGGTTTTCGGTACAGTTATTGCTCTATAATAACTGCTGCACACATATAAAACAAAACTAAATAAAAAACTGCTACACAGTTATTTCTCTAAACAAACACCTAAACATAGGATTAACACAAAATGACAAAGATTAAACTAACATGGACTGCCCATTCGACCCTGACGAGGTAAGAGATAGTGTGCGACCTACCAAGATGAGAATTCCTCAGCCACCTGATGTTGATTTTAAGAGTGGAATGAACATCAAAGAAAGTGTCCGAGATGTATTTCTTGGTGGTGGAGAATATGTAAGCTCTTTTTGGCCTACTCATGAGAATATCAACGAACTCTTATTAAGTCCATGTATATATATATGCCAATTTCTGTTAGGAACATTTCCTCAAAAAAATATTTTATATGGAATGCTTCAATGATTGTCATGTCATCTGTTCTTTACAAGTTTCTATATCTTGTATAGACTTATCAGTGTTGATATGACAGTCATCGTGGGGAATTTTCTGTAGAAAATATAAACTTTTCCTTAATAGTTATTGGAGTTTTGTTCAGATGTAATGCTATTGTTGATCATCATGCACGATTTAAATTCCATCGAAAATTGTTATTTAATGGAAAATACCTCATTTTTTTCTCGTAAATGATTTTTTGTAAATTAATATTTGATAATACAATCCCTTGCATTGCCAACTCAAAACATTCAATTCCATATATATATCATTTTGTTTAGGTTGACTTGTTACCTACTCAAGTGATAATGTTTGTACTCTCTCTCTCTCTCTCTCTCTTGTAGCAGCTTACCAACAGAAATTGGAAAGCTGAGGTTGCGGATCTTCAATGTTGATCTGAGATATGACTTCATTATTATCAGATTTGAGATTGTTCTTTCTTTGGATTCTGTCTAGCATTAATGGTATCAAAGAGGGCTTTGGAGGAGTCGGTCATCTTCTATTAGCCACTTGAAAGTCAGCTATTAGCCACTTGAAAGTTGGCAGCCTTGAGAAATATGCATTCAATCAGGCTTTAGCTTGAAAGTGGTGACAAATCAAGTATGTTAAACTTGTGATGATTACTTTTAGTAAGAAAAATATAAATTTGTTATTTTTATGCTCAACTTTCTTTTTCTATAATAAATTTGTATTTTCAAATAATGTCAACTATACTATGAGTGTTAAAAGAGCAAATAATTAAATTTGTATTTTTTTTATTTGCTCTTTTAGCAGTCACAATATAGTTGACATTATTTGAAAATTCAAATTTATTATAGCAAAATAAAACTGAGCATAAAAATAATAAATTTATATTTGTCATTTACCGTTATTTTTGTTTTTTAAGGAATTTGAAACTTTTTAATGGTGGTGCAAGTAACATGTGCTAGCTAGCTAGCTTGTGTAAGTTTGAATTGGTAACTAGTTTATGATCCTATAATAACAAACTTATGTTCGACAGCTTGAGTAAAATTTGAATTGGTATGCTATTGAAAATAACATGTAAATTGCATAAACTCTTGGGAATAAACAGTACATAATCAAATTGATTATCCAAAACAATATTATATTTTTTCTTACTGTTTATAATCTCATTACAATACCTTTTGACACTTTTTCCCCATAATAATCATAACAGGAAATTCATTTTAATATTAGGAACAAAAATTAGTAATTCATCAATCATTTTTGTAGCTTTCTTACTATTAAAAATAATTTTTTAAGTTATAATTTTTATACTAAAAAGCTGTTTTATAAAATAGTATGAAAATTATCACAAACAAAGACTTGTTAGGCTTCGTTTGGAACATATTTCTTAATTCTTTCAAAAGCAATTTTTTTAGTGTTTTTTCTTTTAAAAATATTAAAAAAAAACTCAAATCTTTTCATTTTAATCTACTAAATTTTCCACAACTCTTCTAAAGCAACAATGCGAAGAGTAGTAATGCAGGATAGAAACTGTTGTGCATTAAGAATAGTTTTTCTTTTTTATCTCATCAAATTAATGAGTTCAAATTGTAGCTATTGGTGCAATGACAATAAAATTTTTAAATGAGAGCCGTTGCTTCAACTTCCACTTCCACTTCTACTTTTACTTCTTTCAAATAAGAATTTAACATGTATCTAAAATAAATAAATAAATCAATAAATAAAATTAATATGAAGGTTGATTAAAGTGAAAAAAAAAAATCATAAATTAAAGACGACTGATCATTAAAAATTTATTTTATTTTTATAAACTCAAAAGCATAAAATCAAAATTAAATAATAATTCAATAATCATTTCATTTCAAAAAATTAACATGAACTATTTAGATTTTTATTTAGATTTTAGTTGTGAATGATCCACAACATATATAACAAAATATTAAAAGAAGAATATATTTATATATAAAGGGACCATCAAATGATATATAAATAAAAATTGAGTACATCGATCGCGTGATACAAACAGCTGGTTCATGCTGCGATAACATTCTTCACATTTCATATATATCAAACAAATATGATAAAAAGAAAGAAGTTTGACTGCTTGAGTAAAGTTTGTATTAGATATGACTTTAATTCGACTTGACTCGTTTGCAGCCTGTTCTCAAATAATTAGACGCCTTAAAGAAATTTAGAGAATTAGTTGATGTGTTATTTGATTGAAAAGAAAAAAAAATGGTAATCTACAAAGCAATGATGAAATTATAGCACAATGGTGTTTTTTTAAAGAGTTTCTTAATGGTAAATTTACAAAGAGAAACATTTAGGATTGCGAGTTCAAAATTTTTTCATTTGTTAATATTAAATCTGTTAATAAATTGTAATGAAGTTTTCATTTGGATGTGTTTTAACTAAGTTCTTAAGCTTATATAAATGAATTAAGATTTAAACACCATAAATATTAACAAGCTTTAAAATGTTTCAATATATTCAATAAATTAATGATATTACTTATTAATTTGGTGGTTACGGGGATATAGGTAAGTTATTAGTAATTTGGGATAGCTTTTTTACTGCTTTTAAAAACACCACTTTAGTACAATTTTTTTTAGTTGTAATTTTTATACTAAAAACTTATTTTATAAAACAATATGAAAGCTGTCACAAACAAAGACTTATTAAGCGTTATTTGAAATGTATTTATTAATTCTTTCAAAAACAACTTTTTAGTATAAGAATTTCTTCAACTAGAATTTTTTACTAAAGAATTTCTTTTAAAAATATTAAAACCTTAATCTTTTCATTTTTAATACAACTATTGTAAAGCAACAATCAAGAGTAGTAATGCAAGATAGAAATTGTTGGGCATTAAGAGTGGTTTTTTTTTTTTTATATCATAAAATTAATGAGTTCAAATTATAGCTATTGGTGCAATGACAATAAAATTTTTAAATGAGAGTCGTTGCTTCAACTTCCACTTCTACTTCTTCCGGATAAGAAGTTAGCATGTGTCTAAAAAAATAAATAAATCAATAAACAAAAATTAATGTGAAGGTTGCTAAAACTGCAAAAAAAAAAAAAATATAAAAAAAAAATAAAGATGACTGATCATTAATATTTATTTTGTTTTTGCAAACTCAAAAACATAAAATCAAAATTAAATAATAATTCAATAATTATTTCATTTCGAGAAATAAAAAAAAAATTAAAAAGAACAATTGTGAATAATCCATGACATATATAACGGAATATTAAAAGAATAATATATTTATATATAAAGTTGAGTACATCAAATGATACATAAATAAAATTGAGTACATCAAATATTACAAACAGATTAATGCTGAGATTGCATTACAAAATACGGATATCAAACAAATAAGATAAGTACGTACGTAAAAAGAGAAGTTTGCTTAGGTAGAAATATGGATATCCGGAATGTGAGCAATCTTGTGCCGATCGGAGCCTCCATCCTCTCCATAGCGCTCCTTTAACTCTTGATGACATCTCCAAATTGTTAGACGTTTCAAAGAGGGAGGAAGGTTCGGTAATTCCCGAAGCATAGGAACGTCATTAATATATAGTTCCTTAAGTGAAGATAAGCTTTCCAAGGAGGAAGGGAGAGACTCTAAGGATTTGAGATCTGAAAATTTCAGCTCAGAAAGAGAAGATCTAACTTTTAGAAACCACTGCTCCTCATTTGAAAATGAAACCACCTCATCATTATCTGTAACACACAGCCATTTTAAGGAGGCGATACTTCTCAATGGCTCCATTAGCAACACTGATGGATCACTTATACTGAGATTTCTGAGCATGAGATGGAAATTATTAGTGGTCTCCACTTCTCGATATCTTCCCAGAGAGATCACATTGGGGCACTTTATTGTCAAGATTCTTAGTGCTGCAAGTCTTGCTATTTCATCAGCCAGAGGAAGAGATGTAATGTTTGGACAGCAAATGACATTTACAATGAAAAGGGGAATAGGATTTGAATTGCTACAAAAATTCAAAGTCGTCCATCCAATTTTATATATGTGCAATGTGTTGAGTTTAGGAGGCAAAGAGGGCAACTCTTTCAACTTCGGACAGTCAACTAGAGTCAGTTCAATTAAGCAAGGAAACAAACAGCCATCTTCAGCAGCTACTCCTGCCTCAAACCAATCCTCTAATACTGCTAATCTGCGAATACATAAAACCTCTAGCAATGGAAAGGCATGGTATTTATCATTCCCATTAAATTTACTTTCGAGCCATTTTACTTTCGGCATGTTTTCAAGTGTCAGTGACTTGAGGAAGGGAAATTGTCCAAAAGGTGGAAGAGTTTCACACTCCAAGCAATCTGTCAAATTGATTTTCTCTAGATTGGAGATAAGATTGACGTTGTTCATCCATATAGCAGGCCTTGCACCCATGTATCTATGTATCTCCAGATTCCTTAGACAATTTGGTGGCTGGATGTTGTCTAGCACATTCTCATCTAAATCTGTGTTCCTCGAAGCAATGCAACTCCAATTTAAGGATAAATCTATGAGCCTCCTCTTGGCATATAATTTGGCACTACAAGCCTCCTCAGCATCCTTAACATTTTCAAGGCAATTGATTCCTAATTTGCAAAGATCATTCATGTTCTCCAGCTCTTTAATTCTATAACCACTCGCCTCTCTAAGATCAAACATGTTCACTTTTTGAAGAAACTTTAACTTCCCAATCCCACATATCGATGAAATACAATTCTTGGGCAATTTCACGTAACGCAAGTTAGAAAGATTATTAATGTCACTTGGTAAAAAATCAGCATCTTTCTCTTGCCCATCATGGATTATGTATTGCAAGTGATAGAGATTACTTATAGATCTTGGCAGCATAGTCAAATTAGCACCATCAATCTTTAAGTATCGAAGATGTATCAAATTTTCAATCTCATCAGGTATTATTTTCAAGTCTTTTGGAAACTTTATATATAATAAGCATAGGCTTCTCAACTTGAATATTTCACTAAGTGCACAGATATCCTGATTAGAAGCTTCACAGAATAAGAAAAGAGAATGCAAATATTTAAACTGCCCAATCTTTTTTATGATGTCTGTATTTTCAGCTTGAACAGACAAGTGTCGAAGAGTCTTAGGAATTGGAGAAGGCAAATTTGTACTATCCTCAACTCTTAAGCATTCATGCATGGAAACAAATTGTGCTAATTCATGTATTAAATCATGCATCTTGTGACGCTTCCGGTAGTATTGTCTAAACTCGTCAAAGAAATTTTTTCTAACCAAAACATCAAAATACCTTCCTCCGATATCCTCCAGAATCTCTCCTTGAATATGAGACGGCTGAATGAAACCCAATGCAATCCACTGTCGGACTAAATCAACTTTATCAAATTCATAATCTTGTGGGAATATGGAACAAAATGTGAAGCAACTTTTTAGAGGTTGTGGGAGGTGTACATAACTCAATCTTAAGACGGGCATGATATCATTTTGACCCAATTTTATAATTTCAAGAACAGAATTTAAAACTCTTCTCCAATGTCCTTCATCCAAATTAGAATTCAGATCACCGCCTATGACCTTTGCTGCTAAAGGAGACCCTGAAAGCTTTTTAACTATCTCTACAGTAATTGATTTTAATTTTAATTTTCTCTGATCATCAAGATCGTCTACAGCAAACGCATGGGTGTTGAGGAGCTCCAAACATTCTTCCTCCTCTAAGCCTTCTAATTTCATTGGTTTTTGTTTGTCTTGAATAACTTTTTGAAACATCAGTGCGACTGATTCCGTCCGAGTTGTTACGAGAATTTTACTACCAAAACTTCCAGAAGCTAGAGGGGCGAGCACATTCCCCCATTTACTTTTATCCCGTTCCTCCTCCTCTTCCCAAACGTCATCAAGAACCAGTAAGAACCTTTTGGAATTCACCTCATTCTTGAGACGCCCTTGAAGTGCATTAAGTGAATCCAAATTAGGCTTCTGCATTTTAAAAGATTCCAACATATCAGCCATGACTCTTTTCACATCAAAGTTGTCGGAAACGCAAACCCACATTTTAAGATCAAAAAATTCCTTGGTCATTTCATCTTCATAGACGTGTTGCAAGAGAGTTGTTTTTCCCATACCACCATGGCCCACTATAGATAGAAGAGAAATGTTTCTGAACCTACTTGTCCGAGGCTCATTTGATGGTTTCCTCAACCACTGCTTAACTGACTCCATATCCTTGCTCCGCCCGATGAGATCATTTGTAGTAGGCAGGCATCCCGTTTCACGTGCTTCGGACAACTGACGCTGCTGCTCCTGCTGCCCCTGCTTTGCGATATCTAGAAGAGGAAGAAAATTACTAACCCCAGCTGAAACGTTATCTAGTTTCTGCACAACCTCCTCCAGCCTATTCAATCTGGGATCATTCTTGAGAGCACGTTCGCCAGCAATGCGTAAACCGTCGACCAGAAAGCTCACATTGGAAAACGCCGTTCTTTCCTGATAAAATTAGCGAGAAATAAATTATCAAATAAATATATTTATTTGCAACCAGTATCAAATAGGTAGCTGATTATAAAGAACGCACCTCTGTTTCCTTCATGTTTTTGATCAGCTTTTCTTTATGCTTCATGTATTCCAACTCATCGAGCACATCATTTACCTCATCAAGAGCATCTCGCAGCTGCCATATCCATTCGTTGATACCCGTGTTCTGATCGCTAATTTGTGCTTGGTTAACCGCAAAGACGACAGCTTGGATCTTCGGGTGGTTCTGTCGCAGCCTTTCAAGCTCCTCCTTCATGCCTGTCTGCCATCTGATTTGATCTTTAAGGTAATCAGAGCAAGTGTTGATGATCTTTTCCATGATTGGACCAACAAACCATCCTGCCACCTCCATTGCACACAAGATCGAGGTAGAGAGAGCAGAACAACTGAAGAACAGTAGGACAAACGGAGATTGATTGGAAGAAATGAAGATTAGAGTGGGTAGTCTCTAAAGGTCTCTGTCATAAAATAAAAAAAATGAATGCTTTCTTATATGCTTATGATGAATAATTTGATACTAATTTATATTTTTATATAATATAATTGAATAAATTTGAATAATATTTTGAACTTTTTAAATGAGTTAAATGGGAAGATTTAAAAAAAAATTAATTTATTTAACTTATTAATATCAAATATATAATTAGTTGAGTTTTTTTTTTTTAACTCAAGAAGAAAACTTGTAAATAAATTTTATTAAGATTTTAAATTCAATCAATTTGCTATAAAAATAAATAAATGGCTATGTCGTCTGTGACATCATCTTTCCGCCTTAGATGGGAACACAATCATCTGTAGAGACATTTAAATTGCTGCAAGATCTCAAATAAAAGAGACGTGAAATGTTAATTATATTTTTTTTTTTGGGAAAAAAATGTTAATTATATAAACCGCCTCGAAATAAAATGTTAAAATATACATTTAGTGTTATGTACTGTAGCAAGTCGCCCGTTTAATGGGCGACTTGCTACAGTATCAACCGGATGACCTGGCAAGCGCATTCCTGAGTCAGCACTAAGTCGCTCGTTAAACGGGCGACTTTGCCTAGTTCTAAATTTGTTTTTTACGATGCTTAATCACATAATTAAAGTTTTAATCATACTTACTTTAAAAATTTTCCCTTGAATATTATAGCTCTCATCTTGATTTAATTAAAAAGCATTAATCAATAATAAAATAAATTATTGACTGGTACCGGCGGGGTTTTGACGAAGGAAGACAATGGTATTTTAAAAAGTCAAACAAATTTTAAATGGTGGGGTGTAAATAGACAAATTAAGGTATTAGGTTAGTAAATAAGAAAATTTTAAAGGTTATGTATAAAATTTTTTTCTTAGAAAATTTTGGAGCTAATCCATTTCATTCTTATAAAAGGAGCACCCTTAGGCCCATACGGGCTATTATTTTTTTTAATGAAATAACAAAGTGTGATTAAAAAAAAAATAGCCCGTATGGGCCTAAGGGTGCTCCCACAAAATGTTAAAATTTTAAAAAGATCATGCTTTAAAATTGTATTAGAAATATGAACATAATAAAAATTAAATTTAAAAAGAATCATACTAGCAAAAGCTGATAGCTTTATTAGCACACATACGTTATAAACTGTAACTTTTATTTACCTTTTTTTTTTTTTTTCTGTTAACTGTAAATTAAATCTCTTAAATATATTTTTAAGAAGAAATTTATAGAAAAAATGAAATTTTAAATAAGATATTTGATAGCATTTACGTTTTCTGTTAAAACGAAATTTTTGTTTACGTTTTAGCGAAAACTGATTGCGATTTCTCTTAAAACCTCCATGTAATGTAAGATAAAATTAATGTAACTTTTTCATTATTTTTTTAATATGTAATAAAATTAATGTAAGATATTAAAAAAGTTAACATGATGAAATTTTTTTTCATTTAACGTGATGAATGTTTTAACTATTATATTTATTTTAAAAACTTAACTTAAATATAAAAATAAATTAAAACTATTTTATTAATTAATATATATTTAAATATTAATAAAATAAAACTTAAAATTTATTTATAAGTTATAGTTAAAATATAACTTCAAATTAATACACTTATATATAAATTTAACTTAAAATTAATTAATTAATATGAAATTTAAATGAAGTAATTTTAATTAAGTTAAATATAATTTGGTATATATTTTATATATTTTTTAAATAATATGATTATAAATATTACTAAAATTTGTGTAATATAATAATATTTAATTTAATATCAAAATTGATATATATAATAATATTTAATTTTAAAATTATTTAATAATTTTCACAAAATATTAAATATAATTGGATTCCTATGTTTCTAATAATATTAATATGGCAGAAAGTTAATTAAATTTTAATAATTTTCAAATAGTATTAAATTTAGCTGAATGCTAATAAGTTAAACATAATATTCAATATTAATTTTCTCATAATAATATTTATTTTCACAATATAATAAATATTAAATATAATAATTTTTACATAATATTAAATATAGCTCAAAGTTAATTCAAATTTGATTAAATATATGAATTTTTTAATTTTTAAAATCTATCAATTTCTCTCTCTCTCTCTCTCTCTCTCTCTCTCTCTCTTCTTGCATTTAGTTTTGTTAATAGTAAGGTTTTGAATTTTATCTATTTTCTTATTTTAAAATTTCATTTTCTTAGAATTTTTTATCTTAAAAACATATTTCTAATTTTTTTTTCTCAAACACATTCTTTGCAGTTTTAATAACTTTTTTTCCAATATATTATGTTAACAGAAAAAATATTAAACATAACGTAAATAAAGTTACACTTTATAATGCTTGTGTGCAATTAAATAATTTTGTTGTTATTTTTCTTAAAAAGACACTAACATATTAAAAAAATTGTCGAAATTCATAAAAACTAATATCCGGAACATTAACTTATAGATATTTAACATAATTCATAAGTAAATAAAACACATTAATTAATACTTTCTTGATAAACATTTACTTCTATCAACAAAAAAAAAAAAAATTTAAACAACAATTCTAAAATTCTTTTGAACTAACCTTAAAGATGACAGAAACTTCACTTTCTTGCTCGACTCTTGCTCTGTATTCCTCCCGCCTCACAAAAACTTCTGCTGTCAATGCAAGCCGTTTGACATTTAAAGAAAACAAAAAAAGGAATAATTTTAGTTTTTAGGGGTCAATCAATCACGTGAAAGTTGCAAGAAGTAGGGTCGGGTGTGCTTTTGGTAAAAAAATAAAATCGTTTTTAAGGAGAAAACGTGAAGTAGGTTTGCATTTTAAATAGAAAATGTGTACCTACCTCATGTTAGCTTCTTTTTTTTTTACATTTAGGTATATATGTAAAGACTCAAATTCTAGATCTCTTAGCTGATATCTAAAGCTCCTAATCAAAAGATCAAAATAAGTTGTCATGTTAAATATTCAAAACACAATTAATTTTTAGAACAAAAATAAATTTAAAAAGATTATTCTAGTAAAAATGATGATAGTGTTCTCTTAGAACGCATAGGAAACTCAAAGATCAATAACACAAAGATCAGCGGAGAGGCGGACCGAATTCAGTGTTGTATTTTTTGCACACATATACGTTATAAACTGTAAAATTTAGTATAATAATATAAAATATTAATTTTCACATAATAATATTTATTTTCACATTATATTAAATATAATAATTTTTACATAATATTAAATGTAGCGAAAGTTAATTCAAATTTGATTAAATATATTAAAGTTTTAATATTTAAATTTTTTTGTCAAACACATTCTCTGCAGTTTTAATTTTTTTCTAATTTATTATGTTAACAGAAAAATATTAAATATAACGTAAATAAAGTTACACTTTATAATACGTATATGTGCAATTAAATAATTTTTTATCTGCATAGTTTTGTTGTTATTTTTCATAAAAAACACAAACACATATTAAAAAAAATGTCGAAATTCATAAATGGTTAACATTCATAAACACTCATTTCCTGAACATTAACTTATAGCTATTTAACATAATTCATTAGTAAACAAAACACATTAATACTTTTCTTCAGAAAAATTTACTACTCTCAACAAAAAAATTTAAACATCATATTAAAAAAATAAACAACATTCTAAAATTCTTTTGAACTAACCTTAAGATGGCAGAAACTTTACTTCCCTTTAACTCTCACTTTGTATTCCTCCCACCTCTCAAAAACTTCTGCTCTCAAAGCAAGCTGGCTGCCTTCTAAAGAAAAGGGAGGACAATGTGAGCTTGGGGAGGGGTAACAAGCTATCATCGCCCCATTCAATGAATCACGTGAAAGTTGTATGAAGTGGGGTCGGGTGTGTTTTTTTTTTGGACATTTATGTCAATTAAAATAAACTCACACACAAATTTATTTTCTTTAATAATTGAGAGAGAGAGAGAGAGAGAGAGAGAGAGAGAGAGAGAGAGAGGAAGCTGTTGTGTATTTGTAAGTTGATGACTGAAAGACTTGGTTTAAAAGTAAGAAAATGTATGTATTTTAAAATAATTTAGAAATTTTATTTTGATGAGACTGAGAAGAAAGAAGTTGCCGCGTTGTCCTAATGACTGAAACAATAAGCTGTCGAGTTGAATGAGCTTAGTTTAAATTAATTTAATACAAATGAAATCTTATGCATTCTCAAATTTAGGAGTAATTATTCCGTAGGTTACCGAATGTATCCGGAAATCAATAAAAAAATGTCACATCACTAAAGTGCTCGGTACAGCGCGCTCGGTACACTCGATATGCTCGGTATTATTCGGTATTTTCACCGGATGGAATAATTTTTCCAATTTAGGCGTGTAAGTGAGCCAAGCCGGCTCGCGAGCTGGCTCGAGCTCAACTCGTTAACGAGCTCGCGAGCCGAGCTTAACAAGCCAAGAGCTCGAGCTCAAATTCGAGCTCGTTTGTCGAACGAGCTAGAGTTCGAGCTTGACGTGGCTCAACTCGTAAGCTCGCGAGCCGGCTCGAAACTATAATATTTAGAGTATTTTAAAAAAATTAATGGCAACCGGCTTATAATATGAGATTCAAACTTTGCATTTAATGTTAAATGTTGCTTTTAATGTTAATTTATATAAATTCATTGCCTCGTTTCAAGTTTTTATTTTATGCAAAGTGTCCTATGCAACTTTAATTATTACGTCCTCCGACCAGATGCAGAGGAACATCCGGTTGTAGGCAAAATCCCGCATATACCGAGGTACCGAGTTTTTCCAAAAAACTCGATACACCTAGATATAGGCGGGATTTTACATACAACCGGATGTTCCTCTGCATCCTTACACCAGACCAAATAAAATTTGGTCATATTGACAACTTTTTAATATGGCAGCCTTTTCCCAAAAATAAAAAACAAAAAAAAGAGAAGATAGCAGTCATTCATAGGCGGGAAAAAAAATTTCATTTGGATGAATGCTAGAAGGAAAATCAAGAAGCGGCAAGAAAATTAAAAAATCGGATGGATGAGAAATCGTAGCTCGAGTTCGAGCTCGTTTTCTGAGTAACAAGCTGAGCTCGATAAAGCTAAAACTCGACTCGGCTTGACTCGTTTACATCCCTACTCAAATTGAGTAGAGTAGACTTAGACTTGATTATATTTGCTCTAACTCAATTCAAAAAATTGTTTTTTATTTGACAAGCACTAGCTGAAGCCTTCGAAGTAACATCAATAAAGCAAACAAATCAAAATTTGAAAAATAAAAATAAAAACTTTAATGAATATTTTTCTACTTTTGCTGGCAGGCTTCCCATTAGACATTAATAATGAATTGATGACATTAAAATCCAAGGACATCACAGGCAGAGAGCCTTAGCTGTCTTCCGCTTAGTATTCTTGCTTTTTCACAAAGCACCAAAAGTATGTCACATGCACATCGATGCTTTGTCTGCCGCATATATAGTATAGTGATTCCACCAAGATATAATATATATATATATATATATATATAATATGTAATATAATATTAAAATTATTTAATAATTTTCACATAATATTAATATAACTGAAAGCTAGTTAAATTTTAATAATTTTCAAATAATATTAAATATTATTTTTCATATAATAATATTTACTTTAACGTTATATTAAATATAATAATTTTTACATAATATAAAATATACCTTAAAGTTAATTCAAATTTGATTAAATAAATGATAAATTTAATATTTAAAATCCATCTATTTACACAGCTCACGTCAGGCGGTTGGTTGAGAGCTTATGCTTTCAACTAAGAAGTCTTGGATTTGAAGTTTTTTGTGTATGTGTTTTCTCCCTTTCCTCTGCGTACGTTCACTGGATAAAATAAAAGTTCGTAGAGGGAGAGACCTTGAATGCAGAGAGAGATGGATAGGGAGATATGAAAAGTTTATTAGTTTTAATATTTAAATAAGATTATTTTTAACTTGTTTTTAAAACAAACTTTCATATTTTAAACTTATTTAAAAAAATTTAAATTAAAATCTTTAAATATTAAAAATAATTTTATTTAAATATATCAGAAATAATTTTACATCTAAATTGTTTATTCCTATAGTATTGAAATTTTATTTATTTAACTAAAATAAATATTGATAACTTATTGGAGATATAAATTGTTTATTCGTCTCCCACTCAGCACTTTGTCAATATTTATTTAAATTATTTTTATAAATATCATTATAATAACATTAGTTAATATATAATTAAAAAATGTTTTAACAAATAATAATAACGTTATATTTATTTAAATTGTTATAATAACATTATAAATATACAATTTTTATAATAAAATTATTTTAAATATTGTCTTAGATATATTATTATATAAATTTAATATTAGATATTTTATTATTATTAAATGCAGAGAGAGAGGGTAGAGAGGGAGATAATGAGAGTTTGTTAGTTTTAATATTTAAATAAAATTATTTTTAACTTATTTTTAAAATAATTTTCATATTTCAAATTTTAAATAAAATTATTTTAAATTATTTTTAACTTATTTTTAAAAAATAAAATAATTTTATTTATATATTTAAAAATCTTACTGATTAAAACTAATAAAATTATTTTATTTAATAATTGATATATTTAATAATATTTATTATTAAAATTATATATATAATTCAAAATAAACAGATTAATTATATATAATATTAAGAATTAAATAGTAACATATTTAACTTAAATACTTTAATAACGTATTTTAATATTATTTAAATATATCAATTAAAGTATATTAAATTTAAATATTATAATTATGATCAATAAATTAATTTTAAATTATATTTATATTTAAGTTAATAAAGTTTATATGGTTTAAATAAATATAATATTTAAAATATTATCATGTAAAATTTTGTTAATATCTTTCATTAATTTTATTTAAAATTTAAATTTTAATTAAAATGTTACTAAAAATTTTAAAATTAATTAAAATTTAATTAAATATTAAAAATATAAATTAAATTATATAAATTTTAATTGATTTTTCTCTCTCTGTTTCTCTATCTTTATTCTTCTCTCTCTCACTCTACTTTTTCTCTTTCCTTGATATGACTATTGACTACTCTCTCTCTCCATCTCTATAGCTGAAAACGCAGTTGCATTGAGGGGATGATCCTTTTTAATTTTTTTTAATTAGGTTCCTTCTCCTAATTTAATTATTTATGATGTTTCTTTTTAAAATATGCCCTTAGTTTTGTCAATAGGAACGTTTTTGAATTTTATCTATTTTCTTATTTGACATTAATAATGAATTGATGACATTGATGTTCAAACTTCAAAGGACGTCACATGCATACTGAATTAGCTGTCTATTAGCCGTCTTCCACTCAATATTCACAAAGCTCCAAAAGTACGGGCACATGCATAATAGCTTTGTCCGCCACACATTAATGGAGATCCACCAACATCATGCTACACTCCAAAATTTACTTATTTTAGGGGTGCAACCGAGTCAAGTCGATTTGTGAGTCAGCTCAAACTCAACTTTGTAACATACTTAACGAGTCGAGCTTATTGAGCTCGTGCTCAACGGCTAATCAAGCTCGAGCTCAAACATATGTTAGACTCGACTCGGCGGCTTGACGAGCAACTCGATGGCGGAGTTCGCGGGCGGAAAATCCAAAACAGCTACGAAGCACGAGTGTATCTCAATTCTCGACGGCGGACGAGCTCGAGACAAAGGGCGGATGCGACTATGAAATCAGGATGATGTATCTCGACGGCAGAGCTCATCCATTGCTTGTCGAATCTCAGAACGACAACCTCGAGACGATGGATATCGAGTTCTCGACGACGGAGCTCAGGAACATGTCAGACGAGCTCGAGATGTCGGTTCTCGATGGTGGATGTTGTGAGTTCGGGAGATGAATCTTGACGGCAGATCTTGGATGATGACGGACGAGCTGGATGTTGACGGACGCGACGACGAGGGTGGGACCGAGGTTTAGAGACAATGGGCCACCCGTCACGGGCGCGATGATGGGCTCAATAGCAGAGCTCGACGAGCCGCTAGATATGACGACGAGTCGAGCTCGAGCTCAAATTTTGAACTCGATTCGAGTTATATCTTGAGCTCGAGTTGGGTTTTGATTGTCGAGCTCGACTCGAACACCCCCTGACTCAAGCTCGATTCGACTCGTTTGCACACCTATCTTACTTTAATGTCATCAATTCAATTGAATTTAATGACCATATGAGAAAAATAAAATTACAACAAGCATAGTACCGTCTCTGTCATTTTAAAGCTATCATGTTCAATTTCATAAAATTAATATTTTTTATTAAAAATGGTAATAATTTCATATTTATAAAAAAATTATTATTTTATAAATTAAAGAGATTGAGATTATATACCTTTTGAAAATTTTACTATCAATAACATATATGTAATTTTTGAGATTCAATAAGATTTGAATGATCTTGATGAATGTACGCAAATGCTTTGGTTCATTGATTGACTGTATATGCGTGATGTTGTGATTATGTGATATCTTCTAGTTTGCCCTAAGTTAGAAGTGCTCTAGGTGTGCTATTAGTTAACAAATCTTCTGCATGATGTCTTCAGATATTAATTATAAACTTCTTAACTAATTCTGCAAGTTGAATATAGTCCTTTTTTTAATGGAAATGTAAATATAATGTAAAAGTCAAATGAAAAAGATATTATGTAAGAGGAAAAAAAATTATTTTGGGAAGTCCATTCATATCTATACTAATTAATATTTATCAATTCAATGTGGGTCTTCATATCCTATTTCTAGTGCAATCTTAATTTTGAGCAGAACAAAAGGAAATCCTCCGAAGCATTAGGCATGTATAACGGGAAGCGGATCTCGCGACTTCGAAAGCCGCTCAAAATGAGCGGGTTTGAAATTCTTCGCTCAAGAACCAGCCTCGTGCCATCCCTCCTGTGAAGAGCGAAGTCGAACAGCCAAGAGGGAGCAGAAGTCGAATAGCAATGAATGAAAGGAAGGAGCGATCCGTGCGGTCAGTCGCCCTCATGCGAATGAACGAAGTCGAACGACGACAAGGGAGCCGAGAAGCGACGGTGCAATCTATGTCATTGGTCGACGCCAAACCGGCAACTTCGACACTCACCGCCGGGCCGCGCGAGGCTTTCTGCTACGCCACCATCATCGTCACCTTCCTTGATGATCTCCGTCCCTTTTCCACGACGCTTACTCGCTCGGCCTCTCCGATTTTCACATTACTCTTCCGAAGCTTAGTCTTCTCCTCGCCGACTGTGCTCGCGGTGACGCCCGCCTCTTGGTCCTCTTTAACGCCAATCGTATCACAGGCGAGTTTCGCGTTCTTCGCCGCTCCATCTCCATCGCCCTCAAATTCATACCGCTCGACTCCGTGGACCTTTCGGCTGAAATCAAAGACCTTGTGCGAGGGACTCCTCGTTGGCCAAGCAAGGCACGTCGAGCTTGGCGTCGAGCGGGAAGATGAGCTCGCTGTTAGGTCGGTGCGCTCAATGCTCAAGCAATTCCAATCCGTCGAGTCTCCTTGAATTTTCCTTGAATGACCTTCATATGCTGAAAAAAAAAATGTTTTAAAAAACAGCTTTAGAAAGTAATATTTTATCCCAAATAATGCCTAAGAGCTCTTCAATTCTAGTTTTATGAATATAACAAAAAAAAATATTGAAATTCGAAAAAGATGATTAGTTTGGGATACTTGAGATGAGGAACCAGACTCCCTAGACATTATAGTTTATGGCTATTTGATGTTGGCAGATTAGGTTCATTGGTATTAGTACATTTGGGAAGAATGAATTATGATACCTGAATTGAGTTAACTTTATTTCCCCAATCATTTTCCATGCAATTAAATTCACTCTTAAATACCAATGTAAGCTTAAAATAGTGCCTAGGCAACCTTCTTGATGAGATGCTCTCTTGTGAGCGATGGGGGGTACAACTATGAGGGCTTTACATCATCCACAGACAGGCATGACCCATGATCTAAGTAAATCATGATCCAAAATTAAGGAAACTCTACTTAAATTAAATGAAATCTATCATTAGAAAATTTGCTTTCGACTTCTTTCATGTACACATTGAGGAGGCTGGAGAAAACTTGTTGGCTTTTCCTGGCCACTTGGGGCTTACATGAGAAGAAGAAAACCTGTGGACCTATGAGCAATGATCCAGTTTTAAGGGTGAAAATCTTACTTGTTTAATGTGCTCAGTTAGAATCACTTGTGATAATTTACTCTAGGTTGAATTGTTTTGAAAAAAAAAGAAAAAAATTTCAGTGGTAACCATCAATCCTTCGAATGCAGAAGCTCTGAACATCATTTTTGTTACTCCCATGTACATAATCACTATTGCTATTTCATCCAGTTGCAATATGCTTATTGCTTGATAAACATATTTAATTATAAGGTATTTAAAACTAGTATCAATTTTCCTTTTTTTTTCGTTAGCTAAAACTTCTTGATTTCATTTTTTATATAGATTGTGAATGATTTGAAGTTCACAGTCACCCATGGAGTGGAACCAATGGAAAAGGGTCTCACTCGGTTTAATGAGAAGCTTCACAAGATATCTCAGAATATAAAGAAGCAGGAGAAGGATAGAAGGAGAATCAAGGATGACAGTGTCATAGGTTTCTTATCACCTTCTAGGAGAGTTATTCGTGGTATAAATGATCTGTAAAACCCTTAAAAAGCTGATTTTTTTTAGTGCAGTTCGTCCGTACGAATTGGATTTAGTACGGGATGAATTGAAGAAATTTGTGAAGAATCTGTCATTTTCGTCTGTACGAACCTGGAAGGGTCGGGACGATCCGTATGGACGAAATTTGTCCAGAGAGCAAGTCGTCCGGACGAATTTTAATTTCGTCTGTACGAAATTCTGCCCGAGAAAAATCGTCCTGGGACGAATTTTGGATCCTCCGGGACGATCAGTGTTAATAAATATCGGATTTGAGATATTTTGGATCATTTTGAAGAGAGAGAAAGAGAAATCAGGAGAGAGAAAGAGAAGGAAGAGAAGGAAAAGCTTGGTTTTGGAGTCCGTGGAACACTTTTCGTCCGACGACGCAGTTGGAAGATTTGTTTGTCTCGCAGTAAGGACTCCAAATCCTATCTCTGTTTTCAAAGATTTCGAGTTTTGATATTTCTGTGCTCAGTTTTGTGTTTCCGTTACCGAAAACGCGCATAATTTTGTATTGACGAAAGTTTTACCACACAACTTTTGATATATTTCAGAGATGATAAATGTGCACGTTTTGAGTTTTTTCTGGAAGATTTTTACCCGATATTTTGGATTCTGCGGTGTTTTAATTGAACTGCAATTTATCAGGATGTTGAAAAATGTTGCTTCAGTACAATGAAAGTCTTATATTGTTGTTTTACATGTTCTGTTGTAATTTGGTAAAGTTCTGAATATGTGATTTCTGTGTAAATTTTGTATACCGCCGTTATGCCGCCGATTTCTCGTACGACCTCTGATTTTCTGAATTGATGATTTGAATGATTGAATATGCATACGAATGTGAATATATGATTGAATTATTATTATTGTTACTGAAATACAAGTGAAGACTGGTTGAACCGTTGGTTGGAGATTGACTTGACCTGCACAGGATGGTGGGCCGACGGGCTTTCCTTTAAAAAGGGTTTGGCGATATACTCTATTGATTATTGATATAACGATTAGGAGTCAAAAGGAGATTATTATGCCGACGGGCGGCCGACGGGCACAGAGTGACGGCTCTTATTGAGCCAACGGATAAACAACAACACTATAGATTATCGACTCGAAAAATGCCTTAATAGTCAGTGATTGTACTTGTTCAGTAAGACTACTGTACTGAATTGCATGTGTACCATATTGACCTATTTATCGCATTATGGATTCATGGATTTATTGATATCGACGGATTTGTGTTTAAATTTATTTAATGACGGATTTACGGATTTTCTGTATGATTTCATTGATATTCACATTATTTTACTGAACATTGATACTGCTACTGATATGTATATCGATATTGTATTGATTCATTGATACTATGGACATGGATACTATTGATTTATTGATACTGATTTATTGATATTGACTCATTGATACTATCATTTCATTGATACACCGTATTGAACTGCTGCATGTGATTCATTGACTGATATGTAATAGATTTTACTGTATTGATTGATTTTAATCGTTCTTACGATGTATTGGTTTGATTTTGACCAGAGATGATTGATTTGATCGATTTTATTGATACAATATTGATTTAACGGTTATTATCGAGACGATGATTTTCTTCTATTAATTTGATTGGATTCTTGCGAGATGTATCGTATGTACTGGTTTATTGAGCTTTATGGATTTCTTCCTACTATTTATCGATTCTTCTTCCACTGACTATGGATTTTATCGATCACGCATTGATTACTGATTTTTCCGTATCTACATAGATTCACTGATCATGTGCAATTGACTGTTATGGATTTGATTAACTAACATGCATATTGTTTCAATACCGTGCTTTGATTTCAGTTATAGGTATTAGGTGACCTGCTGGGCTTTTTGAAGCTCATTATATGTGATTAATATTTTCATGTTAGGGCAAGGGAGCAGGAGATTGAGATTGATCTGGAATCCTTAGGTTTTTGTTCGTTTTGTTATAGTGATTCTTTTATACTCATGATAGGATAGATTTCATTTCATGTGATCATTGTGTAGAACCTGAGTATTGTATATGATCTTTTGAGATATGAATAAAATTATACATTGATGTTTTAAATTATAGAATTTTATTAGACTATTTGGTATTGATTGAAGACTATAGATAGCTATGGTAAATGATTGATGATTTTAATGGATTGACTGAAATTCTTTCCAAGTTAGATCTTGGGGCGTTACATGATCCACTTCTGAACGGTACTGTAAGTGACAGTAGTGTTTCCAAGGGAAGAAGACATCGTAGAAAGTCTGGTTATAATAGTGCTGACAGTGGTGGAGAAAACAGTAGTGTTCATAGTTTTGGTGGATATGAAATCCATGGTTGCAGGTGGATTACAAAGGATTGAAATTTTCCCATGATAATTTTTTTTTGCCTACTCATGAGAATATCAGCGAACTCTTATTAAGTTCCTGTATATATGCCAATTTATGTTAGGAACATTTCCTTAGAAAATAATTTATATGGAATGCTTCAATAATTGTCATGTCATTTTGTTGGATGAGTATCTGTTCTTTACAAGCTTCTATATTGGATAGACTTATCCATAGTTTTGATGTGACAGTCATTGTGGGGAATTTCCTGTGTAAACTACAAACTTTTCCTTAATAGGAATTGGAAGTTTTGTTCAGAGGTAAAGTTATTGTTGATCGTCCTGCACTATTTGAATTCCATGGAAAATTGTTATTAATGGAAAATACGTCTTTTTTTGCTTGTAAATGATTTTTTTTGTAAATTAATATTTTATAATACAATCCCTTACATCGGCAACTGAAAACAATTCAAATCCATACATATATCATTTTATTTAGGATGACTTTGTGAGATCTCGTTCTCTTACTGTTCCTCTCTGAATTGGATTTTCCTCCCAGGATTGTCCAGGACGATGTTGAGATCGTCCAGGCCGATCAGTGCATTGAAAACAGATGATTTCTGGAGTGCTTTCTGGAGCTATTTCTGGACAGGATCGTCCGGGACGATGTTGAGATCGTCTAGGCCGATCCTACTGTTCAGAAATATCATCCTGATCATCGCCCTGGGAACGGTCCAGGACGATCAGAATTGGTCTAATCGTCCCGGGACGATCGGGCGATCGGCCGGGCCGATCTGTGTATGATTTAAGGAAATGAGCTCGTTTTGAGGAGAGAGAAAATCAGATTTTAAAAATCAGATATTTTGAGGAGAGAGAAAGAGAAGGGAAAACGAGGAAAAGCTTGGTTTTAGAGGCCGTGGAGCGCTTTTCGTCCGACGCTGCTGTTGGGAAAAGTGAAGATCTCGTGGTAAGGACTCCGAATCTTATTTCTGTTTTTGAAGATATTGTGTTTTGACCGAGTTGTGCACGAATTTTTTGTTTTCATAGTCGAATTTTGGACATGATTTTGATTTGACACAACTTTCACCGCACAACTTTTAGTATGTTATATATATGATTATTGTGCACGATTTAAGTATGTTTTACGAAGATTTTACCGGTCAGAATTGATTCTACGCGATTTTAATTGAATAGAAAATTATCATGACTTGATTTGATTTGGATTCTATAGATTGATAGTCTTATATTGATGTTGTGAACGTTCCGTTGTAATTTGGAAGGATTTGGAATTTGTGTCTTCTTGCAGGATTTTTGTGTAAATTTGACCGACTGCCGTGACTCTGCCCGATTTTCGTATGATTTCTGATTTTTCCGGAATTGATAGATTGAATTGTTATGTGCATGACTATTGATATGATTGTTCTAGATTTCTTTCATATTGCTTATTGCATCGATTATTGCATTGAATTGATTGTTATTGAAAGACAAGTGGGAACCTGGTTGAACGTTGGTTGGAGATAGAACTTGACCTGTACAGGATGGTGGGCCGACGGGCTTTCCTTTAAATCATAGACCATAGATCATCGATATAACGATTGGGAGTTATAAGGAGTTTTATATGCCGACGGGCGGCCGACGGGCATAAGAGTGACGACTCTTCTTGATAGAACCAACGTGCGGATATCTACAACAGCAATATGGATTCTACAACAGCACTATTGATAATAGCCAGTTAATCTGGTTGATCATAGCTAGTGTTTGTGCTTGTCGAGTAAGACCATTGTATGGAATTGCATGGATACGATATTGCATCGTATGTATTTCCTGATATGCATTGATTTATCGATTTCCGACTGATTTATTGATATTGATGGATTTATGGAATTGATTTCTTATCGTACGGATTCATTGATTTCATTGATTGATCATTGAGCATTGATACTATTGATTATTGATTATTGATATTGATATGGATATGGACGGCATAGATTTATAGACTCATTGATACTATTGATTTAGCATTGATTTGACTTACTACTATTGATTTATCGTATTGCTTTTCCGATTGATGTTATCGACTTGATATATTCATAGATACCGGTACCGATATTGATATGGATTCTGCGTATTGATTCATAGATATTGACACTGATATTGATATAGATTGTATCGATTGATAGATACCGATATCGACATTGATATAGATATGATATTGACATATGGATACTATTGATACGACAGATCCTGATAGGTTATTGATATACTGATACATTGATTCGTCGTGCCGATTATCGATTGATTGATTGAATGGATTATTGTCGTATGGATTTGATTTATCGTAGAATAGATTTCTTTATGGAGCTGATCGTTGATTTCTATTAACCTGATGATTTCATTGTATGGATTTGTTTTAATTGCTTCTTGGGTTGATTCGATTATACGATGGATTTCCCTGCTGTGATAAATAATTGACTGGAAATTGCTTTATTGATTGAGATGATTTCCCTACTGTAGCATCGTACGTCGTCATTATTGAATCTGTCGTAGTGTCATTGAATATTGTATATTAAATTAATTGATGTTATTGATTGCTTTTAGTTGACACAGACATTCTATTGATTGGATAGATGATATAGATTCGACGAATTGACTAGATGATACGATTGATTGAACTGATAGTATTGATTGATAGACACTACTATGATGGATAGTTATTGATTGGAAGTACTTACTGATTTGATTGCTGGGGAATATTGATTTATCGATGTTTTTACCGCTGTATTGATTATTGATTATTGATTTCAGTACTGCATTGACTATTGATTTGAATTCCGATGTGTACACTTGATTTCATTGACGATGGATTTCCGCATTTCATAGATTCATTGACCTTTGATTGACTTGATTTACTTTGACCTGCATATTGATAGCATCGCCATGCTTTGATTTCAGTTGTAGGCTTTGGCGACCTGCTGGGCTTTGTAAGCTCATTATATGTGGTTAAAATTTTCAGGTCCGAGCAAGACAACTGGAATGGAGTTCGATCAGAATATCAGACGAATCCTTTCACTATCGATATTTAGGCGTCACAAGACTTGTTACCTACTGAAGTGACAATGTGCCACTTTTTTTTTGTCTAACTTTTTTGAACACTATAGCATCTCTCTCTCTCTCTCTCTCTCTCTCTCTCTCTCTCTCTCTCTCTCTCTCTCTCGTGTCTGTATTGTAGCAGCTTCCCAGCAGAAATTGGAAACATGATGTCGCGGATCTTTAATGTTAATTTGAGATCAGACTTCATTATGGTTAGATCTGAGATTGTTCATTCTTTTGATTATGTGTAACAATATATTATAATTAATGGTATCAAAGATGGCTTTGGAGGAGTCAATCATCTTCTATTATTAGCCACTTCAATGTAGGATCAATCAGGCTTTAGCTTGAAAGAAGTGGTGTCCTTTTAGTAAGACAAATATAAATTTATTATTTTTATGCTTAGCTTTTTTTTTTCTATAATAAATTTGTATTTTGAAATAATATCAACTATACTATGGAGTATGGACCCTTCTAGTAAGACAAATATAAATTTCTTATTTTTATGCTCAGCTTTTTTTTTTCTATAATTTATATTTTCAAATAATGTCAACTATACTATGACTGGCAAAAGAGTAAATAATTAAATTTGTATTTTTTATTTACTCTTTTAGCAATCATAATATAGTTGACATTATTTAAAAATACAAATTTATTATAGGAAAATAACGCTGAGCATAAAAAAATAACTTTATGTCTTTGGTCGTTATTTTTGTTTTTTAAGGAATTTGAAACTCTTTAATGGTGGTGCAAATAACATGTGCTAATTTGAGTAAGTTTTAACCAGTTTATAATCCTATAATAACAAACTTATGTTCGACTGCTTGAGTAAAATTTGAATTGGTGTGCTATTGGAAATAACATGTAAATTGCATAAACTCTTGGGAATAAAGAGTACATAATCAAATTGATTATCCAAAATAAATTTTTTTTTTTCTTACTGTTTATAATCTCATTACAATACCTTTTGACACTTTTTCCCCATAATAATCATAACTTACAATTCATTTTAAATATTAGGAACAAAAATTAGTAATTCGTCAATCATTTATATAGCTTTCTTACTATTAAAAATAATTTTTTAATATATTATTTTAACTTATAATTTTTATACTAAAAAGTTGTTTCATAAAATAGTATATGAAAACTATCACAAACAAAGACTTGTTAGGCTTTGTTTGGAACAAATTTTTTAATTCTTTCGAAAGCAACTTTTTAGTGTAAGAATTTTTTCAGTCTAAAAAAAATTATTTTAAAAATATTTAAAAAACTCAAATCTTTTCATTTTAATCTATTAAATTTTCCACAACTCTTCTAAAGCAACAATGCAAAGAGTAGTAATGCAAGATAGAAACGGTTGTGCATTAAGAATAGTTTTCCTTTTTTATGTCATCAAATTAATGAGTTCAAATTATAACTATTGGTGCAATAACACTAAAATTTTTAGATGAGAGTCGTTGCTTCAACTTCCACTTCTACTTCTACTTCTTTCAGATAAAAAGTTAACATGTGTCTAAAAAAATAAATAAATCAATAAATAAAATTAATATGAAGGTTAATGAAAGTGAAAAAAAAATTATAAATTAAAGATGACTGATCTTTAATATTTTATTTTATTTTTTAAACTCAAAAATATAAAATCAAAATTAAATAATAATTCAATAATCATTTCATTTCAAAAAATTAACATGAACTATTTAGATTTTTATTTAGATTTTAGTTGTGAATGATCCACAAAATATATAACAAAATATTAAAAGAAGAATATATTTATATATAATGGGATCACCAAATGATACATAAATAAAAATTGAGTACATCGATCACGTGATACAAATAGCCGGTTCATGCTGCGATAGCATTCTTCACATTTCATATATATCAAACAAATTATTAAGATAAGAAGAAGGAAGTTTGCTTTTGTATTTTGAAATTTTCATTAAAGTAGTTGGACCTTTTATATTATCAGGGATCAATACGGATATCGGGAATGTAAGCAATCTTTTGCCGATCAGAGCTTCCATCCTTTTCATAGCGCCTCTTCACACTTCATATATATCAAACAAATAAGATTGTTTATATATGAATATGAGGAATGTGAGCAATCTTGTGCCCATCAGAGCCTCCATCCTCTCGATAGCGCTCCTTTTTAACTCTCGATGACAAATCGAAATTGATAAATATACCAAACAAATAAGATAATATAAAATTTTTCTTCCAGATGAGAGCCATTGCTTCAACTTTCACTTCCACTTCTTCCATATAAGAAGTTAGCATGTGTCTAAAATAAATAAATCAATCAATAAACAAAACTAATGTGAAGGTTGATGAAAGTGTCAAAAAAAAAATTTTCATAGATTAAAGATGACTGATCATTAAAATTTTATTTTGATTTAGCAAACTCAAAAACATAAAATCAAAATTAAATAATACTTCAATAATTATTTCATTTTGAAAAACCAATAAGAAATTAAAACGAACTATTTAGATTTCAGAAAGAAGAAAATATTTATATATAAAGGGACGATCAAGTCATACAAAAATAAAGTTGAGTACATCGATCAAGTTATACAAACCGGTGAATGCTGACATTGCATTCTTTCACACTTCATATATATCAAAGAAATAAGATTGCTTATATATCGATATGAGGAATGTGAGCAATCTTGTGCCAATCTGAGCCTCCATCCTCTCGATAGCGCTCCTTTAACTCTGGATGACAATCCCCAATTATTGTTAGATATTTCAAAGAGGGAGGAAGGTTCGGCAATTCCCGAAGCATCGGAACACCCTGAATATATAGTTCCTGAAGTGAAGATAAGCTTTCCAAGGAGGAAGGGAGAGACTCTAAGGACGCGAGATATATAAACTTCAGCTCAGAAAGAGAAGACCTAAAATTGAGAAACCACTGCTCCGCCTCATTTGGAAATGAAACCAGCTCATCATTAAACAAAATAGTCAGCCGTTTTAAGGAGGCGATAGTTCTCAATGGCCGCATTAGCAACAACGATGGATCACTTATCCAGAGATCACTGAGCATGAGATGGCAATTATTAGTGGTCTCCACTTCTCGATATCTTCCGAGAGAGATCAGATTGGGGCACTTTTCAATTCTCAAGTCTCTTAGTGCTGCAAGTCTTGCTATTTCATCAGCCAGAGGAAGAGATGTAATGTTTGGACACTGAATGACATATAATGTTTGAAGGGGAATAGGATTTGAATTGCTACAAAAATTCAAAGTCTTCCACTTCATAAATCGTATCTTCAAGCTCTTGAGCTTAGAAGGCAAAGACGGTAACTCTTTCAACATCGGGCAGTTACGTAGCTCCAGTTGAATTAAGCAAGGAAAGAAACATCCATCTTCAGCAGCTACTCCTGCCTCAAACCAATCCTCTAATGCATCCAATTTCTCAATATATAACTTCTCTAGCAATGGAAAGGCATGGCATTTATCATTCCCATTAAACTTACTTTCGAGCCATTTTACTTTCGGCATGCTAAGAAGTTTCAGTGACTTGAGGAAGGGAAGTTGCCCAAAAGGTGGAAGAGTTTCACACTCCAAGCAATCCGTCAATTCGATTTTCTCTAGATTGAAGATCAGATTGACATTCTTCATCCATATTGCAGACCTTGCACCCATGTAACTCAATATCCTCAGATTCCTTAGACATTTTGGTGGCTGAAGGTTGTCGAGCACGTTCTCATATAAATCGATGTTCCTCCTCGAATTAGGGTTACCCCATTGTAATGTCAAATCCGTGAGCCTCATCTTTTTACATAATTGGGCATTACGAGCCTCTTCAGCATCCTTCACATTTTCAAGATAGTGGATTCCTAATTTGCAAAGATCATTCATATTCTCTAGCTCCCCAATTCTATAACCACTCACATCTCTAAGATGAAACTTATCCAGTTCTTGAAGAGAGTTTAGCTTCCCAATCCCACATATCAATGAAATATAATTCTCGGGCAATCTCAAGTAATGCAAGTTAGAAAGGTTGTTAATGTCACTTGGTAAAAAATTATCAAGTTCAGGTAGGCTTAGCCTCGATGGGTGATCATAGATTATGTATTGCAAGTGATAGAGATTACTTAAAGATCTTGGCAGCATAATCAAATAAAAACTATCAATCTTTAAGTATCGAAGATGTATCAAATTTTCAATCTTCTCAAGTATCAATTCCAAGGTTGGGGCAAATATGTCTAACAAGCGTAGGCTTCTCAATGCTTTGAATATTTCAGTAACTGCACTGATATCCTGATTAGAAGGTAGATAGTGCAAGAAAAGAGCATGCAAATATTTAAACTGCCCAATCTTTTTTATGATGTCAGGATTTGTAGTGTTAACAGACAAGTATCGAAGAGTCTTAGGAATCATAGAAGGCAACTTTGTATTATCCTCAATTCTTAAACATTCATATATGGAAAGAGATTGTGCTAATTCATGTATTAAATCATGCATTTTGTAATGCTTCTTGTAGTATTGTGCAACGTCAAAGAAATTTTTTTTAACCAAAACATGAAAATACCTTCCTCCGATATCCTCCATAGTCTCTCCTTGAATATGAGATGGTTGAATGAAACCCAAAGCAATCCACTGTCGGACTAAAGCATCTCTATCAAATACATAATCTTGTGGGAATATGGAACAAAATGTGAAGCAACTTTTTAGAGGTTGTGGGAGGTGCACATAGCTCAATCTTAAGACGGGCATGATATCATTTTGACCCAATTTTATAATTTCAAGAACAGAATCTAAAACTCTTCTCCAATGCCCTTCATCCAAATTAGAATTCAGAATACCACCTATAACCTTTGCTGCTAAAGGAGACCCTGAAAGCTTTTTAACTATTTCTGCTGTAATTAATTTTAATTTTAATTTTCTCTGATCATCAAGATTGTCTACAGCAAATGCATGGATGTTGAGGAGCTCCAAACATTCTTCGTCCTCTAAGCCTTCTAATCTCAATGGTTCTGTCTTTTCTAGAATCACTTCTTCAAACATCAGTGCAACTGAGTCCGTCCGAGTTGTTATCAGAATCTTACTTCCTAAACTTCCATAAGCTAGAGGGGCGAGCACATTCCCCCATTTACTTTTATCCCGTTCCTCCTCCTCTTCCCAAACGTCATCAAGGACCAGTAAGAACCTTTTGGACATCACCTCCTTCTTAAGTTTCCCTTGAAGCGCATCAAGTGAATCCAAATCAGGCTTCTTCTTCTCAAGAGATTCAAACATATCTGCAATGACTTTTTTCACATCAAAGTTGTTGGAAACGCAAACCCACATTTTAAGATCAAAAAATTCCTTTGTCATTTCATCTTCATAAACGTGTTGCAAGAGAGTTGTTTTTCCCATACCACCATGGCCCACTATAGATAGAAGAGAAATGTTTCTGTACCTACTTGTCCGAAGTTTATTTGATTGCTTCCTCAACCACTGCATAACAGACTCCTTATCCTTGCCCCGCCCGATGAGATAATTTGTAGTAGGCAAGGATCCTGTTTCACGTGCTCTGTAGAAATCAACCTCCTGCTCCTTCTGTTCCTGCTTTGCGCTCTCTAAAAGATAAAGGAAAGTAGTAACATCAGCCGAAACTTTATCAAGTTTCTGCACAGCCTTCTCCAGTCGCTTCAAGTTGGGATCCCTTTTGAGAGCACGTTTGACAATTTTGACAAGTCTTTTCTTCAAGGATTTCATCATGGAACGCACCTTTCTCAGCTTCTTGTTTTTGATCAACTGTTTTCCAAGTAGGAATTACAAATAGGAAGCTGATGAGCTTTCTTTTCTGATAGATTATCAAATAAAAAAATAAATATATTCGCGAGCAGAATCAAGTGGCGGAACACACCTTTGCTTCTTCTTTGTTTTTGGAGAGCTGTTCTTTATGCTTCATGTATTCCAACTCATCGAGCACATCATTTACCTCATCAAGAGCATCTCGCAGCTGCCATATCCATTTGTTGATAGGGTGGTTCTGATCGCTGATTTGTGCTTTGTTAACAGCAAAGTCCACGACAGCTTCGATCTTGGGGTGGTTCTCTCGCAGCCTTTTCAACTCCTTCTTCATACCCGTCTGCCATCCGACTTGCTCTTTCAGGTAATCAGAGCAAGCTTCGATGATCTTGCTCATGATTGGACCAACAACCCATCCCGCCACCTCCATTGCACACAAGATCGATGTAGAGAGAGCAGAACAACTGAACAGTAGGACAAACGGAGATTGATTGGAAGAAATGAAGAATAAATTTACATTATTAATATCAAATATATAATAAGTTAAGTTTTTTGTTGAACTAAAAAAAAAACTTAGTAGTACATAAATTTTATCAAGATTTTAAATTCAAGTAATTTTCTATAAAAATAAATGAATGTCTTTAAATATTATAGTTCTTATCTCGATATCATGTTCTAAATTATATTGTTTATAAATATGATATTCCAATTCAATTTGTTTGTTTTGAAACAAAAACCTCATATAAACAAGAGAAGTAGCAAAAACTCCCCTTTAATCATAAAGATTCACAATATTAACAAGAGAATAATAAACAATATATTTGCGTCATATAACTCAAAACAGAGTAGTAAGTCAAAAACTAAACTATTTAAAGTATGTCCTATAGATTAATTTAAACACAAGAAATAGCAGATACATGAAGGACAAATTGATAAAATTTACAAGTAAAAAAGGAGGGAGGGTGAAAAAGAGGAAGAGATCATATTCAAATGAGTTATGAGATTCTCATGCATATTTAATCATTTTTATCATCATTAATTTTTAAAATATATTTTAAACATACTTCATCAATCAAGATTAGCATTATGTGATTGAATTAGACCAACTGAATTCAATTTAATGAAATTCAATTTAATTAGATCCAAGCTAATTCAATTCTAGTTGAACCAGCTCAGTATAAATCATTATATATTGTAAACAATTATTTTTTTTTAATTTAATGACATCAATTCATTTGACTTTAATGACAATGATCATGACTCTTTAATTCATTTATTTGCATAAAATACCACAAGAGAGAAAAGAAATTACAATAAGCCTAGTACTGTTATCTTTCTTTTTGTATTATCATGTATTTTTTTATAAAATTTTGTGACGAACCCATTTCATTCATTTAAAAGGAAATAACAAGTGTGATTTAAAAGATAAACAGACCGTAAAGTTGTAACGGTGCTGTCACAAAAGGTTAAATTTTTACATAATAAAATTATATTAACAAAAGAAATTTAAATAATATTATATTTAAAAAGGGTCATGCAAGCAAAAGCTGATAGCATTTTCTGTAGTACTGAAAGGAAGATTGAATTATCAGATAAAACGTAAAGATCAATTGCATTTTCAACACAAAACTCAATTTCTGCTTGCGCTTTCTACTTAAAAAGCTCTTCTACTATGATTTTTGCTACATACACATATATGTTATAAACTGTAACTTTTACTTACCTTCTACTTATTTATTTTAAATAAATAGAATAGTATCATGTCAGTTTCGAATTCGATCCGAATCCAACACATTGACCTGAATTGAAACCCCTAATTAAATATTAATTTTCACATAATAATATTTACTTTCACATTATATTAAATATTAAATATAATAATTTTCACATAATATTAAATATAGCAGAAAGTTAACTAAAATTTGATTAAATATTTGAAAGTATTAATATTTAAAATCTCTGTTTCTCTCTCTCTCTCTCCTTGCATTTACTTTTGTATTTCTTGCATAATATTAAATATAGCTTTTTTTTTTTCTTAAAAACATATTTCTAATTTTTTTTTAAGATTTTAAACACATTCTCTGTAGCTTTAATTTTTTTCCAATTTATTATATTAACAAAAAAATATTAAATATAACATAAATAATGTTAGGCTTTATAATTTATATGTGCCATTACATTTTTTTTTTCTACATAGGTTTGTTGTTATTTTCCTTCAAAAAAACTAACATATTAAAAAAAATTGTAGAAATTCAGAAATGGATAACATTTTTAAACACTAATTTCTGTAACATTAACTCAAACAAAACACATTAATACTTCCTCCATGAATTATTTACAACTTTCAACAAAAGTTTTTAAACAACATTTTAAAAAAATCAACAACATTCTAAAATTTTTGAGAACTAACCTTAAAGATGACAAAACTTCACTTGGCTCTCACTTTGTATTACTCGATCCCACCACACAAAAACTTGTGCTCTCAACATAAGCCAGCTGCCATTTAAAGGGAAAGAAAAAAAGGAATAATGTTAGCTTGTAAGGTCCAGATCTGTCGTTCCCTCATTCAAGCAATCTAAAGGATCTTTCATTCCCCCCCCCCATTCAAGCAATCCGGTTGCAAATAAAGGATTTGTCATCCCCCATTCAAGGCTTCAAGCTATCTAAAGGATATGTCATCCCCCCCCAATTCAAGCAATCCATTTGCAAGTAAAGGATCTGAGCTATTTAATTATATTAACTTCAGGGATAGTTTAATTCCATTGGGTAGTTTGTATGGTTATATAGATATATTGTTTTTTATGGTGGCATGTAGTCTTTTATGTTGCTTTAATTGTCAATAAATACTTGTATCCAATGCTTGTAATGGTAGATTGGAAGATGAATAATATTTGAGTTTTTTTACTCATTTGTTTAACTAAGAGAAAAAAAAATACAATATTAATCGAGATTAGGCTAGTTAATCTACTTGAAATCAAAAGCTAAACTTTGGAAAAAATTGGTAGAAAAAAATACTAGCAGAAGTTGAGTTGATGAACTTATGTTACAGTTACATCATAGTCATTTGCTAACTATGCATTGCCAAGCATCCAAAGCTTTTTGAAGCAAAAAAATGAACTGTTTAATTCTAGCGTGATAGTTATCTCCAACCATTTCTGAGAAGCATAATTTATAAATATTTACAAAATCATAATTTTTAGATTTAATGATGTAGAATTCTATTAAATCACTTTCTAGAACCAACAAATTATTTTGTAGTAGTTGTGAAATTAAGTCTTAACTGCAAATGTTTCTTGAAAAAGGAATTGTAGGAGAGGCTAGCATGGACCATGGGGTAATTTCTATGAAGCTCAGAGGAGCAAACTACAGAGGATGCATTGAACCAGCATTTAGTCAGCTTGAACAATCTATTTGAAATGCAGGTTTGTGCATAAATCAAGCTTTTATGCATTGGGTTCACCATTACCCTTTCATACATCATATACACACATACATATACACATATAGAGGAGGTCACAGTTGAGTATAGCTTTTCGCGGAACAGAGCTAGTGCCTTTCACCAATCATTGTGGGTAAGTGCTTTTGGAAAGTTCATACCACAATTTGAGTTACCAAATGGTCTTCGATTTTAACGAGCTTATAGTCGAATCGAATGGCTCGACGAGGCAAATCCAACGAGCCCAATATCGTCGAATTCCGTCATCATTAAAACCTTCAAATGTCTGACAAATGGTGCACGATTAAGGGATTCAATATCAACCGTCCAGTCGACCACTCCCTATTTGCCCCTGATCTCACACCTATTTACAAGCTATGCCACTCCAAAAAATCTATAAATAGACCCCTCATTTCTAATGAGAGGGGACCGAATCAAGAAGGAGGAGGAGAAGAAGAGAAGAATAGGAGGGAAGAGACTCCTCCTCGACCATTGCCGGAGTTATGCCCGAACTCCAAATGACGCCGGAATTCTACCCGACTTCCACTGGATGCCAGAATCCTACCCAAGTTCCATGGGATGCTGAAATTCTTCCCAATTAACGACAGAGTTCCCTCCTGACGCCAAAAATCCGCCCAAGTGATGCCGGATTTTTCCTTGGCCACCAACAGACGTCGGACTTTTGCCCAATGTCGGACCTTCACTCTTCACTAAGTTTCTACACGACGCCGGACTTCTACCGGTTATCGGACTTTCGCTACACAGTCCTTCTAGCCTCCGTTGCAGGACAACTGTCCTTCCGACCTCTGTCGCCAGCCGACTACGGACTTCCTGACTTATGTCGCCCGCCGACTATGGTCCTTCTGACTTACGTCGCCCTCTGACTACAGTCTTTTCGACTTCAGTCACCAGCCGACTACGGTCCTCCTGACTTACATTGCCCACCGACTACAGTCTTTCCGACCTCGTTTGCCCATCGACTACGGTCCTCCTTACTTATGTCGCCCACCGACTACTATCCTTCTGACCTTCATCGTCAGACACATTCTTTCTGACCTCCGTCGCCAGACAACGGTCTTTATGACCTCCATCGCCCGCCGACTACGATTCTTCTGACCTCCGTCACCAAACTATGGTCCTCCCGACCAATGAACACATCAACAATGACTCTTTGTATTTCCAACATGTAATGTACTTCGTATAATGTATATCAAGCTAAGGCCTTCTCCCAAGGAAGAGCCTCATTTGTAATCGACTAAAATACTAGTGGATTCATTCAAACTTGTCTAGGCCCTTGTTTTCCCCCTTTTTAGGGGTTTTCCATGTAAAAATCTTGGTGTCTCATAAATGCTAGACCCTTTCACTTATCTGATTGCATGCTGGATTTTCGTACAATGCTAAGACGTAAAACTTTATATATCTCTACTGCCACGAATACTCCTGGACGCAACAGTAATGATGTTTTCATTTGGATAATTTTTAACTAAGTTCTTAAACTTATATAAATGAATTAAGATTTAAACGTTAAAAGACAAGCCATAAATATTAACAAGCTTTCAATGTTTTAATATATTCAATAAATTTAATAATATTAATTATTAATTTCGTTGTAACTGAGATACATGTAAGTTATTAGCCATTTGGGATAGCTTTCTTACTGCTTTTAAAAACAACTTTTTAGTATAGTTATTTTTAAGTTGTATTTTTTTTTACTAAAAAGTTATTTTATAAAACAATATGAAAGCAGTCACAAACAAAAACTTATTAAGCTTTGTTTGGATTGTATTTCTTAATTCTTTCAAAAGCAACTTTTTAATATAAGAATTTCTTCAACTAGAATGTTTTATTAAAAATTTTCATTTAAAAAAAAAAAAAAATTCCAATCGAAGCCTTAAACTTCTCATTTTAATTTAACTTTTGTAAAGCAACAATCAAGATCGTAGTAATGAAGGATAGAAACTGTTGTGCATTAAGAGTAGTTTTCCTTTTTTATCACATCAAATTAAAGTGTTCAAATTGTAGCTATTGGTGCAATGACAATAAAATTTTTAGATGAGAGCCGTTGCTTCAACTTTCACTTCCACTTCCACTTCCACTTCTTCCAGATAAGAAGTTAGCATGTGTCTAAAAAAACAAATAAATCAATAAACAAAATTAATGTGTAGGTTACTAAAAGTGCTATATATATTTTATATACTGATCATTAAAATTATTTTGTTTTTGGCAAACTCAAAAACTTAAAAATCAAAATTAAATAATAATTCAATAATTGTTTAAATTAATAAGAAATTAAACAGAACTATTTAGATTTCAGCAAGAAGAATATATTTATATTTAAAGGGACTCTAAGGAATTCCAGAAGCATAAGAACGCCACAATAAATAGATAGTTGCTGAAGTGAAGATAAGCTTTTCAAGGAGGAAGGGAGAGACTCTAAGGATTTGAGATTTATAAATTCGAGCTCACAAAGAGATGAACTAACTCTCAGAAACCACTGCTCCGCCTCATTTGTATTATTGCCTTGGCTTATATAAGCCGTGAAACAACATGCGCTACATGAAAAGTAACAAAGAAATTAAAACAGGACAAAAGCTACATACAACAAAATACAATAAACGAAAGATCAACAGGTTCAGCTCCGGCGTCACCTATTATCATTTGGTAGAAATATGGATATGAGGAATGTGAGCAATCTTGTGCCGATCGGAGCCTCCATCCTTTCTATAGCGCTTAAGTAACTCTCGATGACAAAAACGAATTGATAGACTTTGCAAAGATGGAGGAAGGCTTGGGAATTCCCGAAGCATAGGAACATCATTAATAAATAGATTCTGAAGTGAAGATAAGCTTTCCAAGGAGGAAGGGAGAGACTCTAAGGATTTGAGCCATTTAAAGTCCAGCTGAGAAAGAGAAGACTTAACTTTCAGAAACCACTGCTCCGCCTCATTTGGAAATGAAACCACCTCATCATTATCCGAAATACTCAGCTCTTTTAAAGAGGCGATACTTCTCAATCGCTCCATTAGCAACACCAATGGATCACTTATACTGAGATTGTTGAGCATGAGATGAAAATTATTAGTGGTCTCCACTTCTCGATATCTTCCGACAGAGATCAGATTGGAGCACTTTATAATTGTCAGGTCTCTTAGTGCCGCAAGTCTTGCTATTTCATCAGCGAGAGGAAGAGATGTAATGTTTGGACAGTCAAAGACCGCTAATGATTCAAGAGGAATAGAATTTGAATTGCTACAAAAATTTAAAGTCGTCCACCCAATTTTATACATCTTCAAGCTCTTGAGCTTAGAAGGCAAAGAGGGCAACTCTTTCAACTTCAGGCAGTCCGCTAGCACCAGTTGAATTAAGCAAGGAAACCAACATCCATCTTCTGCAGCTACTCCTGCCTCAAACCAATCTTCTAATGCTTCTAATCCTTTTATATATAACACCACTAACAATGGAAAGGCACGGTATTTATCATTCCCATTAAATTTACTTTCAAGCCATTTTACTTTGGGCATGTGAGAAAGTTTCAGTGACTTGAGAAAGGGAAGTTGCCCAAAAGGTGGAAGAGTTTCCCATTCCATGCAATGTGACAATTCGATTTCCTCAATTTTCTCTATATTGGAGAGCAGATTGACATTGTTCATCCACATCGCAGACCTTGCACCCATGTAAAAATATAAGCTCAGATTCCTTAGACATTTTTGCGGCTGAAGGTTGTCGAGCACGTTCTCATCTAAATCGATGTTCCTCGAATTATTGTCACTCCAACATAAGGTCAAATTTGTGAGCCTCCTCTTTTCACATAATTGGGCATTACGAGCCTCCTCGGCGTCCTTCACATTTTCAAGGCAGTTGACTCCTAATTTGCAAAGATCATTCAAATACTTCAACTCGTCAATTCTATAACCCATCTCATTTCTAAGATGAAACATAGTCAGTTCTTGAAGAGAGGTTAGCTTTCCAATCCCACATATTGATGAATTACAATTCCTGGACAATTTCAGGTTACGCAAGTTTAAAAGGTTATTAATGTCATTTGGTAAAAAATCATCAACTTCAAATTGGCTTAGCACCAATGGGCGATCATAGATTATGTATTGCAAGTGATAAAGATTATTTAGAGTGTTAGCACAGCTTAATACTAATAAGGAAATAAATAAACTATGTAATTGTTATTAGTTATTTACACTTAAACCTGCCATGTACTCTAGCTATAAATACCGTCCCTTTGTAACTCACTAGGATAATAATACGATACTATTTTCCTCTACATCTTCTCTGGTTGTTACTGTTCTTGGAATTCTTCATAGAGATCTTGGCAGCATAGTAAACCACGAACAATAAATCTTCAAATATCGAACATGTATCAAATTTCAAATCTCCTCAGGTATTTTTCCAAGTCTTTTAAAGGGCATATGTATAGCAAGCGTAGGCTTCTCCATGCTTTGAATATTTCAATAAGTGTATTGCAAAGATCCTGATGAGAAGCTTCATTGAACAAGAAAAGAGAACACAAATATTTAAACTGCCCAATCTTTTTTTATGATGTTTGGATTTGTATTTCGAAGAGACAAGTGTCGAAGGGTCTTAGGAATTATAGAAGGCAACTTTGTACCATGCTCAACTCTTAAACATTCATGCATGAAAATTGATTGTGCCAATTCATGTATTAAATCATGCATCTTGTAGTATTGTCCAAAATCCTCAAACTTATCAAAGAAAGATTTTTTAACCAAAACAAAAAAATACATTCCTCCAATATCCTCCATTGTCCATTCTTGATCATGAGGTTGCTGAATGAAACCCAATGCAATCCACATTTTGACTAAATCATCTTTATCAAACATAGAATCTTGTCGAAATATAGAACAAAATGCGAAACAATTTTGTAGATGTTTTGGGAGGAACATATAGCTCAATCTTAAAATGAGAAAGATATCATCCTGACCCAATTTTGAACTTACAAAATCACTATTTAAAACTTTTGTCCAATGTCTTTCATCCAAGCTAGAATTCAAAACACCACTGATGACCTTTGCAGCCAATGGAGATCCTAAAAGCTTTTTAACAATCTCTCCAGCAATGGATCTTAATTTCTTATGATCATCAGGGGGGTTCTCTATACCAACAAATGCATGAGAGTTGAGGAGCTGCAAACACTGATCTTCCTTCAAGCCCTCTAATCTAAATATTTCCGTCTTCTTTTTTAATGACCGTTGCAATCATCATTGCAACTGAGTCCATTTGAGTTGTTACCAAAATCCTACTACCAAGGTAATGTTCATTTGAGAGATGCCCTAGCCGCTATCGTTTCGTCTCCGGGTTTCTTCTCCGGCGCCGATTGCTTTGCTTCCGATGGCTAATAAACGGTTAGATCCAGGTTTTTTGGTTGGTAAGCATTCGAAATCTTTCAATGATGCTTTGTCTGGTGTCGAAGCTTCAAATAGTTTTCCGGATTTTCGTTTTTCTACGATTCGAGGGTTGCTGGCTTTGTGGTTCTCTGAAGAAGAATTTATGCATCTAGCCAAACCTTTTGAATTTGCTTTGGTGGGGAAATTTCCTATTAAGCGACTTGATTTAGACTCTATCCGAAAATTTTTCTTTAACCTAAAACTGTCCGACGATTTCTCTGTCACTGTGCTGGATCAATCAAACGTTCTGATTAAGCTCTCGAATGATCTTGATTATGGTAGGATTTTCGCACATCGCTCTTATTTTGTGTTTGGTTGTTTCATGAAAATCATCAAATGGTCTCCTCTTCTTGATTTGTCGGAGGAATCTCCAATCGTTCATGTCTGGGTCTCTTTTCCTGGTCTGCTCCCGCATCTTTTCTCCCCCCGAATCCTGTTTGGTTTGGGATCAATCTTTGGTCGACCTATTCAAACTGATAATGCTACTGCTGTGGGTTTTCGGCCCTCAGTAGCTCGTATTCTTGTAGAATTGGATATCTCCAAATCTCACCCTAATTCGATTTGGCTGGGTCCGGAGAAACTAGGTTATGTTTAAAAAATTGTTTTTGAAGGTTTGCCTAATTATTGTTTGCATTGCAAGGCCGTGGGGCATAAACAAAAGGAATGCATTAAGCTTTTCCCCAATCATTGTCCTGTTGTTAATGTCGTTCCCTCGCTGGCTGATCCGAATCCTAATCCAGCTGGGACCTCGGTCAATCCTATTACTTCTTCTATTTCCCCTCTTTCTGCTAGTGATATGGTTAATGTTGAAATTCCTCTAGCTAAGGGAGTGATGGATCGTTATATTAATGCTAATGTGGTGTTGGTTGGGGGTTCTCCCTCTGTTTTGTTGGGTGAGCATGGTGATGTATCTGGGGGTACTCTTGCAGCTGGGGATTCTGCGATTGGGATTTCTCCGGTCACGATACCTGCTGTTGTAGAGGTAGATCGTGCTGGTGTGGTTGAGCTTAATAAATTGGTTGTTTCATCGCCTGAGTTGGGTGAGGAAATTTTGCGTTCGCCTGTGAATGAATGTCATGGTACTTTGGATGTTGTGGTTTCGGGTTCACCTGCTATTTGTGTGGGTGTAGATGCAGAATGCTTGCGGGTGGATAATTTGGATGGACTTGCGGTAGGTGCTAATAATCGTGTCCCTGCTTCTATCGATGTGGGGATTGGGGCTCCGGTCTCTGATGTTATGCAGAGTGCTTTGAACTCTGATGTTTCTTCCTTACCTGCTGTTGTGGTGCGGTCTTCTGAGGCTGTTTTGGGTGGTGAGGTTATTAATAGTGAGATTAATTCAGGTGCTGGATTAGTTATTCCTAACTCGTTTGTGGATGTGCCTGTGAAATTAATTGAGACAAATGCTTTGGTTTATCATGTGGGTGATAATTCTGGGATGGATATGCGTCGTCACCTCGATTGGCTTCATTGTTCATCGGATGCTGAATTCGATTCCTCTTCGGATCATGGTGGTGGGTCGGACCCTGGACATGATTTCAAAATTGTTCGTGATCATCCAGTTTTTGGCGTTTCTCTTGGTAGACCCCGTGGGAGGGGTAGTCGTGGTCGTTAGTTTATCTGGCTCCTTTTGTGCTCTGTGATTGGTTTATTTCAAGCTTATTTGTCCGAATTTTTTTGGTTGGTTATGGTTGTGACAGACGATGATGTGGTCGGGGCTCGCTCCTTAATGTTATGAATCCTGACAACCTTTGTGCTTAATTTTGATGCCTTCTGCTCGACTGTTATCGTATCGTTCATCACCAAATTGGAGGGTGGTGCGTGGCTTCGGAGGGTTGGAAGTCTCGGCCAATTACTGAGCCTACTTTTTCTGATTCATTGTATTTTTTTATTGTTTTTTTTCTTTGATTTATGCCTCTTGTAACCTCTTTGGTTTTTTTAATTAAAAGTTCTGTTTAAAAAAAAAAAAAAAAAAAAAAATCCTACTACCAATTTTCCCATAAGCCAGAGGGGCGAGTAACTTCTCCGATTTTCTTTTATCCTGCTCCTCATCATTCTCCCAAATGTCATCCAGCACAACTGCACAAGTAATACCTTTTTGGACATCATCTCAGTCCGAAGACTATCTTGAAGTGCCTCAAGTGTCTCCAAACGAGGCCTCTCCTTCTTAAGAGATTCCAACATATCTGCGATGACTTTCTTCACATCAAAGTTGTTGGAAACACAAATCCACATTTTAAGATCAAATTCCTTTGTCATTTCGTCTTTATAAACATGTTGCAAGAGAGTTGTCTTCCCCATACCACCATGGCCCACTATAGATAGAAGAGAAATGTTTCTGTACAAAGTTGTCCGAGGCTCATTTGATGGCTTCCTCAACCACTGCATAACAAACTCCTTAGCCTCGCCTCTACCGATGAGATCAGTTGTAGGCAAGGATCCTGTTTCACGTGCTTTGTAGAAATCAACCTCCTGCTCCTTGTGTTCCTGCTTCGCGCTGTCTAAAAGATGAAGGAAAGTAGTAACATCAGCCGAAACTTTATCAAGTTTCTCCACAGCCTCCTCCAGTCGCTTCAAGTTGGGATCAATTTTGAGAGCACGTTTGCTAATTTTGATAGCTTTACAAGGAATTTCATATATGAAGCTCGGCAGGAACTTTCTTTTCTGATCATATTAGTTAGAAATAGATTATCAAATAAATATATTTATTTGCAACCAGTATAAAATAGGTAGCTGATGATAGAAAAGGCACCTCTGTTTCCTCCATGTTTTTGGTGAGCTGTTGTTTATGCTTCATGTACTCAAACTCATCGAGCACATCATCTGCCTCATCAACAGCATCTCTTTGTTGGGAAATTTCTATAAGTTGGCCCATATACTAATACATATAAATAAAGTATTATACATTATACGCTATCTGAAAATTAAGCCAATTAAATTCGTGATCTATTTAAATATTAAATAGTTATTTGGCTTATGTGGCATCTCAATTAAATTTTGTATGGAATTAATTTGTGTAGAGGCCGGGTGTTTATTTTATTTTAATGATGGGCTGAAATAAAAGAAATACACTTAAAGTATAAAAGGTCGTGGTCCCCAGTTTAAGATGTGAAGTTCTCATTTCTCTCATTTCTCATTTTGAGTGAACTTGGAGAACGCCGCTCTAAACGTGGAAGATCGAAAGACCTTGATTTTGCATTTCAATGGATTCAGGTACGCTTCCGAAAACTTATTCTCGAAGATTTAGCATGTCTTTCGGAGACGATCGAATTCCTTTTCTGTCTCCGTTAAAATCCTAACACTCTTAGCTGCCATATCCATTTGTTGGAATTTTTATTGCGTCCTCCCACCTGACGTAGAGATACGTCCTCCCACCGCTAAAAAATTAGGTTTTTGCTCGGTATTGCTAGCTATTATTTGGTATTAACAAAGAATATCATCATGTGAATACCAATACCGAGTTATACCGAGCTATACCGAGCAATACCGAGCTATACCGAGCAATACAAAAAAATACCTAGATTTTCCTAGAGAAAACTCGGTATTGCTCGGTATTGCTCGGTATAACTCAGTTTATGTCTTCACATGATGATATTCTTTGTTAATACCAAATAATAGCTAATAATACCGAGCAAAAACCCAGTTTTTTAGTGGTGGGAGGACGTATCTCTACGTCAGGTGGGAGGACGCAATAAAAATTCCATTTGTTGAGAGCTAGGTTCTGATCGCTAATTTGTGCTTCGTTAGCGGCAATGACGACAGCTTGGATCTTCGGGTGGTTTTCTCGCAGGCTTTCCAGCTCCTTCTTCATGCCCGTCTGCCATCCGACTTGCTCTTCCAGGTAATCAGAGCAAGTGTTGATGATCTTGTCCATGATTGGACCAACAAACCATTCAGTCGCCATGGCACCGATGATCGAGGTAGGGGGAGAAGAACAACTAAACAATAGGAGAAACAAAGACTGGAAATTTAGAAGAGATAAAGATTAGACACTCCAATAGGAATTTTTATTCGGTCCTCCCATCTGACATAGCTATACATTCATGGAGCAATAAACAGGCGCCACGTGTTCTTACTATTTACCGTGCAGACCGACAACCCGACCTGGAATGAATCTGGGAGTTTGCGTATTGCTAGGTATTGGTCGATTTTGCTCGACAAAAATGAAAAATATCATTATGTGAAGACCAATACCGAGCAATACCGTGCGATACCGACCAATACAGAGCAAAACTGAGTTCTTTTAGGTACTACTCGGTATTGCTCGGTATTGATCTTCACAGAGCGGTATTTCTCATTATTGCAAGCAAAGCAATACCTAGCAATACCGAGCAAATACCGAGCATTACGCAAACATAGTAATCCCAGATTTCGGTCCGAGTCGGATCATCGGGCCGTGCAGTAAAGAGTAAGAGCACGTGGCGATATATTATTGGCAACCGAATGTAGAGCTATGTCAGCTGGGAGGACCGAATAAAAATTCCTTAAAAAAAACTCTTATTAAAAATCCCTTGGCGATTCCAGCTCTAGGGGGTGTTAAGGAACCTGTTAAGCACCTATTAATACTTGTACTTTCTTGCATTTATATTCTTCATGTAACTCTATTTATAGAGGTTAGTAATCAGTAATAAGATAGATTTCATTTTCTTCTTCTATCATCTCTGTTCCTCTCTCTCTATTCTCGGCTCCAAGAACCCTCAAGCTTCCGGTTCTATCTTGGTATCAGAGCCTCTTGCTCCACAGCATTCCTCTTCTTTCTTCGTCTCCTGTGGTCTGCCTTAATCCTCCGTTCATGGCAGAAGAGAACTCCGCAGTCTCCCGCCGGACAACGCAAAGCATCTCCGGTCAAGAATCCGAGCTCGTCATTCCCCCTCACCTAAAATTTTTGATCTCAAACATCAAGAATTTGGTGCCAACACAGCTCACAACGGAGAACTACGCTATCTGGAGATTACAACTTTTTCAAAAATTTTCTGCTAACGGGTATGAACAACACTTGACGGGACTTTCTATCTGTCCGCCGGAGTCCGACACCTCCGGTTACAATCGATGGAGACTCGTTGATAGAAATCTCGTCTACACAATCCTATCAACTATCTCCGCGCCCATCTTACCCTACGTTCTCACGCTTAACACAGCGCGAGATATCTGGTTCACCCTTGAACTTTGGGTTCAACCGACAAATCGCTCAAGGGTCATACAATTGAATAGCAAACTTCATCAAATTCAGATGAAGGATCGCACGATGCAACAGTATCTTGATCAAATCAAAAAGATCGTAGATAGCATCGTCGCAGCAGGATCCAAAGTGGATACCGAAGACATCATACTCTACATACTAAACGGATTGCCAACACCATACAATTCGTTCAAGACGGCCATTCGCACTTCACTGCAGCCGATCAGTCTAGACGACCTATACTCGCTGCTTTGCAGCGAAGAGATAAACCTTCTTCATCAACGCAATCAAGAAACACAACAGTCCGACAATGCAGCCCTGTTTTCAACCCGGAACTCGGGATACCGATCCAAGAACCAGAAATTCAGGGGAAAACCAAATTCTTCAAGACCTCCGAACACAACAGACAATTCAAGCTCATCAAGAACTCCCGGAACTCGGCCCCAATGTCAAATATGCGGAAAATCAAGTCATTCCGCAATCAATTGTTGGCATCGGTGTAACCTCAATTACGCTCCTCCGTCCAATTCACGCGCGCTCATGGCTCAACAATAGAATATGCCCTCTACGGAGTGGATCGTCGACTCTGGAGCGTCGTCGCACTTGACTTCAGACATGACGAACCTTCAAAATCCGTATCCATACACTGGAACAGATTCGATCTCCATAGCTAACGGAAACAATCTTCCGATCCAAAATTCCGGTCAAGGCATTTTGCCGCTCCCGACAATCATCGTAAGCTCTACCTTCAAAACATTATTCATGTTCCTTCCTTATCTCATAACTTGTTATCAGTTGCTAAATTGATTGCAGACAACAATGTCTCAGTCTCCTTTAATGCTAATGAATTTGCTGTTAAGGATCTACAGGACAATCGTCTCCTTCTTCGCGGTCACAAACGCAATGGTCTGTACCGTCTCACGGCTCATATCCCACCTAAGCACACAGCTCTAGCAGCGGACAGCCCATCCAGTTTCTTGTGGCATGCCCGGCTCGGTCACCCCAACATTCGCATCATACAAAAATTAGCTCGTTTAGATTCTGCCATTAAAACTAGTTCTGATTCTTCTGTTTGCATTTCTTGTAATTCTTCCAAAAGCCATAAACAGCCGTTCTTCCCTAGCACGTCAGTGTGTACCAAGCCATTTCAGCTGGTACATTCGGACGTATGGGATCCGGCTCCAGTCCCGTTCATGAATGGGTATCATTATTATGTTGTTTTCATAGACGATTTTACGCATTTTTTCTTGGAGTTATATGTTACATTCTAAAGCTGAAGCTCTTTCTAAATACCAACAATTATGATGGTCTCATTCTCTCGGTTTGGCACGATCCAAACACCCGAAATCCCTCCGACTCCTCTCGTCTCTTTGGTTCGTGGAATAGACAAGGAAGCTGAAGTCCCTGCCCCCTCCATCTCTGCTGGTCGCGAACCCCAGACGAAGCCGAGAGGCCAGGCGATCTTAACTCCCTCCTTCTCCCACTCTCTGTTTCGCACGAGCTTCAGGTCCGGCCGGATGACTCACTTCCTTCCATAGCACCAGCAGCAGGTATAAACACCTCTTCTTCTTCCTCCCATGACTTCTTATACTTCTTCTTCTTCTTCTTCAACATCTTCTACTTCTTCTACCTTTTCTACCTCTTCTTCTTCTTTCTCTCTTCCACCTCTTCATTCTTCTTCTTCTCTACTTCTTTCTCATTCTCCTTTCCATGTTTCCTCTTCTTCTTCTTATTACATTCTTCTTCCATTCACCTGTTGTGGTTGGCATTTTGTTTATAACAAACCTATATGAATCTCAAGCATACTCTTTTGAAATTCTTTTTTTTTTTTTTAATTAAGCATACGTCTAAGGATTTAGTGAGAAAGCGTGGTTGTGGAAATAGATACTTTTTGTCGTTTTGTTCTAAGCGATCTTGTGAATATTGCATAATGAGTTAATGACCATTCGATGAAATGCCCCTAAAAGGAAGCCATGGTCACATTGCTTGCATTGAAACCTTAATAGATAATCTTGTCATATGGAAATTACCCTAACGCAATGTTCAGAAGCTCGACAAGAAAAGAAATCATTAGTAACTTCACTTGTGTTATTTGTAGGATATCAAGATATTCATATTTGAGAGGATTTAATGTGAAAGACATTGAGCTATATTCATGTTCTTTGCCTTCCCTAACATATAAGTCAAACAGTGTAGCTTTGGTGAGATTTTTTTTTTAGTAGAATTAATGATAAATAATTTTCTTCCACTTCTTTTGTGAGTTCTCTGGAAGTGGATCAGGATGATTACAACTTCGACAAAGTTGGTATTAAGTATGCTAAGTTTGGCTTCTCTGATTTCTGCACTTCTGATCCATCCTACGTGAGTGCATTTCTGTGGATACTTTTCTTTTTGTGACTATTGGAAATTCAGGTTCTCCATTTAATCTTGACACCTAAATTTCTAGCCATGTTGATTGGGTACTTCTCCTTGCCTGGTTGGACATTTAAGGGGAGTATGAAAACACATAAGCTGTGCTCAAATTTTGGTAGAGACCCCGCCCCCGTATCTTCTGTACAAGGTTTTAGATACTATGTGATTTTTGTAGACGTTTATTCAAGATTTACGTGGCTTTTTCCGCTTAAACAAAAATCCAAAGTTACTACTGTTTTTATCAATTTTAAAATGCAGATTGAAATTTACACATCTCGATCTATTAAAATTTTGCGTACTGACGGTAGCTCAGAATATATAAATCATGCCTTGAAACAATTTCTTATACAAAACGGTATTATTCACCAAGTTTCTTACCCGTATACTCCGGAGCAAAACGGAGTGGCTGAGCGAAAGCATCGCCATATCATAGAGACTACAAGACGTTGCTCCACTCGGCATCTATTCCCTATCTATATTGTCCTGATGCCGTGCTAACTTCTGTTTATTTGATTAACAGGATGCCTTCCTCTGTCACATTCAATGTATCTCCCTTCGAGCTTCTTCATCACACCAAACCAGACTACGTGCATCTTCGGGTATTTGGATGTGCGTGTTTCCCGCTCGCTCCATTGCATACTCATCATAAATTTCAGCCCAAAGCCAAAATATGTGTTTTCTTGGGTTACTCTGACACTCACAAAGGGTATCGGTGTCTTGATTTCATGAATCACAAAATATTTATCTCTCGCAATACTATTTTTGATGAGAACTATTTTCCTTTTTCAAACACTTTTCCCAGTCAAACTAAAACTGAAACATCTTCTCCATTTTTACTTATTCCTACTTCTGTTAGTACTCATATTCAACCCAGTATGCACGAAATCCCTACTGACAGAATACAAGACCAGCAAATTTCAGCATCTTCGTATCTGCCCGAATGCACCCAAACGTCATCCGCTCAGCCATCATCTTCTCAGCCCGTATCCTCTGAACCTGAACATCATCACATGGTCACTAGGAAGCAAACTGGGTCTCTCAAATCTCTAGTTTGTATGAATTTATGCCATACAATCACTAATCAAGATCTATCTGCAGCACCTACAAATTTTACAGAAGCTAACATGTCTTCTAACTGGCGCCAAGCCATAGCTAAAGAGTTTTATGCATTACAAAAACATGGGACTTGGAGTCTCGTCTCTCCACCACCGAATGCATCGGTAATTGGCAGTAAGTGGACTCATCGTCTTAAGTTTCATCGGATGGATCTGTGGTGCAACATAAGGCTCAGCTAGTAGCTCTCGGGAATCATCAAGAATTTGGCATAGACTACACAGAAACCTTTAGTTTGGTAGCTAAACTTACTACGATTCGCATTCTTCTTACTATTTCTCTTCATTATGACTGGCAGGTACAACAACTCGACGTTGCAAATGCTTTTCTTCACGGTAATTTATCTGAGAAAGTATACATGTCCCAACCGAAAGGGTTTGAAGATACTTTAAAATCCAACTATGTTTGTTGTCTGCATAAAGCTATCTATGGGCTTAAACAAGCACCACGTCAGTGGTACAACACATTTACTTCTTATCTTGTTTCTTTCAGTCTTTCTCATAGTAATGCTGATCCTTCCTCTTCTTATTTTTAATCAAAACAATATTAAAACATATTTGCTTATCTATGTTGACGACATACTTATAACAGGTAATAACCGAAGTTTCATAAAATCTACTATCTCCAAACTTAATTATCGGTTTTAATAGCATTTGGGGGAGGCAAATAATTTTTTAGGAATTAAGATTACTTATACAAACAACTCTTATTTTTTATCGCAGTAGCATTACACTTACAAAATCCTGCAACTAGCCCATCTTACCGATTGCAAACCTCTGACAAACCCGAACTTCACTAAGGGGCCTGAGCAAATTACTTCAAACACGGTACTATCTGATCAAAATACTTACCAGAAAATTACAGGATCATTGCAATATTTAACGATCACTAGACCAGACATCGCATACAGCGTCAATCAACTCTCTCTCAGCATATGCACAATCCTCTTCCTCTACATTTTTATCTACTCAAACGACTTCTACGATACCTCAAAGGTACGCTTCATTATGGTCTTCCAATTTCCAAATCTAATCTCTGCCTGACTTCCTTCTCAGATGCTGACTAGGCTGGAGATCCTATTTCAAGAAGATCTACCTCAGGCTACTGCTCATTCCTTGGCTCCAATCTCATCACATGGATAGTCAAAAAGCAGCATACAGTTGCGAGATCCTCTACTGAATCGGAATATCGTGCTCTTGCCGCTCTAACGGCAAATGCTCTTTGTCTTCATTGTCTCCTTCAAGATTCCGGTATATCACAATCAGATCCCACTAACAAGTATTGTGATAATACCTCTGCTATAGCGTTGGCCAAGAACCCTGTCTTTCACGCTCGCACAAAACATATTGAGATCGATCAAAAATTTATTCGAGATCATCTTACAAATGACAACATTCGGCTCCTACCTATAACTACTGTGGATCAAACAGCAGATATTTTCACCAAAGCATTGTCTACACCTAGATTTCTGTTGCTCAGGGACAAACTCAGGGTCACTCCGGACCCGTTAGTTTGCAGGGTGTATAAGTAATATATTTCTAATTAAATATTAGATTGTACTTTCTTGATTCCAGTTGTATGTTTCTGATTGGTTTAGCCAAAGCTATCCTGTTTATATATTCTCAGTATTAGGATGTAATAGGACAAGGGAACAATAATATTTTCTATCTTTGCTTTACTGTTCTTTCCTTTCTCTCTTCGTCTCTGGTTTTCCATTTCTTTTAAAACTAGTGCTATTTGCACCGGTTAGCACCAGTTTTAACCAATGCAAATAGCACCGGTTTTAACCGATGCAATATAAACCGGTTCAAACCGTCGGACATTACCTCTTAAACCGATGCCCTAAATCGGTCTCATTCTCACGCGATTTGAAGCTTGAACCTCTTCCCCTCTTCTTCATCCGTGGGAGCACACCATCGCGTCGCGATTTGAAGCTTGCTCGACCCGCTTCCCCTCTTCTTTCTTTCGTCCGTGGGAGCATAATATCGAGCGTCGCAAGATAATACCATCCCGGCCGACCCTTTCGCACTGTACATGAGTCTCTTCCCCTTCTTACTTTTCTTCTTCTTCTTCTTCTCATTCTTCTTTTTCATACACTTCTCCATCTTCTTCTTATTTCCTTAAATTCATCCCTAAATGCAAAAAAAAATTATATGTGGCCATGTGATTGATACTTGCCTCCTTTGTTGTTTAGAGGAGCTTAGAGATTGATGAAATATATAAAATTATCATGCATGCATGTTGCATCTTTATGGATTAAAAACCAAACATACAAAAGTAAAAAATTATTATAAACTTATTTAACAGCAAATCCAAACAATTTCTGAAAGCACCATACTCTGAAGTGTGAACCAATGAGAACTGATGCCTTTAATGATAAGAAAAAGAAGAATGAGTAATTTACATTGAATCCAACCTTACTCTGAACTTGATGCAGATTCTGTTATATTTTTGTTTTCAAATGCAGGCAAGATAGTTAAACAGGAAGTGAGTAATTCTCCTGCTGCTAAATATTATCCTGTCAAAAACTTAAGTTATAGCCATTAAAATTTTCCTTTCAAGAAAAACTACTAAAATCATTTGAGTTTTGGCTTGCTTGGTTGTGTTTTTCTTCTATGAGATCTGCCTAGATATCCAAATATACCTTGAATCCAACCTTGAGAACATATGGAGGAGTCAGTAAAGTAGGCAATGTATATATTGAAAAGACTAGGCATTGGAGTATGCAGGGAACATCCTTACAAGCTAACAAAATCATTTAATATTGGTCATTACATAAGATTTCGATGGCACTCGCATAATTTTCAAATGGTTGATTATTCCTTCAGTTTCTCCTCAAGCAATTATCTTCAATTTAAATATTTCTTGTATTTTAATTTCCAAGCAAAGACGTGGTGTTATATGAAAAACTTAACCTTTTGAGGGTTGTGCAAAGCTCTTGTTTTAGCATTCATTTGACTCATTTTTCTTATTTCAAATGATGTGATTATATTTTGATTCATTAAATAAGTTAAAATAAAATTATCATTTTAATCATGCTCATTAACATGACTTTTTTGATACGGTGTGAGATGAGAAAATAAAATTATCATTTTTATGATGATAATTGCATGATTTATATATAAGAAGTCGTGTGAGAAGCATTTTTTTATGGCTATAATGATTGAAATTTTGTTTAAAATCCATGATATGGTGATCTATCATTTCCAATTTAAAGGAAAGGGCTTGGAGATGCTTGAGGAGGATTTTGATAGGAGAAGATTTCATGATAATACTATAAGTTATAGGGTAGCAATTGTTAAAGTGTTGATTGACAAGAATATATCCGAGGCTTGCATTCTGATGAAAATTTTTCAATGTATTTGGTCTTTACTTATTATTGTTGTTATGTCTAGTAATTTTTTTTCCTTCCTACTAATGATTATGAAGGCTAAATGCTAGTAATTATGTTGATGATCGAAGCAAAGTTATGGACCCTTGCACATAAATTTTGTGCTGCAGTGTGTGAACATTCAGGTTTTGAATTTTTTTTTAAAAAATACGGTCTACTGTAGCGGTTTTAACCGGCCAAAGCACCAGATTTGTGCCGGTTAAAACCGCCACAATGATTAAAACCGACACAAATCTGGTGCTTTGTATTGGTTTAAACCGCTGCTAAAACAAGCGATTCGCAAATGCTATCCCGCCGGTTGTAAAACCGCTACTAAATGTCATTGCAGCGCATAATAATTACAGCGTATAAGTAGCAGTTTTAGAACTGCTGCAAAGTAAATTATAGGAGTTAAAACCGTCGCGAAAGGTTAATATTTGTGCTGCGATTACCTTATTTTTTGATAGTGATCGAGGTAGAGAGCAGAACTGAGCACAAAGAGAAATTGTCATTGACCTTTGTTAAAAATTACGAATTAATTAGCTTAACGTCTTAATCACAGATTAATAAATAAATGATGTGATATAAAATTTCAAAGAAATAAGGGAGATTGTCCATAATTTCTTTTAATATTTGTATGCCAACTTAATAGAACTTTTAAAATAACTTAAAATATAATAAATGATTAAATTAATAATTATGATATTAATATTTAATAATAAATTATTATTTCTTATTTATTACTATATTTTCTAATTTTCAAAACAATTTGATGAATAATTAGTCAACATATGGAATCATTATACTACGAATTTATTATCATATTTTACAAAAAATTTCTAGCATTGATCATATATTTAATCAAAACTATTACTTTTTATCATGAGAGCTATTTTTTAATTAGTCAACATATGGTAATTTATTATATTTTATTCATTTCAAATTCTTCATGATTTTTTGGACTTATTGGTTTTAATAATCTACAGGGTAATTTTTGTCATGAAAGCTCTTCTATTATTGACTGATTATGAACTAAATGATCAAAAAGGCATGTAGAAGATGTACTCAGACGATTACTGTTATGCCTGGGGTATTCTCTAGAGGTGGATTTTTATCGCTTGATGAATAAGTTGGTGTTTGTTCCTAGAATATATATTTTATTTATAAAATTAAATAAATTTGAATAAAACTTTAAATTTTGTTATATAATGAAGAGTTTGAAGCTTGTTTATTTAAATTCATGAATATGCTCGTTTGTAATTTAATAAATAGTTTGTTAATAAAAAAATAAAATGATAATTTAATGATAATTAGTTTTTTATTTGATGATTTATTTTATGTTATTGTACTAATTTTTTTTACAGTTTATAAGTTTTAAAAATTATTTATATTTTAATATGTATATGTGAAATGAAAATATCAAATAAATAGTTGGATAGATATATTTATTAAAGCTTAATTTTCAGTTGAATTTGAAAAGGAAACTTATAAATGAGCTTGAATAAGATTTAAAATTCAAGGAATATTTATATTGTGCTTGAAAATAAATGAATGAATTTGATCAACGTAGTACTCAACTTAATTTAATTTGACAATCAACAATATAATATTGACATTGTAGAAAACAAGTTCATTTTTAAAAAAATAAATATGTATATATATTCTTCTCTATGTTTTAGGTACCATCGACAACCAAGTTAATACTTATAATTAGACAACAATCTAGCAGATTCATATCCAAAGAGCTGCCATTGTAATTTCAAAAGAAAAGGTCCTCCACAAGAATCATGCTTTGGTGAATGATCCACGACATATTTCACGAAATATTAAAAGAAGAATATATTTATATATAAATTAACCACGACCTGATACATAAATAAAAGTGAGTTCATCGAACAAGTGATACAAACTGGTTCATGCTAAAATATTATGCATTTTTCACATTTCATATATATCAAACAAATAAGATAAGAAGAAACAAGTTTGCAGCTTATGTATTTTCAAATTATCAGCGAAAAATATTGATATAAGGAATGTGAGCAATCTTGTGCCGATCGGAGCCTCCATCTTCTCGATAGCGCTCAAATAACTCTGGTTGACATTCCCAAAAATATAGACTTTGCAAAGATATGGAGGAAGGCTTGGTAATTCCCGAAGCATAGGAACATCATTAATAGATAGATTCTTAAGTGAAGATAAGCTTTCCAAGGAGGAAGGGAGAGACTCTAATTAAGGACGCGAGATACATAAAGTTCAGCTCAGAAAGAGATGAACTAACTTTCAGAAACCACTGCTCCGCCTCATTTGGAAATGAAACCACCTCATGATTATCCCTTATTCTCAGCTCTTTAAGGAGGCGATACTTCTCAATGGCTCCATCAGCAACAACGATGGATCGCTTATCCAGAGATCGCTAAGCATGAGAAGGCAATTATTAGTCGTCTCCACTTCTCGATAACTCCCCAGAGAGATCAGATTGGGGCACTGATGCAACCCTCGGATCGGCAGCAGCTCCTGGAACTCCGGCAAGATCTGAAACCAAAGAAAAGCAGAAAGAACCAGAGAATACAGGGAAAAGTCTTCCCGTAATCAGTATCTGTAATGTTTGTATTGAAGTAAAAGCTGCCTTTCTCCCTTACAGAAGAAGTATATGTACTCCTCCCTCTCCGGTAATGTTACCTATACTTACTATTAGTATATTAACCCGCATAAACTAGTAAAAAGTGCTTAATAACAGAAATAGTACTAGGTAGTGGAGGCCAAAAAGCCTAACCGAAAGTTGTTAGAAAATGGCTATGTAGTGGTCCCGGTAAACGCGACCTCAGTCCAGGTGGACCCTGCATGAGTCTTCCCCGGCGGACGAAGAGATCGACTCCGACGAGCTGAGTATAATGGGAGCGTAATCGGCGGAGTGATAAGGCCAAATGTCAGAAATGTTGAAGGTTGAAGAAGTTTGAGTGTCGGTAGGTAAGTCCACAATATAGGCATTGTCATTTATCTTGGCGATGATGGACACAGGGCCAAGTTTCCAGCGATGCAATTTGGACTATGTGCCGGGGGGAAGCGCTCGCGACGCATTAGCACCATGACCAAATCGCCGATGTTGAACAATTTCTGCCGACGGTGTGTCGGCTGCCGCTTTATACGCGTTATTTGACTTGACGAGCTTCTTACGAACTTCTTCTAACATGTCTGAATAGTTACTGGTACAGTTTGAGGCAGGTTCAGACTTGAATTTGGGAAGAACTACAACATCCAATGCTAGATTAGGTACCTTAGTGTATACGATGCTGAAAGGTGACTTACTCGTCGACCGATTAATCATAGAATTGTATGCGAATTCGGCGGAGCTTAACATTTCTTCCCATTGCTTAGGGTGATCTTGGACTAAACATATGCATCGAAGCATATTGCCCAATGTGCGATTTACGACCTCCGTTTGTCCATCAAATTGGGGGTGATAAGCCGAACTGAGGCATAGTTTGGCACCTAATTGTTTCCACAGCTCCTGCCAAAAATGGCTTATGAATTTGACGTCCATATCTGATGTAAGGCTCCGGGGTACTCCGTGCAGCCGAACAATTTGATGAAAGAACAGTTGGGCGATATGTAGTGCATTGGACGTCTTCTTGCAAGATACAAAATGACTCATTTTGAAAAATCGATCGACAACTATCATGATAGAGTCATTACCTCGTTATGTTCGGGGTAGCCTAAGGACAAAGTCCAAGCTGAGGTCCTCCCATATTGACTCCAGTATCGGCAGTGGTAAGTATAGACCGGTATTCAGAGAGCTTCCTTTGTAAGTCTGGCATAAAAAGCAGCGATCAACTAACCAATACACATCGCGCCGGAGACGGGGCTAGTAGAAACAAGATTGAACTGAAGCCAAAGATTTGTCACTGCTAGCATGTGCTGCCAACCAGCCCGAATGTGCTTCCGGGATGATGTGATTCCTCCAAGAAGACACAGGAATGCATAAGAGGTTATGTCGAAACAAATACCCCAGCCGAAGACTGAAACCTGCACTATTGCCATGCGGTGGACATTGCTTAAGAATTTCTAGACTTTATTCTAGCAAAAAGGAACCCCAAATCGTCCTCTCCTTTAGAAAGCCAATTGGCTTTGGCACGCTGAACAACCCAAGAACTCCAAGCCTTTTGAAGGGAGGCCAGATTGGAGTTGATATATTTAAGTTCAGAATTCAGAGTAGGATCTTGAGGATTATTTTGAATTTTAGAAATGCAATTATCTTGATCAGTTTGCAAATCCCTAATTATGTTGGAGAGGTAGGAAGAATTGGACCACTTCTTCCCTTTCACAAAATCTTTTAGACTGCGTAGCTTAGAGTAAAAGGCAGAAATCGGGTTACTCGTGCTTTGAGAAGCAAACACAGAAAATAAACCCTCCCAGAAACCATTTAAATTCAGTAAATAATCTTTGAACTGAAATCTTGAGACAGTATTATAAGAAGTCCCATTAAAAAGAACTAAAGGAGAGTGGTCAGAACAGGCTAGAGGTTCCACTCTATAAATAGAATTAGGGAAAGAAACCAGCCAATCAGAATTAACCAAAATACGATCCAGCATAATGTGAATAGGCTCTTTAACTCTCTGGTTAAACCAAGTATAGAACAAACCAGTGGAAGGTAGATCAAAAACAGCTGAGTTGAAAATCCAGGAATTTAGTTCTTCCAAACGACTATGGGGAAGAGGCCTTCCCCCATATTTTTCATTCATAGACCTGCAACAAATAAAATCTCCGAGAATAGCCCAAGGATAATTGATGTTAGGAGAAATATTAAGCAACTGTTGCCAAAGAGTAGCTCTCTCCTGAGTAGTATTAGCAGCATAAACAACACTGAGGAAGAACGGTGGCATAGAAGGAGATCTCAATTCACCATGAATAATTTGTGGAGAGAAATGATGGCAGGGCTAAAAGAAACGCTGTCCGAATTCCATTTAATCCAAATTCTGCCAGGGGAGGAACAGTGGAAGTTGGAGCAAGACCTCTCATTTAAAAACAATATGTGAGTATTTAAGAACCAAGGATCACTCATGGTGGGAAAAGGAATTTTTGCCTCAAGGATACACAACATGTCAAGATGAAAAGAGGAGATAAATCTTTTACAAGCCAGAACTTTATCAGTAGAGTTAAATCCCCTGACGTTCCAGTAGCCAATAGGTCCATTGGTCATTTGGATTTAGATTTGGATGAGCGCATTTTTTTGGTAGATTTTCCATTGGGGGCTTTATGAACTTCAACAATTTTTTTCAGCGATTTTGGGGGGCCAACATCAGAAGATTGTTCTGTTTGTTCTTTAGGAATATTTTGGGTCAATATATAGGAAGCGTGTTCACGGTCAGGTGGTTCATCTTCAAGTTGCAGAATCGCACCTGTTGGGAGAGGATATTGATGGATCAGCAGGGAGTTTAGTGGAGCCAGAAGGAGGGTGAAGATGAGGGGTGGAGGTAGAGGGAGATTTCTGGATATTGGTGACAAAAGGGGAATTATCGGAAGAAGATTGAGCTTCAGAGGGGGAATTTAAATTGGGAATAGGATCTTTAGGATTGTCCTGAGAGCAGGGTAAAATCTGCGTAGCAGGACCAAAATCCTTCTGAGTCGAGGCTTTTTGGACAGTAACCGGAATTATGTGCTAGTTGGGAAGGTGAGGAGAGGTTTGTGGTATAGGCATAATAGCAGTGGGGTTCAAGTTTTGGTTATTAAAGGTTGATGGAGGTTTGGGGGGAATGAGCAGAGGTTTTGAGTTCGGTGGGGGTTTGGAAGACCGAGCTCGAGAGGAACTCCTTCCACGGTTGGGGATAGCTTGAATTTTAGGCTGAGGGTTGATGTGGCAGAGGGAAGAGGGGTGAACAAAAGAGCCACAGCCAGCACATGGAGTAGGTTTCCAATCATAAAAAACTTTTAAATTGACATCGTCCCCGTCAAGAGAGATAGGGATTTCATCAGGAAGGGTGGAATTACAAGAAACCATAACAAAAACTCTCGCATACGTAAGTCTGGTTTTCCGAGCAGTAAGTGCATCCACCGCAAGCGGGTGACCCACAAAGCTTGCAATTTTAGATATACAAGAAGGGTTCCAAACCGCAAGGGGTAAATCAACAATTTCAATCCATAAAGGGATAGAGGAGAACTCATCTCTTTTTGGTTTAAACTTTGGAGTTCACTTCTGCATGATGCAGGGTCTGTCGAAGAAGAACCAGGGGCCTCCAGTCCATGCAACCTGGAAGTCTTCCGGCGCGGAGAACTTGAAAAGGAAGAAGCCATCGTTGAGCGATAGAAGATCAACCGAACCCTTTGGGTTCCAAGCACGTTTGACGGCATTAAGGAGACTGAGGTAAGTCGGTTGGGCTCCAATAGAGTACTCAATAAGAGACGAGCCCCAGTCCGGAATACCTAAAGACAACTCAACAGAGGAGAAGGGAACTTTCGGAGCTGGGGGAACGAAGGAGAGGGAGAAATCAATGGCAACCGGGTCTTCTTTTGTGAGGTTAGACTCGAAGTTTAATCCCACATGGTTGGGAACAGCAGGAGACGAGGCGGAAGGAGCCCCAGGAAGAGGGGGAAACTCCGAGTTGTAAGAGGAGGAAGCCATATGGAGAAGAGGAAGGGAGGGGAGGGGAGGAACCCCTCCCCACGAAGTGGCGGGAAGAGTTGGAGGTGGCGGCGGGAGCAAAGCTAAGGAAAAACCCTAGTAGAGCACAGTATCTCCTCAATTTTTGCTATATATACTCTTATTGTATTAACATTAGTGAATGACATAATGGATAGTTTTCTCTGCTCTGCATACATAGCTTTTCTTTGTTTGTTTTCCCTTTTCCTGTAAGTCAACAAAGATTACATAGTCTGAAGGAAGTAATGGAAAAAAATGTCTTTGACCTTTTCGTTTGGGATAACTTTTGAGCCCTATTTCTTAGTTTCTTTTTAAAAAATTTTTGTTACACTCTACTCAAGCTTGGCTCATTAGCTAGAGCCTGATTATAATGCTTAAACTAGGCTCATTTAGATGTAATATTTTAGAAAATTTTAACTACAATCTATAAATAATCATTCTCAATTAAATTGTAATGAAGTTGTTTCAACATAACATGTAGCAGTTGTTTAAAAAGCAATTGTAATATTAAAAGTAAGTTTTCAATTTTTAATTTAACATGTAGCAATTGTTTTATTTTTAGCTTTGCATTCAACCATATATTTCAATTATATATTTTTTTATCCCACTTGTCGGGTCAATTACATGAATATTTTTTCTCCATTGTGTCCTATTAAGAGTCAAATTATCATTTAAATCTAATAATGAAAGGTCTATTCTAATATTTTTTAACCAAGTTTTTTTAGGTCTACCTCTACCTTTCTTAACATAAGCCAAATCTAATACCTCTATTTTCCTAACCTGGTCAACAGGAGGCCGCCATTTTATGTAATCAAACCATCTGAGGTGACTCTTTCTAATCTTATCTTCCATTGGAGCTACTCCAACCTTTTCACGTATATGCTCTGCCATTTTATGTGACCAAATAGTTGGATACAAAAAAAGAAGAATGTTACATTAATCAACATTATCTAGAAATATGATGTTTTGTTAAGAGGTAAAGTCATTGTTGATCGTCCTGCACTATTTGAATTCCATAGAAAATTGTTATTTAATGGAAAATACCTTATTTTTTGCTTGTAAATAATTTTTTGTAAATTAATATTTTATAGTACAATCCCTTGCTTCGGCAACTGAAAACAATTCAATTCCATACATATATCATTTTGTTTAGGGTGATTTATTACATAATTTTTATGTATTTTTTTATATGTTCAACTCTTTAAGACTTAAATATTATGAGTTCATAATATTTTAGTGTCTAATATCACATCATATTACATAAAATGCATATTTTTTTAAGATAAGTTAGTATCAGTGATTGTTTTGATGTGCTTTAAAATTTGAGATATTATATAAGTAAATGAAAAATATATATCTAAATCTCCTTTTTTTAATCATTGCTGCACTCTCTAAACAAATCAAAAGAAGAATAAATTTATATATAAAGTTGAGTACGTCAAGTGATACATAAATAAAATTGATTACATCGATAAGTGATAACAAACACCTGGTTCATGCTGAAATATTATGCATTATTCACAAATAAGATAAGAAGAAAGAAGTTAGCAATCTTATGTATTTTGTAATAAAGAAGGTTGGTAGTTTTGTAATTGAATTACATGCTATATTTCCCAAAAGGATAAAATAAAACATGTTTTTTTGGTCCAATTGATGGCTTAGTTTCATAATGTGCCCATATAATATAATTTTCTTGCTTTATTTAATTTGCAACTTTCCTTCTTTCTTATGTTTTATTAATGTAAAATAAAATTTCATTAGGATTCTGCAACTTCACCCATTGGAGATTTTGTTAATGCTAGAATGATCTTGCATAGCTTATATAATAGTGTTTATATATATATATATATATATATATATATATATATATATATATATATATATATATATATATATATATATATATATATATATATATATATATATATTGGTTAAAATCCACTCATGGGGCCTACGTGTTAATATTCAAAAATTGGTTACAAAAGTCCTTAGATGGATCCTTCAGCCCGCTAATGCTCGAAAGAGCTACAAATAGAAAAGGAAAAGAAAAACCTAAAAGCCAATGGATCCATTTTCTACAATTACAAAAAGAACAACCTAAGGACCTAGGTCTGTGAGTCAACAACACCCAAAAAAGGAAGAACTTAATATGACCGTTCAGCTCGAACTTCCTGCAAAAACACTTAAAATAACAGAATAAAATATTTGAAAACCAAAAATAGATTACCTTGCGATCAATAATGCTAGTACCATAAGGATTCTTAAGATTCCTGCAAGGAAACCTCCAAAAAAGATATGAGACAAATAGTATGAATCAAAAACTATACAACCAGAATATTTCTTGAAACACCAACAAAAGGAAAGAACAGAAGTCTGAAGCAGAACCCAACAGTCATATTAAGTGTTTATATATATATATATATATATATATATATATATATATATATATATATATATATATATATATATATATATATATATATATATATATATATATATTTTGCCTTCATCTACAAGAAAACAATATTGAGAATATTAAATGGTTAAATGATATAGTCAACTAACATTTTATTAGCTTGTTGAATTACTTGATGAACAATTACTAAAATTATTTACATTGGTCTAGATTGATTGTTTCTGCTAATTTCATTTAATCATTTAAAAAAAATCAATAAAAAAATATTAACGCAAAGGTTGATAAAAGTGCAAAAAGAAATAAAATTCATAGATTAAAAATTCATAGATCATTAAAATTTTATTTTGTTTTTGCAAACTCAAAAATATAAAACCAAAATTAAATAATAATCCAATAATTGATTCATTTCAAGAAATCAATAAGAAATTAAAAATAACTATTTAGATTTCAATTGTGAATGAAGGACGACATATAAAACAAAATATTAAAACGAAGAATAAATTTATATATAAAGTTCAGTTTGAGTACATGGATCAGTGATACAAACAGATGGTTCATGCTGAAATATTATGCATTCTTCACATTTCATATATATGAAGAATTTCATTTCATATATATCAAACAAATAAGATACGAAGAAACAAGTTTGCATAATTAATCATAAATACCGATATTCGGAATGCGAGCAATCTTGTGGCGATCGGAGCCTCCATCCTCTCGATAGCGCTTTTTTAACTCTGGATGACAATCCCAAGTATGTAGAGTTTTCAAAGACGGAGGAAGGTTCGGTAATTCCCGAAGCATACGAAGATGATCAATAAATAGTTTCTGAAGTGAAGATAAGCTTTCCAAGGAGGAAGGGAGAGACTGTAAGGATTTGAGCCATTCAAATCTTAGCTCAGAAAGAGAAGAGCTAACTTTCAGAAACCACTGCTCCGCCTCATTTGGAAATGAAACCACCTCATCATTATCCCTTATTCTCAGAATTTCTAAGGAGGCGATACTTCTCAATGGCTCCATTAGCAACACCGATGGATCATTTATTTCAAGATAGCTGAGCATGAGATGGCAATTATTAGTGGTCTCCTCTTCTTGATAACTTCCGCGAGAGATCAGATTGGGGCATTTTGTAATAGATAGTTTCTGAAGTGAAGATAAGCTTTCCAAGGAGGAAGGGAGAGACTCTAAGGATTTGAGACATGAAAATTCCAGCTCACAAAGAGAAGACCTAACATTGAGAAACCACTGCTCCGCCTCATTTGGAAATGAAACCAGCTCATCATTATCCCAAATTGTAAGCTCTTTTAAGGAGGCGATACTTCTCAATGGCTCCATTAGCAACACCGATGGATCATTTGTTTCAAGATAACTGAGCATGAGATGGCAATTATTAGTGGTCTCCACTTCTCGATATCTTCCGAGAGAGATCAGATTGGGGCAATCTCTAATTGTCAAGACTCTTAGTGCTGCAAGTCTTGCTATTTCATCAGCCAGAGGAAGAGATGTAATGTTAGGACAGGAAATGACAGATAATGTTTCAAGGGGAATAGGATTTGAATTGCTACAAAAATTCAAAGTCTTCCACTCAATATTGGCATATATATCCAACGTGTTGAGCTTAGAAGGCAAAGAGGGCAACTCTTTCAACTTCAGGCAGTCCTCTAGCACCAGTTGAATTAAGCAAGGAAACAAACATCCATCTTCTGCAGCTACTCCTGCCTCAAACCAATCTTCTAATGCTTTTAATTTCGTAATATGTAGCACCTCTAGCAATGGAAAGGCATGGTATTTATCATTCCCATTAAATTTACTTTCGAGCCATTTTACTTTCGGCATGTTACAAAGTGTCAGTGACTTGAGGAGGGGAAGTTGCCCAAAAGGTGGAAGAATTTCACACTCCAAGCAATCTGTCAATTCAATTTTCTCAAGATTGGAGATCAGACTGACATTGTTCATCCATATTGCAGTCCTTGCACCCCAATAACCCTTTATGCTCAGATTCCTTAGAAATTCTGGTGGCCGAAGGTTGTCGAGCACGTTCTCATCTAAATTGATGTTCCTCAAATCAGTGTTACTCCAACATAAGGTTAAATCTATGAGCCTCCTCTTGGCATATAATTTGGCACTACAAGCCTCCTCTTCATTCTTAACATTTTCAAGGCAATTGATTCCTAATTTACAAAGATCATTCATATTCTCGAGCTCCCCAATTCTATAACAACTCACATCTCTAAGATCAAACATTTCCAATTCTTGAAGAGACATTAGCTTCCCAATCCCACATATCGATGAAATACAATTCTTGGGCAAATTCATATAACACAAGTTTGAAAGGTTATGAATGTTACTTGGTAAAAAATCATCACCTTTAGATTGACCGAGAGCTATTGACCCATCATAGATCATTTTTGTCCCATCATAGATTATGTATTTCAAGTGATAGAGATTACTTAGAGATCTTGGCAGCATAGTCAAATTATAACAATCAATCTTTAAGTATCGAAGATGTATCAAATTTTCAATCTCCTTAGGTATTATTTTCAAGTCTTCTGGAGTCCATATGTATAATAAACGTAGGCTTCTCGATGCTTTGAATATTTTAATAAGTGCATTCCAAAGATCTTGAATAGAAGCTTCATAGGACAAGAAAAGAGAATGCAAATATTTAAACTGCCCAATCTTTTCTATGATGTCCGGATTTGTAGTTCGAACAGACAAGTGTCGAAGAGTTTTAGGAATTGGAGAAGACAACTTTGTACCCTCCTCAACTCTCAAACATTCATATATGGAAAGAGATTGTGCTAATTCATGTATTAAATCATGCATCTTATAGTATCGTCCAAACTTGTCAAAGAAATTTTTTTTAACCAAAACATCAAAATACCTTCCTCCAATATCCTCCATAGTCTCTCCTTGAATATGAGACGGTTGAATGAAACCCAATGCAATCCACTGTCGGACTAAATCATCTTTATCAAATTGATAATCTTGTGGGAATATGGAACATAATGTAAAACAACTTTTTAGATGTTGTAGAAGGTATTCATAGCTCAATCTTAAGATGGGAATGATAGCATTTTGACCCAATTTTATAATTTCAATAATAGAATTTAAAACTCTTCTCCAATGCCCTTCATCCAAATTAGAATTCAGAATACCACCTATGACCTTTGCTGCTAAAGGAGACCCTGAAAGCTTTTTAACTATCTCTGCAGCAATTAATGTTAATTTTAAATTTCTCTGATCATCGGGATTGTCTACAGCAAATGCATGGGTGTTGAGGAGCTTCAAACATTCTTCCTCCTCCAAGCCTTGTAATCTCAATGGTTCTTTCTTTTCTTGAATCACTTTTTCAAACATCAGTGCAACTGAGTCCGTCCGAGTTGTTACCAGAATCTTACTTCCCAAACTTCCATAAGATAGAGGGGCGAGCACATTCCCCCATTTACTTTTATCCCGTTCCTCCTCCTCTTCCCAAACATCATCCAGCACAAGTAAGAACTTTTTGGACAAAATCTCAGTCCGAAGACAATCTTGAAGTGCCTCAAGTGTCTCCAAACGAGGCCTCTCCTTCTTAAGAAATTCCAGCATATCTGCAATGACTTTTTTCACATCAAAGTTGTTGGAAACGCAAATCCAAATTTTAAGATCAAAAAATTCCTTCGTCATTTCATCTTCATAGACGTGTTGCAAGAGTGTTGTCTTTCCCATACCACCATGCCCCACTATAGATAGAAGAGAAATGTTTCTGTACCTAGTTTCCCGAGGCTCATTTGATGGCTTCCTCAACCACTGCACAACAGACTCCTTATCCTTGCCCCGCCCGATGAGATCATTTGTAGTAGGCAAGGATCCTGTTTCACGTGCTCTGTAGAAATCAACCTCCTGCTCCTTCTGTTCCTGCTTCGCGCGGTCTAAAAGATGAAGGAAATTAGTAACATCAACCGAAACTTTATCAAGTTTCTGCACAGCCTTCTCCAGTCGCTTCAAGTTGGGATCCCTTTTGAGAGCACGTTTGCCAATTTTGGCAAGTTTTTTCATCTTGGATTTAAACTGTTTTTCAAGTAGGAATTTCAAATAGGAAGCTGATGAGCTTTCTTTTCTGATAGATTATCAAATAAAAAAAAAAATATAAAACACACCTTTGCTTCTTCCGTGTTTTTGGAGAGCTGTTCTTTATGCTTCATGTATTCCAACTCATCGAGCACATCATTTACCTCATCAAGAGCATCTCGTAGCTGCCATATCCATTTGTTGATAGGGTGGTTCTGATCGCTGATTTGTGCTTTGTTAACAGCAATGTCCACGACAGCTTCGATCTTGGGGTGATTCTCTCGCAGCCTTTCCAACTCCTTCTTCATGCCCGTCTGCCATTCGACTTGCTCTTTCAGGTAATCAGAGCAAGCTTCGACGATCTTGCTCATGATTGGACCAACAAACCATCCCGCCACCTCCATGGCACCCAAGATCGAGGTAGAGAGAGCAGAACAACTGACCAGTAGGACAAACGGAGATTGAGTGGAAGAGATGAAGATTAGAGTAGGTAGTCTCTAAAGGTCTCTCTCATAAAATAATAAAAATGAATGCTTTCTTATATGCTTATGATGAATAATTTGATACTAATTTATATTTTTATATAATATAATTGAATAATTTGAATAAAAATCTGAATTTTTTTAAATGAGTTAAATGGGCAGATTTAAACTTTTTTTAATATATTTAAATTATTAATATCAAATATATATTTAGTTAAATTTTTCTTTTTAATTCAATTTGAGTTAAATGGGCAGATTTAAAACTTGTAAAAAAATTATATGAGTTAAATGGGCAGATTTAAAACTTGTAAAAAAAATTTAATAAGATTTTAAATTCAATCAATTTGCTATAAAAATAAATGAATGACTTTGAATATTATAGCTCTCATCTTGATTTAATTCAAAAGCATTAATCAATAATAAAATGAATTAAATGGGTAAGTGGTAGGCCAAATTTTGTGGTATCGGCGGGTTTTAACAGAGGAAGACGGAATGATATTTTAAAAAGTCAAATAAATTTTAAGTGGTGTGTGGAAATAGACAAATTTAAGTATTAAGTCAGAAAATAAGAAACTTTTGACTGTTATGTATGTAATTTTTTTTTTTGATGAAATTTTGGAAAAGAATCCATTTCATTCATGTAAAATGAAATAACAAAGTGTGATTTAAAAAAAAAAAATAGCCCGTATGGGCGTAAGGGAGCTCCCACAACATGCTAAAATTTTAAAAAGATCATGCTTTAAAATTGTATTACAAAAAGGAACAAAATAAGACAAAAGCTGATAGCTTTATTTGCACATATAACCTTTTATTTACCTTCTGTTTTAACTATTATATTTATTTTAAAAAATGTATTTACTTAACTTAAATAGAAAAATAAATTAAAATTATTATATTAATTAATATCCATTTAAATATTAATAAAATAAAACTTAAAATTTATTTATAAGTTATAATTAAAATATAACTTAAAATTAATTCATAACTTCAAATTAATATACTTATATATAAATTTAACTTAAAATTAATTAATTAATTAATATGAAATTTAAATGAAGTAATTTTATTTAAGTTAAATATAAGTTATAATTAAAATATAACTTAAAATTGAAATATATTATATAATATTATTAAATATAATTGAAATATATATAATATAAGTAATTAAAATATAGTTAAATATATAAATATATTATTAAATTTATTAAGTTATAATTAAAATATAAGTTATAATTAAAATATAATTTAAAATTAATTTATAACTTCAAATTAATATACTTATATATAAATTTAACTTAAAATTAATTAATTAATATGAAACTTAAATGAAGTAATTTTAATTAGGTTAAATATAAATTGGTATGCATTTAATATATTTTTTAAATAATATGATTTTAAATATCATTAAAATTATATATATATATTATTAAATTTATTAATATTAAAATTATTTAATAATTTTCAACTGGATTCCTATGTTTCTAATAATATTAATATAGCAGAAAAATAATTAAATTTTAATAATTTTCAAATAATATTAAATTTAGCTGAATGTTAATAAGTTAAACATAATATTCAAAATTAATTTTCACATAATAATATTTATTTTCACAATATAGTAAATATTACATATAATAATTTTTACATAATATTAAATATAGCTGAAAGTTAATTCAAATTTGATTAAATATATGAAATTTTTAATTTTTAAATCTATCAATTTCTCCCTCTCTCTCTCTCTCTCTCTCTCTTCTCTCTCACTCTCTTCTTGCATTTAGTTTTGTTAATAGTAAGGTTTTGAATTTTATCTATTTTCTTATTTAAAAATTTCATTTTCTAAGAATTTTTTATCTTAAAAACATATTTCTAATTTTTTTTTTCTCAAAAACACATTCTTTGCAGTTTTAAATTTTAATAACTTTTTTTCCAATATATTATGTTAACAGAAAAAAAATATTAAACATAACGTTAATAAAGTTACACTTTATAATGCATGTGTGCAATTAAATAATTTATTTTGCATAATTTTGTTGTTATTTTCCTTAAAAAAACACAAACATTTTAAAAAAATTGTCAACAATTCTAAAATTCTTTTGAACTAACCTTAAAGATCACAGAAACTTCACTTTCTTGCTCAACTCTTGCTCCGTATTCCTCCCGCCTCTCAAAAACTTCTGCTGTCAATGCAAGCCGTTTGACATTTAAAGAAAACAAAAAAAGGAATAATTTTAGTTTTTAGGGGTCTGATTGCAAATAAAATTCAATCAATCACGTGAAAGTTGCAAGAAGTAGGGTCGGGTGTGCTTTTGATAAAAAAATAAAACCGTTTTTAAGGAGAAAATGCGAAGTAGGTTTGCATTTTAAATAGAAAATGTGTACCTACTTCATGTTAGTTTTTTTTTTTTTTACATTTAAATCAATTAAAATAAATTCATAAATACATCATCTTAAAGATTCAAACTCTAGACCTCTTAGCTTATAACTAAAACTTTCAACCAAAAAATCAAAATAAGTTTTGTCATGTTAAAAATTCAAAACCGGGTGTGCATCAAACCGGTCTAAAAGCCGGTCAGTTTCAGCCTTGAAATCGGGTGTGCATCAAACCGGCCAGAACCGGCTTGAATCGCCAGTTCAACCGGGAACCGACGAACCGGTCCCGATTTTCTAAAATCGGCCGGTCCAAAATTTTTTAAAATAATTAAGTAAATGACAATTAATTTTTATTGTGAGTTTTTTAATATATTTTATATTTATAGTTTATATCTAAATATGTAATATAAACTAACAATAATTTATATTAAAGTATATTATTATTATATTTCATTTTTATATTAATTTTATTAATTTTTTATAATAATATTATTATTTATTACGTCATCCGATTCAATTCCGATTCGACCGGTCGAATCTTGAACCTCTCATTCTTCCGATTCTTTGTCCAGTCCAAATTTTAAAACCTGTTCATCTCTCTCTCTCTCTCTTCATTCAAGGTCTCTCCCTCTACGCCTGGCCTCTCTCTCTCTCTCTCTGCATTCAATGTTTTGGGAAAGAAAAAAATTTTAAGAAGAAAAAATGAACCTCCATTTTTTTTTTTTTTTTTAGCTTTTGCATTTTCTTCCAAAACTTAGTTTTAGTTCGGGTTTTCTGGCAAAGCGTCCACTCACTTTGCATTTTTAAAAAAAGTATTAGCAATTACAAAATCATAAGCTAGAGTAAAATCTAATATGGATTACCATCTTCATTAATTGCTCCAAACTCAAAGTCACTAAAATCTTCACCATAAATTAGTCTCTCTTTCCCCACAACATATAAATATTAGATATTTTCCACTCCTATGTCAATCTAATGTAAAGAAAACTTAAAAGTACTCTTTACTAAGGTGTGGTAAGGCTAGAAAGATTACCACAAAGATCACCGAAAGATTTTTTTTTTATATAATATAATATTGATTGACTACTACACTGCTGTTTACTGGTTGGGGGCTGTTTCTCAAACTATGAATAACTTCTCTAAATTTTATTTTTTTGATATGGAAGATGTTAGTTGGGCTAACTTTATTTGGCATAAAGGTTTTGCTTTGAGGTATGCATCCTATGCTTGGATGGCTATTCTTAGAAAACTTAAAAACTGCCGATCTTCTGCTTAGTAGAGGGATCTCTGTCACGGCTGATCAGTGCTCTTTTTGTTCTTACAGCAGGGAATGCCATTCACATTTATTTTTTGAATGTGATTTTTCTTTCAAGCTTATTACTGAGCTTATTCCTGCTTTGGAGAATTTCTACTTGAGACCTAATTTGTTCCAGGTCTATGAATTTTTAAGCAATTCTGGGTGTTATAGCCGAGCTGAACTTAATTTTTGTTTCTTGTCTATTGCTGTTTTGGTTTACTGGATTTGGAGGGAACGGAATTCCCGCAGATTTTCTAATACCTGGAAGGGTCATTCTGAGCTGAAGGAGGTGATTTCTCAAGCTATTCATGCTAAAACTGTTAAGTGGAAGAACTATGATAGCCTTAAAGATAGGTTCAGTGCTATTCTGGATTGATGTGGTGTTCTGGTTTGCTCTTGGCTGCTGTTATTCTGAGGCTGGTTTCATTGTTCGTCTGAATTCGCTGTCGCTGAGGCTGCTTCGTGATTTTTTGAAGGACGATGATGTTATTGATCTACATCAGTTTTGCATCTTTGGATGGTCTTTTGGGCAACCAAGACTGCTTTTTGGGCACTTGGATGGTCTTTTGCTGCTGCTTCAGGCAACCAGTGCTCTTCGTTGGGCTTGCCGGTTTTGGTTTTTGTTATTCTGATGTAGTTCATTTTATACTGAGTCCTTTTGTATTTCTTTTCCATTTTACTTTCTGCTGGTATAGGTTTACTTGTAATTGGGTTTACTTGTAATTGGGTTTACTTGTAATCTATTTGGTGATTAATATACGGGCTTTTGCCCCCATTTTTTCCAAAAAAAAAACTTTGCATTTTTTATCCTTTTAAATTTTAATGTATATCATGATTGATGTGGTATATCAGACGGCCATCATGAGCAGCTAACAACCTACGGCAGCCACTACCTCTGTTTGACGTTTTTTCTACTTTTCCTGCATTTTTCAGCTTTTCAGCCAGGCGCCAGCTAATGGCCTGCCAGCTCAGCTCTTTTTCATTTGCTATTTTCTTAGTAGTATAAATGTAGCTGAAGAAGGATGTATTTGATAGAAATGAATATACCCAAATACTGATACTCCTCCTTAAACCCCAATTTTCTCTTCTTCTTCCTCTCGAACTATTCCTCTGCTCTCTGTTTTCTTGTTTCTCTTTGCAGGTTTCACGATTCTCACACCAATGATCCTTATTCTAAATTTATATTAAATGTGTTCCTTCTAAAAATTTGCCCTTAGTTACTATCTAAAGCAGTTTTTACTTTTTTATTTATTAATAAAAAAGCTTTATTGAATATTTTTCTGATTTTGCAGCGAAGCTTTCCTATTAGACACTAATAATAAATTGATGGCATTAAAGTCCAAGGACACCATAGGCAGAAAGACTTAGCTGTATGTCACTTAATATTCTTATTTTTTTTTTTTTTTTTTGGGAAATTTCGGGGCATAGCCCATTTTATAAAAGATAAACCAAATTACATAGTTCAGAACATAAAATAAAGACAAGACAAATGCAGGAATAAGAAACAAACAACAACAAAAAAAAACCAAAATTACATGAGTAAAAGAAAGAAAGAAAAAATTATCAGCATTCTATAACCAATATAGACTGCAGATAGCTAAACCACTAGGGATTCCCAAAAAACAGAGGTAAGAAAACTTTCGAGCTTATAAGTCTTCAAGATTTCATTGAAGGAGAATTCCAAAGCATTTGGAAGAAGAATACACATCAAATCTCTGATATCTCCAGCTTCAGCCCATCTTCTCCCCAAGTTGGCCATCAACAAGGGAAAATGAAACCAAGATTCTCATTCTCCGAAGTAGCTCAATTGTTAGCCATAATATGCAAGAAAAAAGAAAAGATTAATCAATGAAACTTAATGGTAAAACAATAGTGAGGGGCTCCAGAGATCTACCACCTGTATACATCCAATATAATGTCTATACAGATGTAAAATTGATAGCCGAGTATTAGGGATGAACTCATAATAATTAAATTTTGTCTTCAAATAATGAAAGCTCAATCCAACTTTGGTTGCCCGTAGGCCATCCAGAAAGTGAAGAACAGAAGATCATCACAGACCACAACCCAGTATCCTGCTAAACGAGCAGCAGAATACCAAAAAGATGATTATACAGATCTGGTCAACAACACCAGTAAAACCACATACCAACAAGCCTCATCACAGTTTCAGTCCATCAACCAACACCATCAACCAAACAAATATAGTAGGATACTGCATTAATAGACCATTAGTAGACTAGATTCAATGCTTCTTTGATCTCATTGCCTTTTTTCCATCCCATTAATTTGATAATGACAGCTCTCGAAATTTTTTTAACCAGAGAATTGGAGCAGTAAGCAGCAGACTTAAACTTTCTGTAATTTCTTTCCATCCAAACGAAATAAGTGATAGCATTTAAAATGAGAAAAATGCCGTTTTTAATGAACTTGGGCTTATCCATACTATCAATATGCTGCAATGCTAGAAAAATAGTAGGTCTGAAGTAATGAGTATGAAAAGAAGGAATAAGATTTTCAAGTACTTTGAAGGAATAATCACATTCGAACAGGATATGAGAAGTAGATTCCAAGCAATTGTGACATAGTACACAGTTATTATCCATAATATGTATATTTCTCGATGCTAACACATCACACGTTTTTAAACCCCCTTTGAGAGCCATCCAGGAGTAAACAGAATATCTCAAAGCATGTTTTTTATGCCAGACCATCTGATGCCAATCAACCTTAACATCATTATGAAAATAATATAAGTATAGATCTTTGAAATTAGCATTTTCTAAACCTTCCCAGCTGATATGAAATTTATTATCAGAAATAATTGGAATATTCAAAATGAAATCCGTAATACCAGGGTTATCAAAATCCGGTAAATTCCATGCATTTTGATGTAACCATATAGCTAGCTGAGAGTTCTTTGCTAAGTTATTGGGAAAGTAGTGAAATTTGTCTTTAATAGTATCTCCCAAACACCAGTGGTCCCAAAAAATAGAGATAGGACTGTTGTTAGTAATTGTGAATTTGAATTTCTCCCTAGCAATGCCTGCAGTTTTGCAAATATTTTTCCAAAAACTCGAAGCATTACTAGTAACAGGTTTCCAGGGGCTAGAATATCTATCAAGACACCACTTAGCTAAAAGGGAGTTCGAGTTGTAACATCTCAAAATAATATCACAGTTATAAGCAAAATTTAAAGCTTGTAATGAAGCAATACCAAGACCTCCCATAGAGAACGGTTTACACGTATTTTCCCAGGAAATGAGGTGCAGTTTCTTGCTATCAGTCTCCCCATGGTAGAGAAATTTAGAGCATAACCTACTAATATGTTTGTAAATCGCTTTAGGTAAAGTTATGCTCCTAATCCAGTAAGCCACAGTGTTAGAAATAGTGTATTTAATGTATTGCATTCTACCAGCAAAGGATAACGACTTCGCCTTCCAACCAGCTAGCAAATTAATGATTTTTTCCATCAATGGGGCAAAGTCAGTCACCTTAATCCGACCCAAAGAGATCGGAATACCCAAGTAATTGAATTTATCAGAAACATTATGAATATTAAGAATACTAGATATGTCATTGGGGCAAGAGACCCTTGGGGAAATAATAAGAGAACTTTTATTCAGATTCATATGGAGACCCGTTAGTCTAGAGAAAAGATTAATGATCCTCACCAAATTTTCACAATTATTAGTATCTGCCTTACCAATAATTAATAAATCATCAGCATAAGCCAGATGTGATAACTGAAAATTGTCTAGTTTAAAGCCTTCAAAACCATCATAGCCATTATACTCAGAATTATAATTTAAGAGACAAGAAAGAGCATCCATAATAATGCAAAAAAGGAAAGGACTTAGCGGGCAGCCCTGTCTAAGTCCAGTAGATGATGAAAAATATCCTTCCAACGAACCATCCAGACAAATAGAAAAAGGGATATCATTAATACATGCTTTTACCCAATTAATGAATATATTAGGAAAACCCTTGTCAGCCATTCTAGCAAAAAGAAAATTCCTTGAAACAGTATCAAAGGCTTTCTTAATATCATATTTAGCACAAAAAAGATTCATCTTATTATGCTTTTTGAAAAGATTTATGATCTCCATAGCCAAAATAGGATTATCAGTAGCAATCCTATTAGAAATAAAAGCAGCTTGATTGTTCTCAATTATATCAGGCATAAAGGTCTTCATACGGCTAGCTAAAATAGTTGCAATAATTTTGTGGAACACATTGCATAATGAGATAGGTCTGAAGTCATGAACATTTTCAGCATGGGTATTTTTAGGAACAAGAGCTATAGCAGTAGCTTTTGCACATTTAGGTAAATAACATTTAATAAAAAAGGATTTGATAGCCTTACAAACAAGAGGGCCCGTAATACTCCAAGTTTTTTTATAGAAATCAAAATTAAAACCATCAGGTCCTGGAGCCGAGTTTGCACAGCCTCCTTTAATGGCCAGATAAATCTCATCATTGGTAACAGGCCTAACTAAAATTGAAATGGCAATATCAGGTAGCATTTTCCCTTTAGGAATATGTCTAGTGTCATTTAATTCCGGAGGGGCAGAATTATACAGATTATTGAAGTGTTGAATGATGCTAGAATGGTTGCTATTATCATTGACCACATGATTATTGATAGCAGCATTGATGGAAATCCCATTAAAAGTCTTTCTCTTCCTAATCTTGGAGTAAAGAAACTTTAAATCTTCTTCTCCATGTTTTAACCATTTAATTTTAGATCTTTGAATGGTCCAAGAAGCATGCAAAGAGTTGTAGAAGTTAATGTTAGCATTAATCCTTTTAAGATCACCACACAACTCCTTGTTAAGAGGATCATTGTCAATCTTATTCTGACACATCTCTTGAGAGGCTACTAAGGAAGCACACTTGTTGGCAATGTGATTGGAAGAATTCCATTTTCTAGTTTTAATCTCCCTTTTAAGCAGTTTCAGCTTCTTATAGAGGCTAAGAATAGGATTGCCATTGTCCTGTAATTGAAAAATATTTAAAAGAATGCTCCAGAATTCCGGAATGTGGCTCCAATAATTTTTATACATGAACCTCTTAGGATTCTTCGTACTAGGGACATTTTTAAGAATAAGCGGACAGTGATCAGAGACAAGACTGCTCAAAACATTATAGTGAGAGTTAGGGAATTGATTGATCCAATTTTCATTCACTAAAACCCGGTCCAGCTTAAGATGAATAGGATTATCATGCCTTTGATTGAACCAAGTATATAAAAAACCCGTGGAGGGGAGATCAACCAAGTTATTGTCAAAAATAAAAGAGTTGAAGGGATACAGCCTATCCATATTGATAATATTCCCTCCTTTTTTCTCAGATTGTAATCTGCAAGTATTGAAGTCCCCAATTACAGCCCAAGGTAGAGCACCATGAGGATTAACTTCCCCCAATTCAGCCCATAGCTTGTTTCTATCATCAAAGGAATTGGAAGCATAAACAGCAGAGAGAATCATGATATTTTGAGTTCCCATCATTAACTTACCAGTAATCATTTGAGGAGAAGAATAGATAGGATTAAAAGAGATCTTATCAGAATTCCATTTAATCCAAATGCGACCAGGAGTGGCAAGATCAAAGTTATTGAAGCTGAGTTCATTTTCAAAAACTTTGTGAGTAGAACAGAACCAAGGGTCTTGAAGGTTAGAAGAAAGGATACGATTTTCAAGAATACAAATAAGGTCAAGCTTATGCTCTTTGACCAGATTTCTGCAACAAAATACTTTGTCCGGGTTATTGAAACCCCTAATATTCCAGGCTGCCAAAGATGGACAATTCATAAGAAACTTATGATTTTTGATTAGGGCCTTTGCGGTTGCCCTTTCCCCTAGTATTCCTATACGAAGAATTTTCTATAGAATTAGTCGTATTGGTATAAGAGTTACCAAGATTTTCTTTCTTATTCTTGCCTGAATACCCTTTGGTTTCTTCCATTCCCTCAAAGTGAAGGGATGAAGAGGAGTCATCTTCATTTTCATCTTGAAGCACGCTAAACTTGTTAGCAGAAGTAACTCCATTCTCTTTCTTTCCAACAGAATTAAGCTTTTTGGGAGCAGAGGTAGAGGAAGCCAAAGACGTAGGAGAATTGAGATTAGGGATGTTGGTACTTGCCCCAGCTAAATTAGCTATCGGATCATTATTATCATTCATAGGGCAAATCTCAATGCTCATATTGTTATTTATTTTCTTTGTATTAGGCTCAGCCCCTTTTTTTGTAGGAATATTATCATCCTTATAATGCAAAGCAGAGCTACAAGGAAGATCCATTTGATTAGTGACCACAGTAGGAGCACAATCCGCGATATGAGTCAGGACTTGATCAGTATTAACCGGGATAATTTCCCGGTGATTATCAGTTTCATCAACCAAATCATTATTCTTGACGGAAGAATTAGGAGTAGGGAGCAGACCTTTAGGATTTAAGGAGTGGGGTCTAGGTCTACGACTAGTGCTTCTCCCCCTAGGGGGATTAGGAATATTGTTAATTTCAGGGTTAGGATTAGCAGAACATTTTGAAGAGGAATGATTAAGCGAACCACAAAATTCGCAGAAGGTGGGACGCCATTCATATTGAATTTTTAAGTTAAAGAGTTTGCCTTCGACACATATAGGAACGGTTTCAGGGAAGGTCGCTTTGTCATCAACTTGAACACAAACCCTAGCATAGGTAAGTCTGGACTTAGAAGCAGTAAGAGCATCAACCGCAAGCGGATGACCAATTTTCGTAGCAATTTTAGATATTCCAATAGGTGTCCAACAGCATAAAGGGAGATCGTGGATCTTAAACCAGATCGGGACAGTTGATAGTTCTTCACGAGTAGGGGAAAAGTGAGAATTCCATTTTTGAAAAATAAAGGGTTTTCCAAAAATAAACCATGCACCTCTACTCCAAACAAGATCATAATCTTCCGCGTTGGAAAATTTGAACAGAAAAAAACCTTCGCTAAGAGAGATAAGTTTCAGGCTACCTTTGAGATTCCAGATCTTTTTGACAGAGTTAAGGAGCGCCTCATAGTAAGGTCTCTTACCGAGAGAGTATCCAACAAGCGCCAGATCCCATTCATTTACGGCTTCAGTAATGTCTTCAGAAGGAAAATTGATAATTTCTTCTTCCGTCGGCAAGGGGGATATCAAAAACTCACATGCATTAGAACTTGGACCTGTAAGGGTGCGATCCCACGATCTTGCAGATTTTCCTCCAGCAGCAGTGCGTGGAACAAGAGGGTGGACTAGAGGAGGAAAATCTTCCTCCAAGACGGAGGGATCCATCGGAGCGGATCCCTCCGATCACCAGACGAAGCACCGAACGAGTCGCCAAAAACCCTAACCCTAGCAGAGCTCTCGAGAGAAAAGCACTTCCGATTTGGGATTTTCAAATCTGCAGCCTATCTTCGAGCATTGTTTTTTTGGAAAGGAATGAATTCATCAAAACTATGCCATTTATTTTTTTTTTCATCACAAAGCTCCAAAGGTACGTCACATGCACAAATATAACTTTATCTGTCAAATAGTAATGGAGATCCCCTACATGCTACTCTCCAAAATTTATTTTGCTTTAATGTCATAAATTCATTTGACTTTAATGACACTAATGATGACTCTTCAATTCTCTTGTCAAATTTTTTTTTTTTTAAACTTAGTATTGGAGCTACATCATATTGGGTCAGTTTCGGGCTGGACTTGAATCCAACCCGTGACCCGATTTTGAGAGCCATGAACTTCTATGATCATGATAATTTAGTGAACTCTATTGACATCTCTATTAATTAATATTTATCAATTTTACGTTGGTCTTCAGATCCTATTTCTAATGCGATATCAAATTTAGGTTACAAAATATTTGCCTAATCAACAATCTCAGCATTCCAAAATAAAGTGTAAGTTCCTTGTACAACATCATATAGGCTGCATATACATTAGTTTTGTATTAAATTGATCTCCTAGGTTAATTTGTTAGAATTCAAATTAAAGATAAATATACGTGTATATGTACATATGATGTATTAATTATGGAGAGTAGCATATGAATGTACAATACTAAGTGAAAGACAAGGCTATATTTCTACATGAGATGTGCTTTTGGAGCTTAGTAAAAAAGAACGAATATTATCTTGCTCATTGATGGTCACTTTATTTGAAAGCTTCATTAATTGTGATTAATGACAATTAATGATGATTAATGACAATTGATGCTAGTAAATTATAAATCATTACAAACGGAATTTTTTTCCCAAACCCGACCGAACCCCATTCTTGCCTTTTTTGGCACATATAATTTATAAACGGTAACTTTTATTTACCTTCAATTTAATTTTTTTTGTTAACTGCAAATTAAATCTCTTAAATATATTTGTTTATAGATCCTTAATTTTATATATTTATTTTGTATTTTGTTGTTGCTTAAACTTGTCAAATTATTTATCTGCCAAATAAGAGATTTTGGATTTGAGTCTCGTGTATGTAATGTGTGTACGAATTTGACTTAATTGATCTAAATGTCCCAAAAAAAAATCTCACAAAACGATAAGGTTGGTCTCACAAAAAAGACTAAATATTTAAAAGAATCATGCTTTAAAACTGCATTAGCAAAAAATATGCAATAACAATTAAATTTAAAAAGATTAATTATACTAGTGATAGATGATACTGTTCTCTTAAAACGCAAAGGAAACTCAAAGATCAATAACGTAATATCAACGGAGGTGCGGACCGAACCCAGTCTTGTATTTTTTGCACATATACGTTATAAACTGTAAAATTTAGTTACCTTCTGTTTAATTTTTTTGTATTAACTATAAATTAAATATCTTAAATATATTTTTAAGAAAAAATTTATAGAAAAAAATGAAAATTTAAATAAGATATTTGATAGTAATTGCATTTTCTGTTAAAAACATTTTTTTTTAGTTTTTCAATATAATAGTAAAAGCTGATTGTTTTTTCTGTTAAAACCTCCAAGTAATGTAAAATAAAATTAATATAAAATTTTTATTATATTTGAAATATTTAATAAAATTACTGTAACATATTAAAAAATTTAGCTTGATGAATATTTTAACTATTATATTTATTTTAAATGATGTATTTAATTAACTTAAAATTATTTTATTAATTAAAATACATTTAAATATTATTAAAATTTAACTTAAAATTAACTTATAACTTCAAATTAATATACTTATATAACTTAAATTTAATTAATTAATTAATATAAATTTGTATAATATAATAATATTTAATTTAATATTAAATTTCTATAATTTAATAATATTTAATTTAATTTCAATATATATATATATATATATATATATATATATATATAATTTAATAATTTGCACATAATATTAAATATAGTTAGAACTTAATTTATTATTCATGTGTTTCTCATAATATTAATATAACTGAAAACTAATTAAATTTTAATAATTTTCAAATAATAATAAACATAATAATTTTAATTTTCATATAATATTAAATTTAGCTGAATGTTAATTATAAGTTAAACAAAATATTAAATATTAATTTTCACATAAAAATATTTATTTTCACATGATATTAAATATAATAATTTTTACATAATATTAAATATAGCTGAAAGTTAATTCAAATTTGATTAAATATATGAAAGTTTTAATATTTAAAATCTATCTATTTCTCCCTTTTAGCCTCTTGATCTCTCTCTCTCTCTCTCTCTCTCTTCTTGTGTTTAGTTTTGCAAATATTAAGTTTTTGAATTTTACCTAATTTCTTATTTTAAATTTTCATTTTCCCTATTTTTTTTTTCTTAAAAACATATTTCTAAAATTTTTTTCTCAAACACATTCTCTGCATTTTAAAATTATTTCCAATTTATTATGTTAACAGGAAACAAATTAAATATAACGTAAATAAACTTACACTATATAATATATATGTGCAATTAATTAATTTTTTCTGCATAGTTTTGTTGCTATTTTCCTTCAAAAATACAAACATATTAAAAAAACTGTGTCTAAATTCATAAATACTAATTTCCGTAACATTAACTCATAGATATTTAACATAATTCATAAGTAAGAAAAAAACATTAATTCTTTCATTAAGAAACATTTAATACTCTCAACAAAAATTTTTAAACAAAATATTAAGAATATAAATAACATTTTAAAATTCTTCTGAACTGTGGATCTGTTCCTTGGAACTCTCTGTTGAGCTGCTCTTCTTTTTTGTTTATCTCAACTATTATTTTTTTGCTTTTGGGTGGTATAGTTGAGGTTTTTTTTTGGTCTATGTAGGTTGTTTAACTTGTAATCACCTTTTTAATATATGGGCTTAGGCCCCAAACTTTTTTTCAAAAAAAAAAAAAAAAAAAAAAAATATTCTTCTGAACTAACCTTTAAGATAGCAGAAACTTCACTTGGCTTGTCTGTTTCTCTTCTCAACTCTCACTTTGTATTCCTCCCACCTCTCAAAAACTTGTGCTCTCAATCCAAGCCAGCTGCCATTTAAAGGGGAAAATAAAGGAATAACTTTAGCTTGTAAGGTCCGGTTGCAATCAATCACGTGAAAGTTCAATTAATGAAGTTTGGACTTTATACACAACTCTCCTTGGCCTATTGGTTGAGAGCTAAGGCTTCCAACTAAGAGGTATGTGTATGCGTCGTGTGTGTGAGTTTGCCTTAAATGACCTAAATGTCCCAAAAAAAAGTTTGGACTTTATTTAAAGGGGAAAATAGAGGAATAACTTTATTTAAAGGGGAAAATAAAGGAATAACTTTAGCTTGTAAGGTCCGGTGCGCTTTCTTTAATAATTGAGAGAGAGAGAGAGAGAGAGAGAGAGAGAGAGCTGCCATGTAGTGGACGACTTGAAAGTCTCCATAAGTCAAGTAAAAGGAGAGGTAGTGAGAGAGAAGACGAAGCTGCCCTGTAGTTGTAAGTTGACGTCTCCGTTTTAAAAAAAGAAAATGTATGTATTTTAAAATAAATGACAAGTTTTATTTTGATGGGAAGACAGAAGCTGCGTAGTTCTAAGGGCATCTTCAATGGAACAACAAATAAATGTTTGTTGTTCTTCTGCCGTTCCAATAGAACAACAATTTTTAGGTCATTTCATCGCGGATGAACTGTTCACCCATCATTTATTTATTTATTTTTATTAACATCAAGCAAAAAAATCAAAATTTGAACAAAAAAAAGCTTTAGTGAATATTTTTATGCTTTTGCTGGGAAGCTTCCCTATTAGATATTAATAATGAATTGATGACATTAAAGTTCAAAGGACGTTCCATGCATAAAGAATTAGCTGTCTGTCACTTAATATTCTTGTTTTTCCAAAAGCTCCAAAAGTAGTCACATGCACTTATATATATATATGCGGATTGGAACATTCACGATGCTAGAAAGGTATAAAGTTTAGTGTCATGCTTTTGTACGAGATGAATCCAGTGTAAAACATTCAAAAGCCTAATAAATAATCCACAATCAAGGGAATCAACATTGGTCGTCCATTCAAACTACTCACAACTTCTCCTTGATCTTACTCTTATTTACTGGTCATGCCACTCTCCAAAAATCATAAATAGACCCCTCATTCCTCATAAAAAAAAGGTTGAAACAAAGAGGGACCCAAGGAGAAGGAAGGAAGAGATCAAAACTAAGGATCTCTTGCCACCAGACTCCTCCTCGACCACTGTTGGACTACCGCATGCCACAGCCAGTCATCGGACTTCCACTTGGCCATTGATGAATGCTGGATTTTTGTCAGACCCCAAATTTACATCGAAAGGAGAAGAAGAAAGAGAGGGAAACTAGAGTTCTCTTGCCACCAGACTCCATCTCGACCACCGCTGGACTTCTGCCCGGCCAACAACTATCGCCGAACTTTTATCAGACCTCTGTTGGGCCCACAATTGTCGTCGGCATTACACCAGGCCACCAACTGACACTAAACTTCTGCACGGCCACCAACTGACACTTGACTTACACCCGACCACCAACTAACTCCGAACTTTCACCTAGCTTCTAATTATTGAACTTCCACCATTTTATTTGCTCTTTTAATAGTGATAGTATAGTTGATATTATTTGAAAATATAAATTTATTGTAGAAAAACAAAAGTTGAGAATAAAAATAATAAATTTATATTTTCCATTGGTCGTTATTTTATTTATTTATTTTTTAAAGGAATTTGAAATTCTTTAATGGTGGTGCAAGTAATATGTGCAAGTTTGAATAAGTTTTAACTAGCTCTTGAGCCGCAAGTAATATGTGCTAGCTTGAACAAGTTTTAACTAGCTCTTGAGCCGAGCTCATGAAAATTCAAGCTATTTATGTGTATAGTCTCATTTTACCAACTTATTAGGTGCTTTATTTCAAAATATAAATTTATTATAGAAAAATAAAAGCTGAGAATAAAAAATAATAAATTTATATTTGCCATTGGTCGTTATTTTATTTATTTTTTTTTAAGGAATTTGAAACTCTTTAATGGTGGTGTAAGTAATATGTACTAGCTTGAATAAATTTTAACTAGCCCTTGAGCCGAGCTCAAGAAAATTAAAGCTATTTATGTGTATCGGTACATTTTACCAACTTATTAGACGCTTTAAAGAAATTTAGAGAATCAGTAGGTGTGTTATTGGATTGAATTATTGACTTCATCAGTCATTTGCAAAAGAAAACAAAATGCTTATCTAAAATTGCAGTGATGAAATAATAGCACGATGGTGGTTTTTTAAAGAAATTGTTGATAAATTTACAGGAGAAACATGTAAATTGCATAAACTCTTGGAAATCAAATTGATTATCCAAAACAATATTATTATTATTCTTACTGTTTATAATCTCATTATAGTACCTTTTGACACTTGTTTCCCATATTAATCACAATCATAAACAGGTCATTCATTTTAAATTTTAGGAAAAAAAAACTAGTAATTCATCAATCATTTATATCCTTTTCAAACTTTGTTGCATCCTGGAATATTCACGGCGGTAGAGAAATATAAAGTTTTAACGTCTTAGCTTTGTACGAAGATCCACCATGCAATTATATAAAAAGAGAGGGTGCAACATTTATTGGAAGGAAGGCCATGACTTTATAAAACAAATATATATCATACAGAGTGTGTTACATTGTGGAAATAGTATGAATCTTTGTTGACGTGTTTGTTTGATCGGATGGGCCATAGTCGGTGGGCGATTGGGGTTGAAAGGAGTGTAGTTGGTGGGTGACATAAGTAAGAACGATGGCAGTCAGCGGGCGACGGAGGCCATAAAGACCGTTGTTTGATGATGGAGGTCAGAAGGGATGTAGTCAGTGAACGACGCAAGTCGAAAAGACTGTAGTCGGCGGGCGACGTAAATCGGAAGGACTGTAGTCGGTGGGCGACATAAGTCGTAAGGACTATAGTCGGCGGGCGATGGAAGTCGGACGGAGTGTAGTCAGCGGGCGAAAGAGGTCATAAAGATCGCTGTCTGGCGAAAGAGGTCGGATTGACGACATAATTCCGGTGATGGGCAGAAGTTCGACATTCGGAAGGAATCCACCGACGGGAGGAAATCCAACATTGGGTAGGAATCCAATGATGAGCGGAAGTCAAGCGAAAGTCCGACGAGGGGTGTAAGTCAGGCAAAAGTTTGACGACGGGAAGAAGTCCGGCGTCGTGTAGAAGTCTGACGAAAGTCCGACGACGGGCAGAAGTCCGGCGTCAGGTACAAGTTTGTCGATGGACAGAAGTCTGGCGTAGGATAGAAGTCTGGTGAAAGTCCGACGACAGGCAAAAGTCCAGCATCGGGTAGCAATCCGACTTGGTAGAAATCCGGTGACGTTAAGCTGCTTTAAGAAGCTGTAAAAAAGTCATCCCAAATGAAGCTTAAGAGTAGTTTTCCTTTTTTATCTTATAAAATTAATGATTTCAAATTGTATCTATTGGTGCAATGACAATAAAATTTTTAGATGACAGCCGTTGCTTCAACTTCCACTTCTTCCGGATGTTCAAACCCATCTGCTATAGCTAAGTTGTCCAAATAGATGTAGCCACCTATCCTTTCTTCTTTGATAAGGTAAACTTCTCAACATTTTAATAAAAACCTAAAAGCAGATTTATGGTGCTGAATTGCTGATTGATCTATTGAGCGCTTTAGATCCATTTCAACTTGGTGAATTGTCCATTGCATGCCCTCAAGTTTCTGTAAATTATTAAAACAATGAAGATCAAGAGAAAGCATACATGATTAAAAGACACTTCATTGAGAGTATAAAAGGTACCTTTACAATATCATTGTACTGTCTTGCAATTGAATCAAAGTATGGATCTACACCTTGATATTCCCTCAGACGTCTAACCTTATATATAAGAAGAGAATATGAGAAACAGAGGAAAAGAAAGCAAACAACTGATCAACAGCAGTCTAACCAGAGCAGATTACACCACATGCCTGATAATGATGTTCAAAATTTAAAACTTGCTTGATTTTTAATCTACTTATATGACTCTGAAATGGATGCAATCTTACAAGGACAAACTTATCAAATAAAGAGACCATACCACTTTATTGTAAGCAATTGATGTTTCCTCAATTGCCTCAACAAGATCCTTTCTGCAAGGGATGAAAAAAATGATGATTTTTTTTTAAAAAATAATTTAATTGCAAAATAATTTATTGAAACTTGGTGAATTGTCCATTGCATGCCCTCAAGTTTATATATATAGAAAAATTAAAAAAATTCATATCATATAGATTTCAAATTTAAAAGGATGAGAGTCACCTTCAACTCTTTATTGATTCCATCACTTTTACTCAAATCTATTAGTAGATAACATCTTTGGAAGTTCATTATTATTAGTAAGATCTTACCAAGTTTAAGGATAGGTTAGAATTTTTAATTTAAGGTCGGGCTTTGATTTTCAAATAATAATTATAATTTTATTTGACTAAATTTTCTTATTGCTTTCTTTAAAAAAAAAAAATACACAGTGAAGAAACATTATTTTTTTGCAATAAAAATATTTAAATTATTTTTCTTATAATTAACTTTATAAAATATTACAGCCATCTCAAACAAAATCTTAATTTCCTTGCATTTTTCCTTTAAGATAAAACTTATATTATATTTTTAATTAGAACAAGTCCACACGTGGCAGTTGTTGATTGGATACCTTTGAATGAATTAAAAATTACGACATTATTAAGACATATTTGATGAGATCAAAATAAGACTTCATTTCCAATTTTTAGCAAAATAGATGCAAGTGGATGCAACTAATTTAATTAATACATTTTTTAATTATTATCTAAATATTAATTAAAACTTAATTTGGGATAATTTTGTTATTAATTAAAAAAGTATTTTTAGTAAAAAAATTTTCAAATTCAAGGATAAAAATTACTTTATAAAACAATAAAAAAACTGTCTCAAACAAAGACGAAATTTCATAAATACATAAAAATTTGATCCCAAATGAATCGTAAATCTAATCATTAAGGTCATAAAATACTATTATGACTAATTATAATTTTATGACAATCTTATTTACGTATATAATAATAATATGAATTTTATAAATTATAATACATCACAATCTTATTTTATACATAATAAATTAAAAGAATTCCTTCTTTGATTATCCATCCAATAATTGTTAACAAATAACATGAGAGAGATTTTAATCAATGTGCATGAGATCAATGGTGAAAGTAGAGAGAGAGAGAGACTGGGTGGCTCTCATCACCTAAGACTTTGTTTGAAACAACTTTTTTTTTTTATTTTTTAATTTAGTATAAAATTTTTTATACTAAAAAACTGCTTATCCCCAAAGAAGCCTTGAAGAAAATTCTAGTCGAAGATCATTTGATTTGTCGGAGTTCGGCTGTGAGCAAGGCAAACTTTCAATGCTGTGATAAGATTGAATGAGTCATAACTTGCTTTATTCTTGAAGAAATGTCTGCTTCTGTAGAAGTTTTGTGTTTTGCTGCATGGAGAATTGTTTGGAAAATCTGGAGAGGATCGCCATGGCTGATAAGGATGATGTTGCATCTGAGAAGAGAAGATCACGATTGATATGAATGGTGAAAACAAAAAAGAAGAAGAGCAGGAAAATATAAACTGTGTGAATTAGGGAAAATTATTGCATCCGGTCACCGGACACAGAGAATAGGTTCGGACATCCAATAAAAATTTGCTACGTCACCTGCGCTTTTGACTTGCGCGCTTTAGGTGCGCTTTAACTAAGCGTTTGACTGCGCTTTACCTACGTTATACCTGCACTTTACATGCGCTTTACCTGTGCTTTATTTGCGTTTTTGACGCCTTAATTTAAAATAATATTTTATTAATATCCGAACCTATCTCCGCATCCGATGACCGGATGCAATAATTTGCCGTGAAGTAGAATCCCAATATTAAAAATCAGATATGACTTGGTTTTGAAATTGAGGGGGCTTATGCTTTTTTTTTTTTTTGGCTGTCAACAGTTACTAATTATTTTTTCCTTAAAAGCAATTTTTTAAAAAACAAAATTTGAAAATAAAAATCCATACAATTTGAATAAAAAATATTTTTTGCTGACTATTTTTCGTACAACAAAGGCTATACTTCCCTATATGAAAAAATATCTTTGAGAACAAAAATATAATAAAATTTTTCAAATGCCCTCAATAAAATAACCTAAAAAATTGTATATCTTCTGTTGGTAGACATGTCAATTTCGGGTTACGGGTCGGGTTCGGGTCAACCCGAAATTGATCCGGTACTATTCGGGTTCGGGTCGGCCCGACCCGTTTTTTCAAACGGGTCGATTTTCTGGACCCGAACCCGACCCGCTTCGGGTTCGGGTAAACCCGACCCCACCTATTTCAGCGTTCAGCCAAATCTCGCCGCGCGGGCAGCGGGTCACACGCGGGGGTTCGCGGCTCGATGCAGTGAGCTCCAATTGACGCGGGACGGCTGTCAGTTCCGTCCTCGGGACGCGAAGAAACTCTGGCGTGAAGAAACGGGCGGGCAGCCTCGGGACGGCGAACTGCCTCGGAGTCGGGACGACGCGAACTGCCTCGGGACGAGTGGACGACGCGGCTGCGCGGCCTCGACGCCGAACTGCCTCGGGACGGCGGAACTGGCTAGGCGGAACTGACGCCGGCGTGAAGAAACGCGGCTGCGCGGACGGCGGAACTGGCTGGCGGACAGCGCGGGGGCAGGCCGGGCAGCGAGCAGGGCTGGCGGGCAGCGGGCAGCGCGGGGGCAGCGAGCGGGGGCAGAAATTCAAATTTTTTTAAAATAAACGGGTTGTCGGGTTGACCCGGCAACCCGTCGGGTTATCTGAACCCAAACCCGACCCGCTTCGGGTTCGGGTCAACCCAAACCCGAAAATTTTGAGTCGGGTTTGGGTCGGGTTTTCGGGTCGGGTCCGATGTTGACAGGTCTATCTGTTGGCATGCCCATGAACCCAGGAGGGGAGCTCTTCTCTAACTTTTAAGTTTCAACCCCTGCTAGGATCTTTATTGTGAAGGTTGATCCACGACTATGTATGTGTAGTGCACTTTTTTTGTTTGGTAAAAATTAGGCTCCATAGGTTAATAATTTGAAGTCCCACCAAAAGAGATGCAGATATTTGTTTTCTAATAATAAATTAAAAATTGCACATAGCTTGGGTCTGTGGCAATTAGGATGCATATAAACTTTTTCAGTTATGCAAAATGAATATTTGGTATTTATACTTTAAATGCTTAGAAAATCATCCTTTGCGAAAGAAAAGTATATACCAATATCCATTTGAATATTAAGAATGGGAAGAAACATCTTAATAATAAGGAAATCTATATTAAAATGAAGAAAAAGTACCTTTGATATGCTGCCTCCAATGTTGTCAAAGCAATCAAAAGTCTAGAACAAACATCTGCAACACTTTCTCCACCTTCAACTGATGTAAAAGGATCCTTCTCATCAAGGACCCATATCTCTGCATACTATTAACCAATGTTTATAAATTAGATATTTAACAGAAAGAGAATCAAAGAAATTATATTACTATCATCTGCTGCAATGAATTCTTATACGGTTCCTGGATTTGTGAGGACGAACCCCACATGATGACTCATTAATTAAGTATTTAATGTCAGAGTGTGATCATAGATCATTTCCTCCAACATAAATAATTAAACAAAAAGAAAAATGGCATTTTAATGGATTATGCTGGAAAACAAGTATTTGCCGTCAAAAGTACACTAAATAATATTTTCCTACAATGATAGTTTGTAGTTCGATGGATTGGGCTGATTTGTTATTTTTTTAAAATATTATAAAATGTGTTGCTCACAGCTTAAACACACACAAATATACATCCAAAATGTTGTGAACTATCTCAAAGTAGCAAAATTTTGAATTCCCAAATGATATTTATTGTAAACCCAAACCCAAATCATATTTATACATTTGTGCATGCACGACTACTTTGAAGGTGCAAGAACATGCAACTCTCAACATGCAAAAAATAGGACATACGCATGATTTGTACCTCACCAATGCCCACGTAATAGGGTGTACCCGACGTATAAAACTCCCACAAATACAAAGTTAGGTTGAGTTGAAATACAGAGTCCTATCATTGCATTTGTAAATAGGCTATTTTGATCGCTAAAATGAGTGACTTCCATATAATGCTAGAGCCAACTTAACCATTGCTTCAGATTTTCCCTAATATTAGAGACAAAGTATATAAGAATATTGCCTTAATTGAAGCTTTGATAAAGCAGATTTTATTGGAACGTTTGTATCTAACCTATCATTCTAGACTGACCAGGCAATCTTGTCGCCTGCGCTTGTATGAACATCCAAATACATATCTACAAGTGCCCCAGGCTTTGCCACACTGTTTTGATAAGTATTCACATGTCAAGTTGCTAGTTTTGTGATTTTTAACTTTATTTTTTTTCCTTGATAATGGACCTTTAATCATTAAAACTTTGTTGTTCATAACATATAAGAATATTTCTGGGTAGTCTCACCTCAATTTAGCTCAATCCTTAATGCTTGTGATGTATAAGATGTACCCTTTATATATCTTTCAATGACACTTTGCGCTTGCGAAAATTTATTATAAAGTCTTATCCCACTTTAGCCCAATCCTTTATACTTGCAATGTACAAAATGTACCCATTATATATCTTTTAATAACACTTTGAGCTAGTGAAAATTCATTGTAACTTTAATTCTTGCATTCATGCATCTTCATGAAAAAGAACCACAAATCCATAATTTTCCCTGAAAAAATTACCTTTCGATGCCCATAAAATAAGTTGTTGTTTTCATCTTCAAAATTTAATTTTTATAAAACTCTATTAACTCTATTGTCCTTAAAAATAAATTGAAGAGCAAAATAACATAATCTTCATATATATATATATATATATATATATATATATATATATATATATATATATATATATATATATATATATATATATATATATATATATATATATATATATAATCTCCAATCAAAGATAAACATAAGATAAGCATATTTGTTCTTACAAACATTTTCCCCACTTTTATCTTACTAATTGATGTAGAGCGAGGAGTAAAAAATTTAAACATGGAGAAACATGCAAATCACAATGTGCTTACCTTATCATGTGAAAGAAGCTCAAATAGTGATCCAAAGAAACGTTCCCGAAGTTCTGTCATCGCCTATTCAAATAGGATGCTTCCTCATCAATATTATTAAAAACTAACGAATTATAATTGAAACTATTGTGTAAAGCATAGGGTACATAGACATATAAGATTTTAGAAGGAAAACAAAGCATTCATATTCAAAACTAGTAAAATAAGCAATTTTATCCATGTAGAACAAACAATGTTTTTTTTTTAATGTATAATTAATTATATTAGGTAGAACAAATAGAAACCCAATTTTAGGTTTAAAGGAGGAAGGAGTAGGTTCATTTGAAAACATAACAACACATGGAAGAATTGGAAGGGTCATTCATAAAATTTTCAATTAAAACGCTCTTCTTCCCATGGGTAATGGCATTGACGACATAAGAAAGGTTTTATAGTAAAGTTTCCACTTCAAAATGAAGAGGATTGGCATATCTCTCTTGTTGTAATGCACTGTCCATATGCCACATTCAAAAAATAATTCTAGTATAGATGAAATAAAAATCCAACAGCTCCCCAATGCATATTGCGACAAAAAAAAAACTATATTTTCAAGAAGAAAACAAAATTCCAAAAGCATCAACATACCTTACATTGGTAACTTTTAAATGAGATACCCAACACATCAGCAACTATTTTCGTTGTATGAGTAGTTCTTGAAAATGGAGAATAACATATTCGAACAGTTTCTATGGGGATATTTCTTGCCTGAGTTCCTGCAATGAAAATATAAAAAAAGTTCATGAAAATCAAGTCAAGTATAGAAAGTCCTCTTTTGTTTGAATAGGTAGAGTAGCTGCAAATTACAGGGGTATAGATTAACAAAAACTAATAGTTTTCCATTATTGAATAATAGGAGTCATCACTTGAGCTCAACCTTCTGTGAGTTCCTTTATCAATGATATTTTTTTGAGCCTAAACATGCCACTTCAAACTTTTATAATACATATTAGTCCGCTTCAATAATTCCATCCTATTCATACGGAGAACACTTTTTAAGTATATTTGATTACATCAACATTCATGTTGTTTTGCTAAGCTGGAGGAGAATTATTTAATCACATATAGAAGAACTTTCGTGTAACTCCAAGAAAATAATCCAGAATCTCCCTACCTTGATTGATTCTTATTGGTTAAATCAAGTGTTCGGCAACAGAAGAAAACTATTCAATTCTAAGAAGTGAAAAAAAAAAGAGAACAATGCATAAAAACACACATGAATTTTATATAAGTTCGCCAAATTGATGATTATGCCATCACATAAAATATTAAAATTTATTTTATTGGATTACAACCCTAATCTCTGAGACACAAACATAAGATGGTGCCCCCTTTTATAAAGAAATCTAGGGTAGCTAGGCTACAATAAAATTTTTAAAATTCCCTTAATAAACAACTGTAAATATGGGATACCTTTTATGGAGTATTCCATAAAAAATAAGAGATATTGATGAGGACATCAGATCATGGAAAGTATATCAGAGACTTGGACGACGATCAACGGCCATGATCACGTTGATCTATTTTTTATTATTATTGTATTAGTTTTATGTTTTATGAGTTTTGTTTACTACAAAGATGAGCAATGACCTAGTTCTTCTCTTAATCATTAATCCAATCATGTTTCAAATCATGCATAAAAAAAACTACAATTACAAAAAATTCTAGAGCAATGCAGAGAACTTTAACAAATTCTTTCTAAGTATGAAGATACATATATGTTGAAGAGAAATATTGAGACATTCATTTAACATATCGAACACACTTTCATCAATCAAACGAGGAGTTAATGCAAATAATTGAATCCCATATTGTTTGTGACATAGAAATTTTTGGACGTAGAAGGAGAATAGCAATCTTATTTTCTCAAGTTAAGTAAGCAGTTTTCACTCGAGATGATACCTTATCTAATAATTCGCCAGCCAATTTTGCTTGTTGTATGCCCTCGGGAGCAAGTCCAAATTCCTGAGTGTGCCATTTGCCTGTTAATGCTTGCATATTCTTTTAAATATCTTGGAAACATAAAATATGTTCAAATTAACTGCATTTATTTTGCACAAAATTTAAGAAGAAAAAAATAAATTGATTTAATATAAGCGCAGGATTCTGCAGCAAATCAAATAAAAAAATTGTAAGATTCCACATGTTATAGTTATTTTACATCTATTTTGCAGCAAACTAATAAAATGGTAAACCAAGCCATATGATTTACTTTATTCCTAAGAAATTGGCCCCAACCAAGATTTATTCCACGAATAGAAAAGATAAAATCTATGATGTAATTGTTAAAAATAAATAACAAAGAAAACTTCGCCGACAATACTTGTGCACTGAATAAGCAGGAAGAAAATTCAAAAAAATATATATTAAAAATAGACTGTGCTCTGATCGACTTCCTTAATAAGGCAGTTTTCCCAAGGATTTCATATCCTATCATCACTAATCATGATTAGCACCCAAATATGAGTTGTTTCCTCTTTTTAATCCGAGGAAGACAAAGACAGAAGAGATAGAGATTTGCCATTGATTAGACAATAAGACCATTCTCGTTAGGGCTGCTCTTGCCGTGCCTCAGAATCCAGTAAGCATTGCGAAGAAACAGCAACGTCTCTCCCATTTCTCCTCCCGGATTGGAGAAGAAGAATAAGGGAAACAATTATGGGGCTGTTTGAATGCAGGATTTGGGCCGGATTTGAGGTGAGGCAGATTTGAGCTAAATCCCGCCAAACGGCTAAAAACGCAAAATCAAATCTTACGTTAAATGGAAGCCGCAACTGACGGGAAAATACCTCTTTTTTGGTAAATCCCAGATTTAACAAATCCTTCTGTTTGGCGGATTTACGGGATTTGGCCGAAGAAGCAACAGGCGAAAGGGCTTCACAGCGAGCGAGCTCCCGTCGTTGCTTCCGATCAAAATGTCGTAACTTTCGACCCAACAGAAAGGAACGTCGTCGAAGGAGCGAAGTCGAACAACGACGAAGGAACCGACGAACGGACAAGTGCAAAGCATGCGAAGTAACGAAGCCGAGCAACAACGGCGAAAGTCACGAAATAGAGAAGGAAAAGCAAACCGTAAACGCCTCTTCAGCTTAATTAATATAATTTAAAATATTAACAATTAAGTAAAACTAATTTAATAATATTTAAATAATTAATTAAAATATTAGTATAATTAAATATAACTTCAAATATAAATAATTATTATATAACATTATAAATAATAATTAAATAATTAGTTAGTATTCGCAAAATTTTGTTGTATTTCATTTGAACTTAGTATTAGAACATTAAAATTTTAATTAATATTAACAAAATTTTAATGATCACTTTACTCTTAAAGATAGGATACGAAATAAGTATATATATGAAAAGGTTGGATAAGCCCCAGTGGCAGATAAGATTAGAGAGTTGCCTTAGATGATTTGATCACATAAAATGACGACATTCTCATGATCTGTTTAGAAAAGTAGATGTATTAGAGTTGACTTATGTTACAAAAATCATAATGTTATTTGCTAAACATTTTTTTATTGCTTTCTTAAAAAAAAAAAACATTGTGATGAAACATTATTTTTTGCAACAAAAATAGTTAAATTATTTTTCTTATAATTAACTTTATAAAATAATAGTCATCTAAAAAAAGAATCTTAATCTCCTTGGTTTTTTCCTTTAAGATAGAACTTATATTATATTTTTCATTTGATCAATTCCACACGTGACATTTGTTGATTGGATACCTTTGAATGAATTAAAATTACCACATCATTTTAGAGATATTGGATGAGACCAAATAAAACTTTTTGTCCATTTTTTTAGCAAAATAGATGCATAAGTGGATGCAACTAATTTAATTACTACATTTTTAATTATTTTTTAAATATTAATTAAAGCTTCATTTTGGAATAGCTTTCTTATTAATTTATAAAGCATTTTTATAGTACAAAATTTGTAAATTCAAAAAAAAATTATGCTAAGAAATTGCTTCATAAAATTGCAAAAAAAAAATTATCCCAAACAAAACTGAAATTTAATAAATACCATGAAAAATTTATCCCAAATGAATCCTAATTCTAATCATGAAGGTCATAAAATACTATTGCGACTTATTACAATTTTATGACAATCTTGATTTACATATAAAATAATAATATGAATTTCGTAGATTATAATAAATTACAATCTTATTTTATACATAATAAATTAAAAGAATTCCTTTGTTCATTATCCATCCAATAATTATTAACAAATAACATCGGAGATATTTTGATCAATGTGCTTTGAGATCAATGGTAAAAGCAGAGAGAGAGAGAGAGAGAGAGAGAGAGAGAGAGGGGTTGGGTGGCTCTTATCATCTAAGGCTTTATTTGAGATTGTTGCGGGCTACAATATACGCGGCGAAAGAGTTATAATTCTACGTCTTAGCGTTACACAGATATCCAGCTCACACACAAAGAACACAAGATTTTTACGTGGAAAACCTTGAGAAAGAGAAAAATCACGGGGCATGACCCAGTTGAAATGATTCCACTAGAACTTGAGTAGGCTATAGTGGGCTGACTCGCATCCACGGGCGATCAGATTACAAGCATCAACTGTATGGTTGAAGTCGGGGGTATATGAAAGTCCGACGTCACTCTAGTGGAACGTCGGGGTCACCAGTTATCTAGCAGAATTCTAGGCTTCGGGTGGTGGCCTGGTTAAATTTCGGGCGTCAGGTGGTGGTCCGATAGAATTTCAGGGCGTCAGGTGGTGGTCCAGTAGATATTCGGGTGTTAGGTGGTGGTCCGCCGGAGCTCAGGGTGTCAAGAGGTGGTCCGGCAGAGCTGAGGATGACAGATGGTTGTCCGGTGAAGCTCAAGGCGTCGAATAGTGGTCTGACAGAACTCTGATGTCAGACGGTGGTTCGGCGGACCTGAGGACATTAGGTGGTGGTCCAGCGGAGCTCAGGGCTTCAAGAGGTTGTCTGGATGAGCTTAGGACATTAGGTGATGGTCCGGCGGAGCTCAGGGCATTATGCAGTGGTTCGACGGAGCTGAAGATTTCATGTGGTGGTCCGGTGGAGCTCAGGGCGTCAAGCGGTGGTCCGGTGGAGTTCAGGGCGTCAAGTGGTGGTCCAGCAAAGCTGTGGATGTCAAGTGGTGGTCCAATGGATCTCAGGGCTTCAAGTGGTGGTCCGACGGAGCTTAGGGCATCAGGCAGTTGTTTGGCGGAGCTCAGGGTGTTAAACGGTGCTCCGGTGTAGTTGAGGACGTCGGTGGTGGTTATGCATGGCTCAGGGCGATGGTCCGGCAAAGCTAAGGATGTCATGTGGTGGTCCGGCGGAGCTTAGGGCATTAAGCGGTGGTCTGATGGAGCTGAGGAAATCAACTTGTGGTCTAGCGGAGCTCATGGCGTCAAGCGGTGGCCTGATGGAAATCTGATGCCAGTCGGTGGTCCGGCGGAGATGAGGACGTCAGGTGGTGGTCCGACGGAGCTCAAGGCGTCAAGCGGTGGTCCGGTTGAGTTGAGGACGTCAGTTGGTGGTCCGGTGAAGCTCAGGGCGTCGATCGGTGGTCCGACAAAACTCCAACGTCAAGCGGTGGTCCGATGGTGGCCGAGGAGGAGCAAGGAGGCAAGAGTGATCTTCGATCTCTCTCTTTTCTCCTTAAAATTATAAGGCCCTTTTCCAAGAGGAGAAGGGGCTATATTTATAGAGTTTTGGGAGTGCATGACCCGTAAATAAGAGGAAGATCAAGGAAATTAGGGAGTTGTTCAAATGGACGACCGATATTGAATCCCTTGATCGTGCACTGTTTGCTAGACATTTCAATGTCTTAGTGATATCAGAATTTAGCAATCTTTGGCTCGTTGGATTAGTCTCGTTGAGTCACTCAATTCAATTATAAGCACGTCGTGTTTGGAAATCATTTGGTTATCCAAATTGTGGTTCAAACCTTCCAAGAGCACTTCAAACCCCTATTTCGATCCATTTGGGCTCGGATTAGGTTTAATTTGGTGTCGTTGGGTTCGTATTTCCAAGACGTTTAGTTCGACTAGAAGTTTGCTGAAATCGGAGTTCGGATGGCCCCAGTTTTAATTTCGAAAGATTCAAACTTGATTTTGCCTCCAGATTCATGTCCGATCAAGATAAATTTTAGAGGATGTATCAGAATTTTTTTTAATATAATTTTTAATACAATATTTTTTATTTTAAAAAAAATTTTACTAAAAAATTGTTTATCCCAAAAGAAGCCTTGATGAAAATTCTAGTCGGAGATTATTTGATTTGTCGGAATTCGACTATGAACTTTCGATGCTGGGATAAGATGGAATGAGTCATAACTTGCTTTATTATTGAAGAAATGTCTGCTTCCGAAGATGTTTTGTTTTTGGCTGCATAGAAAATTGTTTGAAAAATCTGGAGAGGATCGCCATGCCTGGCAAGTTTGATGTTGCATTTGAGAAGAGAAGATCACGGTGAAAACAGGAAAGAAGAAGAGCAGGAAAATAAAAACCGTGTGAATTAGAATCCTAAAATTAAAAATCACATGACTTGGTTTTGAAATTGGAGGGGCTTATGCTTTTTTTTCCCGAAGCATAGGAACATTACTAATTATAAATAGTTCCTGAAGTGAAGATAAGCTTTCCAAGGAGGAAGTGATACATAAATAAATTTGAGTACATCGAGCAAGTGATACAAACTGGTTCATGCTCACATTGCATTCTTCACATTTCATATATATAAGAAAAAGTTTTGCTCATGTATATTGAAATTTTCATTAACCTATATCGTAATATAGATATGGGGAATGTGCGCAATCTTGTGCCAATCGGAGCCTCCATCCTCTCGATAGCGCTCCTTTAACTGTGGATGACAACCCCGAAGTGTTAGACTTTTCAAAGAGGGAGGAAGGTTCGGCAATTCCCGAAGCATAAATACATCAATATATAGTTTCTGAAGTGAAGATAAGCTTTCCAAGGAGGAAGGTAGAGACCGTAAGGTTGTGCTAAATGAAAAATTCAGCTCAAAAAGAGAAGACCCAACTTTTTGAAACCACTGCTCCTCCTCATTTGAAAATGAAACCGGGCTATCATCATTCCAAATACTCAGCTTTTTTAAGGAGGCGATACTTCTCAATGGCTCCATTAGCAACACCGATGGATCACTTATGCTAAGATAGCTGAGCATGAGATGGCAATTATTACTGTTCTCCACTTCTGGATAATTTCCGAGAGATCTCAGATTGGGGGAACTAATTCTCAAGTCTCTTAGTGCTGCAAGTCTTGCTATTTCATCAGCCAGAGGAAGAGAGATAATATTTGGACAATGAAGGACCTCTAATGTCTCAAGGGGAATAGAATTTGAAATGCTACAAAAATTCAAAGTCTTCCACCCCGTATATCGTATCTGCAAGCTCTTCAGCTTAGAAGGCAAAGAGGGCAACTCTTTCAACTTCCGGCAGTCATCTATCTTCAGTTCAATTAAGCAAGGAAACAAACATCCATCTTCAGCAGCTACTCCTGCCTCAAACCAATCCTCTAATGCATCCAAGTAGCTAATATGTAACACCTCTAGCAATGGAAAGGCATCGTATTTTTCATTCCCATTAAATTTACTTTCGAGCCATTTTACTTTCAGATTGAAACTAAGTTTTAGAGATTTGAGAAAGCGAAGTTTCCCGAAAGGAGGTAGAGTTTCCCATTCCTTGCAATATGTCAATTCGATTTTCTCGAGATTGGAGATCGGCTTGACCTTGTTCATCCATATTGGAGGTCTTGGACCTATGTAATTATTTATGCTCAGATTCCTTAGACATTCTGGTGACTGAAGGTTGTCGAAAACGTTCTCATGTGAAACATCAAAAAAAATTTCATCTAAATCATAGGAATCATCGGAATCATCAAAATCGATATTGTCCGTTGAATAAGTGTTACGCCAAAATAAGGTCAAATCTGTGAGCCTCCTCTTGGCACATAATTTGGCACTACATGCCTCCTCGGCGTCCTTCACATTTTCAAGATAATTGATTCCTAATTTGCAAAGATCATTCATATTCTCCAGCTCCCCGATTCTATAACCACTCACATCTCTAAGATCAAACATATCCAGTTCTTGAAGAGAGTTTAACTTCCCAATCCCACGTATCGATGAAATATAATTCTCAGGTAATTCCACATACCGCAAATTAGAAAGATTATTAATGTCACTTGGTACAAAGTCATCACCTTTATATAGGTTGACCCATATTGACCCATCATAGATTATGTATTGCAAGTGATAGAGATTACTGAGAGATCTTGGCAGCATAGTTAAACGATCAGCTTCAATCTTTAAATATCGAAGATGCATCAAATTTCCAATCTCCTCAGGTATTATTTTCAAGTCTTCTAGAGCCCATATGTATAATAAGCGTAGGCTTCTCCATGCTTTGAATATTTCAATAAGAGCATTGAAAAGATCCTGATTAGAAGCATAATGGAACAAGAAAAGAGAATGCAAATGTTCAAAGTGCCCAATCTTTTTTATGATGTTTGGATATGTAGTTTTAACAAACAAATGTCGAAGAGTCTTAGGAATTATAGAAGGAAACTTTGTACCATCTTCAACTCTTAAACATTCATGCATAGAAACTGATTGTGCCAATTCATGTATTAAATCATGCATCTTGTAGTATCGTCCAAACTTGTCAAAGAAATTTTTTTTAACAAAAACATCAAAATACCTTCCTCCGATATCCTCCATAGTCTCTCCTTGAATATGAGACTGTTGAATAAAACCCAATGCAATCCAATGTCGGACTAAAGCATCTTTATCAAATTCATAATCTTGTGGGAATATGGAACAAAATGTGAAGCAACTTTTTAGACATTCTGGGAGGTGTACATAGCTCAATCTTAAGATGGGCATGATAACATTGTCACCCGATTTAATAATTTCAAGAACAGAATCTAAAACTCTTCTCCAATGCTCTTCATCCAACTTAGACATTAGAATACCGCCTATGACCTTTGCTGCTAATGGATACCCTGAAAGCTTTTTAGCTATCTCTGCAGTAATTAATTTTAATTTTCTCTGATCATCAAGATTGTCTATAGCAAATGCATGGGTGTTGAGGAGCTCCAAACATTCTTCGTCCTCTAAGCCTTCTAATCTCAATGCTTCTGTCTTTTCTAGAATCACTTCTTCAAACATCAATGCAACTGAGTCCGTCCGAGTTGTTACCAGAATCTTACTACCAAAATCCCCGAAAGCTAGAGGGGCGAGCACATTCCCCCATTTAATTTTTTCCCGTTTCTCCTCCGCTTCCCAAACGTCATCAAGGACCAGTAAGAACCTTTTGGACTTCACCTTATTCTTGAGACTCTTTTGAAGTGCATCAAGTGTGTCATCCAAATGAGGCCTCTCCTTCGTAAGAGTTGATAACATATCTGCAATGACTTTTTTCACATCAAAGTTGTTGGAAACGCAAACCCACATTTTAAGATCAAATTCCTCCGTCATTTCATCTTCATAAACGTGTTGCAAGAGAGTTGTCTTTCCCATACCACCATGGCCCACTATAAATAGAAGAGAAATGTTTCTGTACAAAGTTGTCCGAGGCTCATTTGATGGCTTCCTCAACCACTGCATAACAGACTCCATATCCTTGCCCCGCCCAATGAGATCATTTGTAGCAGGCAGGGATCCTGTTTCACGTGATTCGGACAACTGATGCTGCGTCTCCAGCTGCCCCTGCTTTGCGATATCTAGAAGAGGAAGAAAATTACTAACCCCAGCTGAAACGTTATCTAGTTTCTGCACAACCTCCTCCAGCCTCTTCAATCTGGGATTAATCTTGACAGCACGTTCGCCAGCTATGCGTAAACCGTCAACCAGGAAGCTCATGTTGGAAAACGCCGTTCTTTCCTGATAAAATTAGCGAGAAATAGATTATCAAATATATATATTTATTTGCAACCAGTATCAAATAGGTAGCTGATGATAGAGAACTCACCTTTGTTTTGTCCGTGTTTTTGGTGAGCTGTTCTTTATGCTTCATGTACTCAAACTCATCGAGCACATCATTTACCTCATCAAGAGCATCTCGCAGCTCCCATATCCATTTGTTGATAGGGTGGTTCTGATCGCTAATTTGTGCTTGGTTAGCGGCAAAGACGACAGCTTGGATCTTGGGGTGGTTTTTTCGCAGGCTTTCCAGCTCCTTATTCATGCCCGTCTGCCATCCGACTTGCTTTTCTAGGTAATCAGAGCACCCGTTGATGATCTTGCTCATGAATGGGCCAACAAACCATCCCGCCACCTCTATGGCACCCATGATCGAGGTAGAGAGTGCAGAACAACTGAACAATAGGAGAAACAGAGATTGATCGGAAGAGATGAAGATTAGATAGCATCGACGTAGTGACTGAGGCAGTACATTGTTCAGTACAGAGCTTAAATTGTTTAAACCTCAACACATACGTATACCAAGCCAAAAAAAAAGTAGAATCATGCATAATTAAAAAAAATTACTCAAGGAAAAAATAGCAGGAAGACTAAAATTTGTCCAATAAACTCTACCGCCAGAATTCGTTTAGAAAACATAGCAGTGATGGGAATGTAGAATATACCTGAAATTTTAGCTGAGAAGCACCGCTGTCCTGCTCGAAAAACCAAAAGAAATAACGAAGCACGAGTAAGTAAATAAAGTTCTTTGCCCCCTCTGCTGCTAACGTAGTTCCGCCGCTGTATTTGCTTGCCTAAAAGAAAGATAAAAAAAAAACTGAAACTGCGGGCTTGTATGCGAAAAACGGAAAAGAGACAAGATCAATGGAAAATAAATCTGAAACTCACCGGAGAAGCTGAAGAGAGACACGACGCCGGCGACGGAAACTGCGACTGTGGACGACCTTGGGAAGGCTAACGTCCGGGCACCGCACAGAGACCGGGAGAAGAACTTCCTGCGGGCTACGACACACGAAGAAGAGCGGCTGTGAGCGTGAATGCTTTATTACAAGCAATTAGGGCAAAAAGGGGGCAAGATAAGAGTATGAGGGGGGCAAATGACTTAAATGACCATTTCTTATAACTAGTATAAATGCACGTGCACATGGTGCACGTTAATAAAAACTAAAAAATAATATTTATATAATATGATTGCATGTGAACCAAGTGCATGTGAATAAAATTAAAAATTTTATTTAATTTTTATTTTATTAATTTTTATAAATTAATAAAGTTATCATTATAATTAATTTTAATAAAGATCATATTATTGAATAACTTGAAATTTTTTCTTAAAATTTTAGTTGATACGTTATTTTAGGATATTTTTAGATGTTAAAAAGTATACTATCATATTATGAAAATTATGATTGTTCATCCATGCCAATTTCTAAACGCGAAAAGCATTTTAATCCTTAAGAGTTTAGGCAACTAAAACAAGAAAAAAGAAGAAAAAAAATTTAAAACAAGAAATTAATCAAAGTGAGATAAATGTCCACTCTATCTCTGAATAAAAAATTCAAAATATAAATTGATTATCAAACAAGAAGTAAATTTGAATAATTAAAAAGATCGATATGCAAAACAATTAAGATATTTTTAAACTACACAGCTCCAGCCACTTGTAGATTGATTTTCACATCAATGATATAATCAAAGTATAAATGTAACCTCATTTACATTAATTATAGTTTAGGAATGCATAATCAATTGTCGAACCCATAAGAAAGTTAAGTTCAAGAAGCGTGCATTGCCATTATCATCCAATTTTATTTGCATTTCCTATTTATATTTTAAAATATTCTTATGTCCTATTACAAACATACATCAAGCAAGCTCAGTACCCTCTTATAATAACCAATTATAGCATAAAATGATTTAAACAAACAATTTTTGAAATTCAAATTCGTGGTATGTAATAAGGAAAGAGGTAAATTAAGTGACAATGATTTAACTTTTATTGATCAAAGAGATGAAGAAAATATGAAAATTAGGATGATTAATTAGTAAAGTAAAATATCAAGAGAAATTAATTAGTATTCAACAACTAAAAGGAAATAATTTTTTTATATAGGCCAAATGAAAATAAGTTCATAATAAAATATTATATGGATCAATTGATAGAGTCAGGTCATTAAAAATACATAATACTTAAATATTAATGATTCCATCAATTTATCTTCACATCAAATATCTTTCAATTTGAATCAACAAAATTTATCAACGAAACCTTTAAATAAAAATATATGGTCCATCATTTATTGGAATTATCATTTGTTGTTTTGGATGAAAATACTATTACTCAATTAAAAGAAATGAACAACATAAGCACTTATTTTTGTTTTATCCATCAATTATTTGCATTTAATTTCTTTTTGTTAATCCATTCATCTACATTGACTGACAAATAACTTAATAAAAAAAGTTTTGTTAAAAAGGAAATATGTTTTGAATTGAATTAAAAATGTTACATATTTTTAAAAACTGAATCTCATATGATAAAATTCTTTCATTCTTGATAAATAACAAAACAATAAAATATTAATAAATAAAACAATAAAGCTATAGATTAAAAAAAATAAAACAAATCTACATGAAGAAAATTGCAAAAATAACATGAAATAAAATTAAGTTTCAAAATAAAAAGAATAAACTTTTATATTATCTTATTATCTTTTAACCATCGTCTTCATATAAAAGTCTTTAAGCTGAAATAACAAAGAAGCATAATTTTTGTGAACTACAAACAATAGAAACTTCAATACAATCTCATCAAATAAATATTATATATGATATAATTCGTAGTTAATTTGGAACTTAGTGAACTACACCTCGCATAACAAATTATCATAAGAGCTGTATTGTTTATAATTTTAAAGGCAAAAACAAATGCATGAAGGGAGAATTTAGGTCCAAAGCAAGCTCACTAAGATCCTGCCAATTGTACAAAACTTAAGACTCCACAACATACATCCATGATTGTTCTCAATCTTGCATCATTGTCTATTAACATTATTTGGGAACTTCAACTTCCATCAAATAAACTAAGTAAAATTAGTCGTTCATTTTATTGTTCAACAAAAAATAATATGCTTTGAAAGAGATTGCAATGGATGATGAATTTCTTAAGATTTAGCTGTTTTATAGACAAATAAATAAATAATATTTGATATAAATGAATCACTAAATATTAAAACAAAGCAGAAGAAGCCAGCATAAAGATTTTCTAGGAATTAATTTAATCTCAAAAGCATAAATAGGCAGAAGAAGAAATCAACTTACATTTGCAATTGAGGCTTTATATTTGTCACCTCTGTGATGAAAATGAGTGCTATCACAGGGAAAATGTATCTTATGACCATTCACAACCATCAAGTTCTGATCAAACTTCTCATGTGCAAGGTGAGTGTGAGGTATGCTTGCTTCCCAAACTTCATCTATATTAATGTTATTGACCACTTAATTGGAATCTAACGCAAGTAGAGAAAAGTACCAAGAGCTAACACTTCTCCATATATGACTTTTTTGATTTTGAAGATACAAATATAATCAAATCATAAGAAAAAAGTTCCCTCAAAATGAAGGAAATCACAAGAAAATAGAATGGAAGGAGTCATCTAAAATATGCAACCAAAGAGTAGGAAGCCTCATAGATTTTATGTACAATAATTAGAAGATAAAACTTTATAGTCATTAAGATATGAAATTAAAATATCAAAATAAAATGATAAGCTACAATGTTAAGTGAATTCAACTAAAACAAAAAAAGAAACAAATGTGCTATATCAAATAAGACAAAGTATTTAGCATCAAATTAAACATTGAGTTCACGTGAATAAAAATAAAAATAAACATTATAATTTATAGTACTATATTTATTTATTTATATGAATAAATAAATTTATCAATAAAAACATTTGTAATAATGATCATATTAATAAAAAATTAGAATTATATAAAATTATATTTAACAAAAAATATATATTTTTATAGTTTAGTAAGAAACTAAAATCTTTGATATCTTTGATCAGAATTAAAATTGGTTATTTTTAGCCAATAGTTTATCATCATTAATTTTTGAACAACTTTTAATCCTATATTTCAAATAAAAACATTCTTACTAAAGGAATTCTAACACTTACAATTTTCACATTAACTTTGAACTAAAGAATTCGAATGAAATAGACAATAAAATATTTGTATGTGCACTTAATAAAATTTAAAAAATCACATTTCTATCTCTATTACTATATATTTTTAAGTGCAGTTGATCACATCTGTACGTGCACTTAATCACATTTCTATATCTATTATTATATCTAAAAATGTTTGATTTATCACATAAGCTCTTAAAGACAACTTAATTGAGTATTTTAAAAATAATCATAGAGGTTAAGAGATCATTTCATATCTGTGCAAGTATTTCAAAATCATGTAATTAAATTTATTAAAAATAATTTGAAGATGCCCAATCTTGAGTGATTGAATTTGTATTATCATAATAACAATGATAATACAATTAATTTATGTTTACTTCTTTTTCGTCAAAATATTAAGGAAAAATCCTTCTCATCAAAATAAAAGGAAACGATATGGGAGAAAGCCAATTATAGAGACAATAAAACAATTATCTAAGCACGCATTAATTGAGTGTTTTTTAATAAGAATATATAAACTGTAAAACTTACCGCAGGCAGGATGCTTGGAAGTTCTAAAATGAATTTGTTTCTTCCAACCTTAGGGGGATAGAAGTTGAAGAGAAGCAACGGCGATTTGGTAGTCAAGGGCCCAAAACTATTCTTCATGTGAAATAGGTGAACGAAGAGGTAAAGGATATGAAGAGACTTGAAATCATGAGGATCTCTCATCGTGACTTCCGATCGATCAAATAGGAACAACATAGGAAGAAGTTTCCTTTACCCTCCCAAAACTCTTCTTCACACGAAGTAGGGAGACGAATACGCCTAAAAGAGGGTGTGAATAGATTTGAAGATGAGCTAGAGCTTCTGTCGTAACTTCCCATCCGACAGGAGGAGAAGAAAACGATTAAACTTTTTAGCGATTTCACTTGTCTCGGTGAAGAAGAGGAAGCGAAGATATAAAAAGAGATGAGCGGAATGGAATGCAAAGAGGCGCAAAAACGGATGGAGCAGATTAAATTAATAATATAGTTTCAAATAATTTGGTAGCGGAATGAAACGGCGATTTGATAGCCAAGGCACAAATATAGGCGGTTTCCTTCATCTTCCAAAACATGAAATGCGAGATACTTAGTGCAAACGTTTTGGAAGTTCAAGAGAACGAAGGTGGTAATTAATTAATTAATGAAATTTAAGACTTTTTCAGTTATGCATTTAAAGTCTTCAATGAAATACATTTAATATGAAACTCAAACCTCTTTTGGAGGAAATTAAAAATAAAGAATATGAAGAGTTTTGGAAGTTCAAGAGAACGAAGGTGGTAATTAATTAATTAATGAAATTTAAGGCTTTTTCAATTATGCATTTAAAGTCTTCAATGAAATACATTTAATATGAAACTCAAGCCTCTTTTGGAGGAAATTAAAAATAAAGAATATGAAGAGTTTTGGAAGTTCAAGAGAACGTAGGTGGTAATTAATTAATTAATGAAATTTAAGGCTTTTTCAGTTATGCATTTAAAGTCTTCAATGAAATACATTTAATATGAAACTCAAGCCTCTTTTGGAGGAAATTAAAAATAAAGAATATGAAGAGTTATAATTTGGTAGCGGAATGAAACGGCGATTTGATAGCCAAGGCACAAATATAGGCGGTTTCCTTCATCTTCCAAAACATGAAATGCGAGATACTTAGTGCAAACGTTTTGGAAGTTCAAGAGAACGAAGATGGTAATTAATTAATTAATGAAATTTAAGGCTTTTTCAGTTATGCATTTAAAGTCTTCAATGAAATACATTTAATATGAAACTCAAACCCCTTTTGGAGGAAATTAAAAATAAAGAATATGAAGAGTTTTGGAAGTTCAAGAGAACGAAGGTGGTAATTAATTAATTAATGAAATTTAAGGCTTTTTCAATTATGCATTTAAAGTCTTCAATGAAATACATTTAATATGAAACTCAAGCCTCTTTTGGAGGAAATTAAAAATAAAGAATATGAAGAGTTTTGGAAGTTCAAGAGAACGAAGGTGGTAATTAATTAATTAATGAAATTTAAGGCTTTTTCAGTTATGCATTTAAAGTCTTCAATGAAATACATTTAATATGAAACTCAAGCCTCTTTTGGAGGAAATTAAAAATAAAGAATATGAAGAGTTATAAATGAATGGTGTAGATTTAATTTTATGTTTATAAATGAACGACCAAGATTTACTATGGGTGAAGTCCCAAGCCACTTTTATATAGTAGTATAGATAGTATAGATATATAAACTAAGAAAAATTAATGCTTTTTTATCTGATGATGATGAATAATTTGATACTAATTTATATTTGTATATAATATAATTTAATATATTTAAAAAAAATTTAAACATTTTAAAATGAGTTAAATTGTGAGATTGATTTATTTTTAATATATTTAAATTATTAATATCAAATATAGAATTAGTCAAATTTTCTCTTGAACTTAAGAAGATAACTTGTAAATAATTTTTTTAAATATTAAAAAAAAATTAAAGATTTACAATTCAAGTAATTTGCTATAAAAATAAATGAATGACTTTGAATTAGATGTGTAAACGAGCCGAGTCGAGCTCAACTTCCAGATATCGAGCTCGAGCTCGACTCGTTTCGCTGTCGCAACTCGTCGAGCTCAAAAATGTCGTCCGTCGTTGCATTCTCGGTCAAGGTCAAGTCCGTCATCGTCGCATTCCCAATCGAGGTCGGGTCCGTCGTCGTTCGCTGTCGCGTTCCCAGTTAAGGTTGGATCCGTCGTTGCGTTGGCTATCGAGGTCGTGTCCGTCCTCACGTTCCCAGTTGAGCTCCTTGTCGAGCTGACGAGTTGAATCTAACGCCTGTTTAAGCTCGAGCTCGATAAGCCTTCAAGCTTGAAACTGTGTTCGAGCTCGATAAGCTCGACTCGTCGAGCTTGTTACCGAATCGAGTCCGAGTTGGCTTGACTCTGTATCACCCCTGCTTTAAATATTATAGTTATTATCTTGATTTAATTCATTTATAGCCCTAAGTATTAATCAAGATACTAGTAAACATAAATTAAAATTTATTTATGTATTTAATAACCTAAATATAAAAATAACTTAAAAATTATTTTATTAATTAATATACATTTAATTATAATAAAACATAAATTAAAATTAAATATAACTTCACATTAATACATTTATATATAAATATATCCTAAATTTAATTAAGTAACAAATTAATATAAATTTTAAATGAAGTAATTTTAATTAACTTAAATATAAATTGATATATACTTAATATACTTTATTAATTAATGTGCTTTTAAATATTATTAAAATTGGTACAATATAATAATATTTAATTTAATATCAACATTAATAATATAATAATATTTAATATTAAAATAATTTAACAATTTTCAGAAAAATATTAAATACAGCTTGAATGTAATTTACTATTCCTATATTTCTCTTAATATTAATATAGCTGAAAGTTAATTAAATTTTAATAATTTTCAAATAATATTAAATACAATAATTTTAATTTTCACATAATATTAAATTTAGCTCGAAGTTAATAAGTTAAACATAATATTAAATATTAATTTTCACATTATATTAAATATAATAATTTTAACATAATATTTAATATAGCTGAAAGTTAATTCAAATTTCATTAAATATATGAATTTTTTTATTTTAAAAATCTATCAATTTCTCTCTCTTTCTCTCTTCTTGCATTTAGTTTTGTTAATACTTAATAGTAAGTTTTGAATTTTATCTAACCTTAGATGACAGAAACTTCACTTGGCTTATCTATTTCTCTTCTAAACTCTCACTCTATATTCCTCCCACCTCACAAAAACGTCTGCTCTCAACGCAAGCCGGCTGCCATTTAAAGAAGAAGGAAAAAAAAAGAAAAATGTTATTTATAACTTAATTTATATATTTTATTAAATATAAGTATAGTAATAATGTAATATATAAATTATAATTAGATATAATATTAAATATAATTAAATTTAATTTATTAACCATAAGAATAATAAAAGTTGAAAGAAAATTTATATTGTGATTTATTTTGTTCATAAAATAAAAATATGAAATGATATGTGTAAAATAAATTATCTAATTGTTTTTATTGTAATTATATTACATAAGAAAATTTAATAGAAAATATTATTTAATATAATATTATAATTATATTTCATTATATTATAATTATATTGCATAATATAAATATAATTGTTATAAATATGTATTTAATTAAGATTTAAATTTTATAAATAATTTGATTTAAAATACCTTCATGTACAGTGTTTTATTTGAAGTAAAATATTTATAAAAATTTAATATTTTTATATAATTATTTAAATGATTTTTTCCTAAAATTATTAATAAAATATTTAATTTAAAAAATATGTATAATTATTATAAAAATATATAATTTATTTGAATATTATTAAAAATTTATATGAAATAGTAATAATATTATAGAACAAATTATATAAATAAATTTTAAATATTATAGTTGTCATTATAAAATTAAAGAACTTTATTTTATAGGTTAATATAATAAATTCAAAGAAGAAACTAAAAAATAAAATTATTTAAAAAAATAACACTTTGATGATATAGATTATTAGGGCAATCGAAATCGGGTCACCCAACACAAGTTGGGAAGAACTCCGACAGTGGTCGACGGACGGAAGTTGGGAAGAACTCCAGTGGTGGTCTACGGGCAGAAGTTGGAATGAACTCCAACGGTGGTTGACGAATGGAAGTTAGGAGGAAGTCCGGCGGTGGTCGACGGGCGGAAGATGGGAATAATTCCAACGGTGGTTGATGAACGGGTGAAAGTGGGAGGAACTCCGACGGTTGTAAATGAGCGAAAGCCGGGAAAAACTTCGGTGGTGGTCGATGGGCGGAAGTCGGCAAAAACTCTGGTGGTGATCTATGGGCGAAAGTCGGGAAGAACTCCGGCTGTGGACGATAGACGAAATTCGGGAAGAACACAACTATAGTCGGCAAAAACGTGACATGCATACTTTTGAATCAAGCGGCTCGACGAGACGAATCCAACGAGCCTAAGATCGTCAAATTTTGATGACATTAAGACATTCAAATATCCAGTAAACGGTCTATGATCAGAGATCAACATTGACCCCATCCATTCAAACAACTCCAACTGATCTTCTTCTTATTAACTGGTCATGCCACTCTCATAAAACTTTAAATAGAACACTCTTTCTTCATTGAGTCCCAATAGATATATCTAGTGTTCGCATAAGTATCATCTCACACAAGTAAATAAGTTTTTGAATCATCAATTGAGTTTATGGAAAAGTGTGATTAAATAAATAGAAATTAAGGAAAGAAGTTTTGAGGAAAAACTAGATGAAATTTTATAGAAGGATTTGTATTAAGAGGGCATATTAAAGAGAAACCTAAATTTTAACCACCATGAATGTGTTTTATGGTTTATATCAAGGGTTATGCTAATTAACGGAAAAATAAATTAGAAGATTTTGTACAACATTCTCTTAGAGAAAAATAATTTAAATAGTGACATTATACCATGAGACTACATTCTTTTTTAGGACAACCAACTTGCATAGGTTGCATGTCTTATGAACTCATAAACACATGCAACACTTAGACCATGCTAGGTATTATCCAATTTAGTCTAATTCTTCACATGCCAAACTAAACCTCATGATGTAATTGTATAACTTCCTAAGGGTCACTCATTTTAAGAGCGCTCCATTACAAGCTGGCATAATTATGGAGTTCCTAAGAAATTCACAAATGAAACTAAAAGTCAACTTGCTTATTATAATATAACTCATTACTTATATAGCCCAGTATCCTTTCTTCCCAATTGATGTGAAACTTGGTTCATTCACGCCCTTCCCCTTTAAGAAAAGCTCCCCTTACCCTCCCCTTCTTTGGATGACCCTCTACAAATTTGGATGACACAATATGCTTGTCCACCAACTGTAAATCTTGTACGATGACTTTAGTTAATTAATTGTTTTGTTCACATACATGGATGAGCAATGACCTAGTTCTTCTCTTAATCATTAATCCAACCATGTTTCAAATCATGCATTTGGAAAAATCAACTACAATTATGAAAAATTCTAGAGTAATGTAGAAAAATTTAACAAATTCTTTTTAAGTATGAAGATACATATATGGTAACATATTAACATATCAAACACATTTCAACGATCAAACGAGGAGTTGATGCGAATAATTGAATCCCATACTTTTTATGACATAGAACTTTTTGGACATAGAAGGAGAATAGCAACCTTATTTTTCTCAAGTTAAGTAACCAATTCGCCAGCCAATTTTGCTTGCTGTATACCCTTAGGAGCAAGTCCAAACTCCTCAAGTGTGCCATTTGCCTGCACATGCTAGCATTTTTTTTTTTTTTTTTTTTTTGAATATCTTTGACTTTGAGACAAGAAATATGTTCAAATTAACTGCATTTATTTTGCACAAAGCGGTATTCCTCGTTATTATCAAATAATAACTAGCAAGACCGAGTTTTTTGGCGGGATTTTAGCTCTGATCGGACGTTCCTCTAAGTCCGGTCGGAGGACCTAATAATTGTTCCACCTAAGGAGGTGAACGACTGTATCAAAAATAATTTCACGCGAAGCCAAAGCAGCCACGACGAAGAAATTACGAGGAAAAGCGACAGAAGCACGGGAATTAAGAAGATGAAAAACAAACTTTAATAGCCTCCTAATTCCTAAATAAGAAATTAATTTAAGTTAGCATAGTTAGTATAATTTAAATATTAATAACTAATTAGATTAATTAAATAATTAGTAGTGTAATTATGTAATCTGATTTATCATAAATAATTGATTATTGTTAAATTAATTTAATTAATATAATTTAAAATAAAAATAGTTAATTATTAATATTATAAATAATAATTAAATAATTAATTAGTAATTGAATATTTAAATGATCAATGAGATAATTAATATTATTATTAAAAATTAAAACTAATTTTATAATCTTAAAAAATTAATTAAATCACTGATATTAATATTAGTTAAAGATTTATAATTTAAAAATAATTAATTAAAATTCAAGAAATGTTTATATTAAGTTTGAAAATAAATGAATGAATTTTATTAATGTAGTACTCAACTTAATTTATATGTAATATTTGACATTGTAAATAACAAGTTCATTATTGAAAAATAAAATAAAATTTGCAATCAATAATCTTCAATATATATATCTTCTTCTCAAAGTGTTATAAAAATAAAAAAATCAGTTGTGACTGCTCCATGACATATATAACCAAATATTAAAAGAAGAAATATTTTTATAACATAAATAAAATTGAGTGCATCGATCAAATGATACAAACAGCTGGTTGATGCTGAAATATTTTGCATTCTTCACATTTCAGATATATCAAACAAATAAGATATGTGGAATGTGAGCAATTTTGTGCCGATCGGAGCCTCCATCCTCTCGATAGCGCTCCTTTAACTCTCGATGACATTTCCCATAAATTGTTAGATACTTCAAAGAGGGAGGAAGGTTCGGTAATTCCCGAAGCATAGGAACATCATTAATTTGTAGAACCTGAAGTGAAGATAAGCTTTCCAAGGAGGAAGGGAGAGACTCTAAGGATTTGAGATATGAAAATTCAAGCTCACAAAGAGAAAACCTAACTTTCAGAAACCACTGCTCCGCCTCATTTGGAAATGAAACCAGCTTATCATTATTCGAAATACTCAGTTTTTTTAAGGAGGCGATACTTCTCAATGGCTCCATTAGCAACACCAATGGATCACTTATCCTGAGATTGCTGAGCATGAGATGGCAATTATTACTGGTTTGCATTTCTCCGAGAGAGATCAGATTGGGGCAATTTTCAATTGTCAAGGATCTTAGTGCTGCAAGTCTTGTTATTTCATCAGCCAGAGGAAGAGATGTAATGTTTGGACATTGAAAGACCGCTAATGATTCAAGAGGAATAGGATTTGAATTGCTAAAAAAAGTCAAAGTCTTCCACCCCATAGATTTTATCTGCAACTGCTTGAGCTTAGAAGGCAAAGAGGGCAACTCTTTCAGCTTCGGGCAGTCATATAGCTTCAGTTGAATTAAGCAAGGAAACAAACATCCATCTTCAGCAGCTACTCCTGCCTCAAACCAATCCTCTAGTGCTTCTAATCCGTAAATTTCTAACACCTCTAGCAATGGAAAGACGCAGTACATATTTTGGAGCCATTTTACTTTCCGCATGTGAGAAAGTTTTAAAGACTTGAGAAAGGGAAGTTGCCCAAAAGGTGGAAGAGTTTCCCACTCCCGGCAAAGTTCCAATACGATTTTCTCTAGATTGGAGATCAAACTGACATTGTTCATCCATATTGCAGACCTTGCACTCATGTATCTCCTTATACTCAGATTCTTTAGACATTTTGGTGGCTGAAGATTGTTGAGAACGTTTTCATCTAAATCGAAGCTCCTCGGATAATAAGTATTACTCCAACATAAGGTTAAATCTGTGAGCCTTCTCTTGGAACATAATTTGGCACTACAAGCCTCCTCGGCATCCTTAACATTTTCAAGGCAATTGATTCCTAATTTGCAAAGATTATTCATATTCTCCAGCTCTCCAATTCTATAACCACTCACATCTCTAAGATCAAACATATTCAATTCTTGAAGAGACTTTAGCTTCCCAATCCCACATATCGATGAAATATCATTCTTGGGCAATTCCACGTAAAGCAAGTTTGAAAGATTACTAATGCCACTCAGTAAAAAATCATCACCTACATTATGTCCATAATTGATTAGGTATTGTAAGTGGTAGAGATTACTTAGAGATCTTGGCAGTATAGTCAAATCATAATAATCAATCTTTAAGTATCGAAGATGTATCAAATTTCCAATCTCCTCAGGTATATCTATTATTTTCAAGTTTTCTGGAGCCCATATGTATAATAAGCGTAGGCTTCTCGATGCTTTGAATATTTCAATAAGTGCATTACAAAGATCCGCATTGGAAGCTTCATAGAACAAGAAAAGAGAATGCAAATACTTAAACTGCACAATATTTTTTATGATGTCTGGATTTGTAGTTTTAATAAACAAGTGTCGAAGAGTCTTAGGAATTATAGAAGGCAACTTTGTGCCATCCTCAACTCTTAAACATTCATGTATGGAAACTAATCGTGCCAATTCATGCATTAAATCATGCATCTTGTAGTATTGTCCATCAATTTCAAACTTGTCAAAGAAATTTTTTTTAACCAAAATATCAAAATACCTTCCTCCAATATCCTCCATAGTCCATTCTTGATCATGAGGTTGCTGAATGAAACCCAATGCAACCCACATTTTGACTAAATCATCTTTAGAAAACTCATAATCTTGTTCAAATATAGAACAAAATGTGAAACAGTTTTGTAGATGTTTTGGGAAGAACATATAGCTCAATCTTAAAATGAGAAAGATGTCATCCTGACCCAATTTTGGACTTAGAAAATCACTATTCAAAATTTTTGTCCAATGCCTTTCATCCAAGTTGTCATTCAGAACACCACCAATGACCTTTGCTGCCAATGGTGATCCTAAAAGCTTTTTAACTATCTCTCCAGCAATGGCTCTTAATTTTTTATGATCATCAGGGGAGTTCTCTACACCAAAAAATGCATGAGAGTTGAGGAGCTGCAAACACTGATCTTTCTCCAAGCCCTCTAATCTAAATATTTCCGACTTTTTTTTAATGACCATTGCAATCATCATTGCAACTGAGTCCATTCGAGTTGTCACCAAAATTCTACTACAAATTTTCCCATAAGCCAGAGGGGCGAGCAACTTCTCCCATTTCTTTTTATCCTGCTCATCATTCTCCCAAATGTCATCCAGCACAAGTAAGAACTTTTTGGACATCACCTCATTCTTGAGACTATTTTGAAGTGCCTCAAGTGTCTCCAAACGAGGCCTCTCCTTCTTAAGAGATTCCAACATATCTGCAATGACTTTTTTCACATCAAAGTTGTTGGAAACGCAAACCCACATTTTAAGATCAAAAAATTCCTTCCTTATTTCTTCTTCATAAACGTGTTGCAAGAGAGTTGTCTTTCCCATACCACCATGGCCCACTATAGATAGAAGAGAAATGTTTCTGTGCAAAGTTGCCTGAGGCTCATATGATGGCTTCCTCAACCACTGCATAACAAACTCCTTAGCCTCGCCTCTACCGATGAGATCATTTGTAGGCAAGGATCCTGTTTCACGTGCTTCGGACAACTCGCGCAGCTGCTCCTGCTGTTCCTGCTTTGCGCTATCTAGAAGATGAAGATAAGTACTAACCCCAGCTGAAACTTTATCTAGTTTCTGCACAACCTCCTCCAGCCTCTTCAAGTTGTGATCAATCTTCAGAGCACGTTCGCCAACTTTGCGAATTTTGGAAGCACTTTCAATCAGGAAGCTCGCGTTGGAAAACGCCGTTCTTTTCTGATAAAATTAGAGAGAAATATATTATCAAATAAATATATTTATTTGCAACCAGTATCAAATAGGTAGCTGATGATAGAGAACGCACCTGATCTGTTTCCTCCATGTTTTTGGTGAGCTGTTGTTTATGCTTCATGTACTCAAACTCATCGAGCACATCATCTGCCTCATCAACAGCATCTCTTAATTGCCATATCCATTTGTTGAGAGCTGGGTTCTGATCGCTAATTTGTGCTTGGTTAGCGGCAAAGACGACAGCTTGGATCTTCGGGTGGTTTTCTCGCAGGTTTTCAAGCTCCTTCTTCATGCCCGTCTGCAATCCGACTTGCTCTTCCAGGTAATCAGAGCAAGCGTTGATGATCTTGTCCATGATTGGACCAACAAACCATTCCGCCATGACACCGATGATCAAGGTAGAGAGAGCAGAACAACTGAACAGTAAGAGAAATAGAGACTGATTGGAAGAGATGAAGATTAGATAGTCTCTAATAATTGAGAGAGAGAGAGAGAGAGAGAGAGAGAGAGAGAGAGAGAGAGAGAGAGAGAGAGAGAGAGAGAGAAGCTGCCGCTCTCTTACTGTGAAGTTTGATTTTTGATGTGAATATCATTTTATTTATTTTTAATTTTTTATATATAAAGTAAGAAAAATGAATGCTTTTTTATCTGCTTATGATGAATAATTTGATACTAATTTATATTTGTATATAATATAATTGAATAAATTTGAATAAAATTTAAACTTTTTAAAATGTGTTAAATGGGCGGATTTAAATTTTTTTAATATATTTAAATTATTAATATTATATGATTAGTTAAATTTTTTCTTGATCAACTCAAAAAGAAAACTTGTAAATATATTTTATGAAGATTTTAAATTCAAATAATTTGCTATAAAAATAAAGAATATTATAGTTCTTTTAATTTTTTTTATAACCCTAAGCATTAATCAATAATAAAATGAATTAAATGGGCATTAGGGTTGTAAATGATCGATCCTAACTTGAGCAAACAGACAAACATCCATCCATTGCTAATTTGGGTTTGGCTCATTGGAAAATTTATTTGAAACTATCTTGTTTGTGAATATTATGTTCCAATTCAATTAATTTTTTATGAAATATTATATTGTTTAGGATTTTTTGTTTTTTATTTTGTAACTCTTTGGAGCATTAGTGAGTGCGAGGACCTGTTAAGGACTTTGTAATATTTTCTTTTTATTAACGTGTAGGCCCCTCCGTGAATTTCCCATAAAAAAATAATTTTTAATGAAATAAAAACCCCATATCAACCAGAGAAGTAGCAAAAACTCCACTTAATTCATAAAGATTCACAACAACAACAAGAGAATAATGAACAATACAATTGAGTCACATAACTCAAACAAGAGTAGTATTAAGTAAAAAACTAAACTATTTAAAGCCTCTCCTGCAAATTATTTTTAACACAATAAATAGTAGATATATGAAGGAGAAAGTGATAAAATTTACAAGTTGATAAATCATCAAAAAATTATATTGATCGGTCACGAATCTTTAGGCAAAATTAAGTTAGAAACTTCTGCAATTAAATCATGGACCATATGCTCTTTGATTTAACAAATTTATAATCAAACTAAACGTCTCAAAAATACAAACCCAACGACACCAAAATCGACCCAATCAAAGCTCAAATGAGTCCAAATCAAAGACCCAAAGCACTTTTGGGAGGTTCAAACCATAGTTTGGATTATCAAATGGTCTCCAAACGTGACATGCTTATAATCGAATCGAGCAGCACGACGAGACAAATCCAACGAGCCCAAGATCGTTGAATTCTAATAACATTAAGAAATTCAAATGCCTGGTAAACATTTCATGATCAAAGGATTCAACATCGACCGTCCATTCAAATCACTCCCAATTCACCCTTGATATTAACTCCTCCTATTTACTGGCCATGCTACTCTTAAACAATAATAAATAGACCCTTCATTTATCATGGAAGTGGACCCAGAGAAGCAAGGAGCCAAGGTAGGAAGGATGAGAAGGAACATTACAAACTTGATTTTTCTTGCTACAAGACTCCTCCTCAACCACCTCTCGGCCACCACCCATTTCCAGACTTCTATCCGACGTCGGATTTCCACCCGTCGCCAGACTTTCGTCGGACTTCTACACGATGTTGAACTTTTGTCCATCGTCGGACTTCTACCAGTCATTAGGCTTTCGTTATAATTTTACCCGACTGCAGTCCTTCCGGCCTTCATCACTAGATAACGGTCATTCTGACCTCCGTCGCCAGCCGACTACAGTCATTCTGACCACCGTCACCCGAATACGATATTTTCGACATCTGTTGTCCGCTGAGTATGGTTCTGCCAACTCAACAAATATGTCAATAATCATTCTTTCAATTCCTGCCATGTATGCACTCTATATGATGTATATTTGCTACATCAGCCCAAAGCCTTCCCCCCAAGGAAGGGCCTCATTTGTAATCAATTGCAAATAGTAGTAGATTCATTCAAACTGGGTCAGGCTCCGTGATTTTTTCTCTTTTCTAGGGTTATTACGTAAAAACTATTGTGTCTTTTATAAACGCTACACCATCTCTTTCATCTGTTTGTGTGCTAGATCTTCGTACAATGCTAATTAAGATGTTAAACTTTATACTTATCTATCGCTGCGAATATTTTAGGATACAACACAGGTAAAAAAGGACAACGGATTAAAGAGATCAGATTCAAATGGGTCATGCGATTCTCATGCATATTTAATCAATTTTATCATCATTAATTTTTTAAATATATTTTAAACATACATTATCAATCAAGATTTATAATATATTTATCTCAAAATAAATTTAATATCCATCAAATTATCAAATTATCTTGATGAAATTTACGTATTTTTTTGTTAGATATCATCACATCATTAAAAAATACTATTGAGATTTTGATACGTAAAATCAACCATGCAAATGAAAAAAAAAAAAAAAACTTTATTTAACAATCTTCTGCTTTTGCTGGCAGTATTCTCTAATAATTTTTCTCATAGAGAAATTATTAGGTACGGAGTGCAGACGGGAGAACCATCCGCACACTAGTATAAAACCGCGCTCGGTACCGTTCGGTACCACTTGGTACCACTGGGTACCGCTTGGTACCCTGTGTCTGTACAGACGGTTCTCACCCCATCTGCACTCCGCACCTAATAATTTTTCTCATCTCATCCAAGACCATGATAATTTAGATTCCACTCACATATCTATTAACTATTATTTAAGATTTCAGTCATCCGACATATGACTCAGAATTACGCTCATAGGACATCCGTACTGCATCCATTTAGCAGAATAATAATATTCAAAGGCCTGCAGCGGAAAATTCAAAAAGAATAGGTCCCCGCTAATTTGAACTCCATTATTATGAGTTGCAATCAAGGGTGTTTTTTTTTTTTTTTTTTTTAGAAAAATTGTTGGGACTTGCCCAAATTTTATTAAATGAAAAGAAAAAAAACACAGCCCAAAAGAGGCCAAAACAAAATATTACAAAGCTTTAATCACCAGAATAAAACTCCAGATTACAAAACAACCTCAAAAAGATAAAATAACCCAAAATTTAATCATTTTGTAAGTAGGGAAAATTAGTAGTACCTACAGACAGTAAAGCTTAATATATTTGCTTAGTTAATATACTTGTATTATGTAATGAGGTGGCACTATGTAATGAGCTCTCTGCTATAGGAGCATTTTTGTATATATATATATGTGGTATCCATCCTGCAACAAAGATATACAGTTTTATTTCCTTCTCTCTCTACATACTTCATCTTCTTATTTCATTCTTGATTATGAACTCTCTACATGGTATCAGAGCAGGTTTGATTGTTCTCGGCTCCATGGTGCACTCGGCTATGTCTCAGCTAGGCGAACATGTAGATTAAGGCGATCCTGCCGAACGGTTCATTCCATCGACTCTGAAGTTCGTTGTTTCAAATCTCAAGAACTTCGTCCCAACTCAACTCGCCACTAACAATTATTCACTCTGGAGATCTCATATCATTAAAATCCTTTGCGCCAATGGTTTTGAGAAGTTTCTTGATCCCAACTTTTATCCCCCCCGCATAGTTCTCACAGCAACCCGATGGATCTACCAATTTAAATTCTCTTTATACTCAAGGGTGTCTTACTGATCAAAATCTTGTCGCTACTCTATGTTCAACCATCTCTTCGACGGTGCAACCTTATATTATGAATCTTGAGACTACATCTGTTATCTAGCTCACGCTAGAAACCTAGTTTCAATCGACAAATCGCTCCAAATTCTTTCAACTTAAAAATGAACTTCATAATATTTTTCTTAAGAATTCCACCATGACACAATACCTCACTAAAATCAAATCGTTAGTCGATCAAATCCCCGCTGTCGAGTCGAACTTAGATTCCGAAAATATAATTCTTTATATCCTTAATAGGCTTACCAGCTCCTATCAGTCGTTCAAAATGACCATCCGCACCTTGCTAACACCTATCAGTTTAGATAATTTGCATTCTTTACTTCTAAGTGAAGAGATCAGCATCGTTGCGGATGCTGCTTGCAATACTTTTTCCAGCAATCCGACTCTAGCGCTCTTCTCTTACAGGGGATTCAAGCATTGGAATAGAGGTCATCAGTCTCAAAGTCCTCCCAACACAAATCACACATCCTCATTCTTTCTCACAGTATGTAAAATCTGTTACAAGAAGGGTCATTATGCTCCAAATTATTGGCATCGTTTAAACCCACATTATGTTTCGCAATCTGAGACTACTTCAACCAAAGCCTTGGTGGCTAATGTTAATACTTCCTCCATAAACTAGTATTTTGACTCGGGCGCATCCTTTCATCTCACCAACTCTCTTGATAATTTCTCCATCTCTACTCCCTATCAAGGACTTGATAGCGTCATTTTTGTAGAAACTCTTGTATGGAAGTAGGAGTTTCAAGAACTCATCTGAGGAAGACAATGAACAGTAAATCAAATATATTTTGTATTTCTTGGTTGTCCTACGGTACAGACTAATACCTATATATACTAATATAATAAGATAACTTCACACGTGTACATCTCTAATAGGTTTACAAGATTAATAAGTTGTTAACGAGATAAGCTGAGCTGTTCTAACAATTTTCGGGGACAGGATATCCATTAGTATCACTCATTCAGGGGCGAGGCTACTACCGACCCCCTATCGTAAGCTTAATTGCACTCAAATTTTCCACACACCCTCGCTTCATTTTAATCTGATATCTATTTATAAACTCATCAAAGATAATAATATCTCTATTATTTTTTATCCATTTGGCTTTACTTTCAAGGATCTGAAGACTCACCATGTTCTTCTTCAAGGACCCTATAAAGACTGTTTATATCTTCTTTGAACAAGCTCCTCCCTTTCCCCAACTCGAGCATTCATTGCTACTAGAATCAGATCTACTCCATGGCAGAATAGGTTGGGCCTTCTATATAGGAGAGTTCTCAATCTTATATCTTCCTGTAATCCGCAACTTAATATTGATGTGCATTCTTTTTCTTGTAATTCTTGTAATGAGTCCAAAGGCCATATGCTCGTGTTGTCCTGTCACTGGCTATAAATACTATGTCATTTTTATCGATGCTTTCTCATGATTTACGTGGTTATATCCAATGCGCCATAAATCTGAGGTTGCCAATATATTTATCACATTTAAAACTCAAATCGGAAAATATACTTCACATTGTTGACCTTATTTTATTTTAGTTTGCTCTCGATGGTTTTCGAGTTATTTAATTGAACCTCGTCGAGCCTAAATGGAGCTCGAGTCGACTCGACTCGAGTCGAATTTAACTCGACCAAGTTTAATTAACCTCGATCAGTGCATATCGCCCCGTCGGGCCCAATTTGATTTCAATTGATATTATTTTGGATTTAATTTCATATCGCCCCGTCCGTGCTAAATCTATTTAAGAAAAAAAACAAAAAAAAACAAAGAGGTTTAATAAAATTAGACACGAGCTTTATCATAATGGAGTAATTTCCAATGCATTCTCTGCTATCTTTAAGTATGTATAGAGGAACTTTTCTTTTAAATATACAAACTAGAGGATAAATATATAGCATTTAATATTATGACATTATTTTCCTTCACCATTGCATCATATGTTTTGTAAGAGATAAATTTATTGCCGAAATCAAATAATTTTTATAGCTCAGAAAAAATAATGTAGTTCTATTTTTAATTTTATCTTTATCTTTATTTTTTTAAATAATAAAGCTCTTTTACTCTATTGATAAAAAAAGCATAACAAGAGATACAAATCTGCCGTCTTAATTCGTGTGGTAGTATCAAGTGATCGCATGATAATCCTGAAATTTTTTTATATATCAAATATGTTATTTATTTATAACATTTGATAATAATTACTATCTCTGATATTCATACATACATTTTTGTTCTTATATCATATAGGAGAGAAAATTAGTATTATGAGTCTTCACTCACTTCTGACTTTATATAAGGAATGCTAGCTACCGTCAATCCCTTCCAAAATAGAATTGAGAATGCTTTCAACAAATTTTAACTAATTTTGCAATTCTAAAATAACTTATTGAATGAATGTGCATGCATGAAGGGTCATATTTTATTTTTCACTGGCATTGAAGGTTGATACGTTATCACAAAATTATCTTGATTGGGCACGAATCTCGAGGTAAAATCAGTTCGGAAACTTCAAAAATTAATTTCGGGAGCATATGAACTCCGATTTCAGCGAACTTACAGTAAAACTGAGCGTCTCGGAAATACGAACCCAACGACACCAAGATCAACCCAAACCGAGCCCAAATGAGTCCGAATCAAGGGCTCAAAGCGCTGTTAGAAGGTTCAAATCGCAATTTGAGTTACCAAACGGTCTTCGATTTTGACGAGCTTATACTCGAATCGAACGGATCGACGAGACAAATCCAACGAGCTCAAGATCATTGAATTCCGACATCATTAAGGCCTTCAAATGACCAACGAACGGTCCATGATCAAAGGATTCGATATCGGCCGTCCATTCAAACCACTCCCAATTCGCCCTTGGTCTCACGCCTATTTACGGGTTATGCCACTCCAGAAAAACTATAAATAGAGTCCTCATTCAACACCAAGGGGACTCAAGTGAAGAGAGAGAAGAAGAAGATGAGAAAGGGGAAAAGGAGATTCCTCACCTCCTCGACCACCGCCGGAGCTCTTCCTGCCGCCTGAGGACGCCGGAACTCTGCCGGATTTTCGGGAAACGCAGGTAATTTGCAGAATTTTGTAAACTTCTTGGGAGAAACAAATTGTATTCGGATTATCCCAACTTGTGGGACGAATCCGCCATTTGTAATCTACAAAAACACTAGTGGAACTTTGCAACTGGGCGAGGCCCCGTGGTTTTTTCCCTCTTTTGGGTTTTCCACGTAAAACCTTGGTGTTCATTTTCTCTTTTCTGTTTGTGTGCGGAATACTCGTGCAACGCTAAGACGAATATTTCCTAACTCTACTGCCCCGTATATTCTAGCACGCAACAAAGGTGATGATGGATTTTTTTTTTTAAACAAAACCAAATATATTAAAAAAAAGGAACAAAATCGGTTACAACAGCCAAAGATCAAAACCAAAAAAGAAAAGTAAGAAAATAAAATACAATGAAAAGCGAGCTCAGTATAAGACGGCCGATGCTCACAGCACCCAAGCAGCCTCGCACAGACCATCCAAAAGGAGATAGTACCATCTGAAGGACCCACGTACCTCTAATAAACTGCACCAATGGTTGCCACCAGCGAGACAAATGGGATGCGAGCCCCAGCCACATCATTGCCCTAATAACCATCGCATCGCCAATCGCAAAGCCAAACCACGTAAAATTATAAAATACACAGCAAATAGACAATGATGGATAGAATTGTATAAATCACAATATAAACTATAAATATTCACACCTCAAGGAGCAATTATTAGGTACAGAGTGCGGACGGGGAGAACTGTCCGCACACTAGTATAAAATCGGCTCGGTACCGTTCGGTACCACTCCGTACCACTGGGTACCGCTTGGTACCCTGTGTCTGTGCGGACGGTTCTCACCCGTCCGCACTCCACACCTAATAATTTTTCCACCTCAAGGGCTTGCATCTTCTTTTTTTTTTTAATTAAAACAAATACATTAATAAATCATTCAGTATATTTTCTCATAATGATTTGTAGTGAACTAAATATTATTAAATTTATCCAATACTTCCTCAAAACATGAAAGTCATATGTTATTGTTATGAATGTTTGTTTGTTGTTTTTTTTTTATTAATAACACAATATATATATATATACACACACACGCACACACACGTATGCTATTTGTTTTATGTTTAAATAAATAAGAAACTAAAAAAATTACCTTTTCTAATTTCTATGTCTTCAATCAATTAAAAAATAAATGCAATAATCAACTTCACAATTATACCATTGTTTATTTATCCTTCAACTCAATCAAGTTCAGCATAATCTGTAGGAGAGTAAGGTAAAAATCAGTCTTTAAGAAAGCCTTTCTTCATCCTTGGATTGCAGCCCAAATTTTTACACAACTGATCGTTATTCCAAATATGAATTGTAGAGATACAATATCCTCTATATCTGCTGCCTGAATATTTCTTCACATGCTTCTCCCACTCCATCACATTCTTCTTCATGGATCTTTTGCTTGGCAAATGATCTTTTGTTATTAACAAATTAATTTTTTGTACTAAAAAACTCCTTTAATTAAGAGGAAGTAATCGAGTTCGATTGAAAATGTTTCACTATATTTTGGAGTGAGAAATGAGTTTTTGAGTTAGAGATGATCTTAGAAAGCAGAAAAAATTAGCTATTCCAAATGAAGTCTAAATTTACATTCAACTTATAATAAAATTTAATTTTGAAAATAATTTTGTGAAAGATTATGAAATGTAACAAAAAAAAAAAAAAAAAAACTTCATTTTTTTGTATATAAACTGAATAAAAAAGAGCGACTTTTTGATTAAAATGAATTCTTTTCCTCCTATGTTGCTCTCAATTAATATTGCATCATCATCAATATATAGCAATATAACGCAAATACTATATGCTAAAACTTAGTTAAGCTTTCAACTAAAAATAATAAATTATCTCACCAAATGAATTGTTAATTAATTATCGTTAATATTAGCACATTCTACAATAATATCTAATATTGATTTAAGAAATCCAACGTCGGTGACTAATTTTCCTTTCATCAACTAATCAGCCACTGAGGTATCCATATTACTATAATTCATTGAATGAATCACTTTGCCTTCAAAGACCTCAAGACCTTTCTCTATATATAGAAAATATTGGGATATATAGAAGTCCGCTAAATCATCCAATACAAAGGATAACAAAATCCATGACATGAATCTGCAATGCTAGGTTGAATAAGAAGCTTGGAAAATTTATGTATCTCAAGACGTTTACTTCCACCATGAAGGATATTTTCTATAATTTAAGTCTACTGTTTTGTATTATAGCATTTACTAATTACCATAAAGAATATATAAAAAATCATATTGATTAAGTAGAACCAGTTCGCTCTCCTTCCCGAGGTTAGGGTTTGGGCGGCGTTTTCTCCCGAGGAGCCTCCTTCCCCCCGCTCGGCGGGGGGTCTCCGTTTCTCTGGTTAAGGAAAGCCTCTCTAACCCTTTTCTCTGGTTTCTCTCTATTTCTTGTGTGATTTTCCTCTCGTTTTTTCTGGTTTTGGCGGAATGCCTCCGTCAAAGTTGAAAGATCCCGGTTTTTTTGGGGGAATTTCTCACTCTAAGTCTTTTCTTCAAGCTCTAGCTGGATCTTCATCATCCTTTCCGAATTTGAAGCCGTCTAACTTTCGTGGTCTTCCTGCTCTGTGGGTTTCCGATGAAGAAATTAGGGCTTTAGCGGAACCTTTTAGGTTTTCCTTAGTTGGTTTTTTCCCTTCGAAACGTCCTTCTATCGATGCGATCAGGAAATTTTTTTTTAATTTGAAGTTGATTGGAGAGGTGTCTGTTACTGTTCTTGATTCTACCCACATTTTGATTAAGATGGCAAATGATTTAGATTATTGTAGAGTTTTTTGCCACCGGTCTTACCTGGTTTTCAACTGTTTTATGAAAGTTACGAAGTGGTCACCGACGTTGGATATCGGTGTCGAGTCGCCGATCATCCCGATTTGGATTTCCTTTCCTAATCTTCGTCCCCATTTCTTTGCTCCGAGAATCTTGTTTGGCCTGGGGGAGTTATTCGGTAAACCCCTTAAAATTGACGAAGCTACGTCGGTTGGCTCTCGTCCTTCGAATGCTCGAGTTTTAGTTAAATTAGATATTACTAAAACTTACCCTAAGCAAGTGTGGCTGGGCTCGGATTCGTTAGGGTATGTTCAAGAAGTGGTTCTAGATGAGTTTCCTCAATTTTGTGGTGTTTGTAAAAGTTTAGGTCATCTTGCTGGTAAGTGTAAATCGGTGGTTTTTACCGGTTTTCCTTCTGCTGATGTTCTTGCAGAAATCTCTGCTCCTTTAGGTGGTGAGAATGGTGTTAAGAGGGTTAAGGAAACTGTGGTTAATATTAATAAAGAAGATGCTGGTGTGAATGACGATAAGAGTGTTAAGGAAACTATGGTTAATGTTACTGAAGAAGATTATGAGGCTGTGGAGGTGATTTTGCCTTCGATCGATCATGTGGGGTGTTCTCCCGTTGTTGAAATTTCCACTGGTATTTTGGTTGATTCAGTGGGTGTGCAAAATTTTAACGGTGTTACTGTTGCTGCGGATGCTTTTTTATTATCACCTAATGCAATACCTTTTGTTCCTGAGGTGCTGGATGGGTGTGTTCGACAGGAAGAGATTTTGGATTCATCGGTTATTTCGTTGGTGCCGGTGGATAATCATGTTGCTGTGAATGTTGAAATTTCTGCTGGTTTGCCTGTTCAGGGTGCGGTGAATAATTTTGGGAAGGCTATGTTGCTTGAAAATGAGGAAGGTGATGATGATGGTTTTGTGTCGGTTGTTGTGGATCAGGGTGGGACTGAGGCTGTGTGTCCGTCTCTGGGTAATATGGATGGTGTACCGATCCTCAACAGTTTTGTTGAGATTCCAGTTATTCAGGTGGATGCACAAGTGATGACTGACTGTGTGGCTAAGTCTGCGGGCAAGGAGATTAGGATTCAGAATAATTGGTTAATTGATTCGTCTGAGGAGGAAGGTTATTCTGAATCGGTTGACTCGGATAATGATTTTACCTTGGATCGCTTTTCCATTGCTGCTCGGGGGAAATTCTGGGGGAGAGGTCGTCGTAGAAGATGATTTGGCGTGTTTTTTTTTTTTTTTTATTTTTTTTTTTATTTTTTTTTTTTTTTTTTTGCTGTTCGTCATCTTTTATCCGCTGATATGGTTTGGTTTGAATTTTCGTTAGGCTGCGACGCGAGGCTAAGGGCAATGATGTGGTTGGAGCTCGCGTCCCGGTCGTTTTGCTAGTGGCAACCGTGGGTGTTGTTTTGCTTGCTGGATGGTCCGTGCGGGATGTCTTGGACGCTGGAAGCATCAACTGTGAACTGAGCCCGTTTTTAGCTTATATTACTCTAGTTTTTGGATTTTTTGTCCTCTGCTTAGTAGGATTTTGTATCTGTATTGTTTTTTTGGGGTATTAATATATATGTTTTTTGATTAAAAAAAAAAAAAATTACCATAAAGAATATCCTTGATAATATGCGACCTACATTGGTGAAATCATTTCAACTAAAATTCTCATATAGCATATGAAATACTCTTAACTTAACATTATGCGCAATGATTTTCGTTCAATATTACAATGATAAATTTTTCTACCTAACATATTAAATATTTCATTATTCATTTATTTTTTGTTGAATAATGGTACACATTCCTATGAAATTGCTATGACCAATGTAAATAAATATGGCCTTTATTCCTATTCAAACTTAAATACTCCAACATCAAATTTAGCTCTTTTGTAAACTGAGACATCTTATATTGCTTTGAATACATTTTGCATTTAATCATTGGCTTTTTAATTTCCATTAATTGTTTGGCAATCAAATTCTCATAACCTTTGGGAATTAATCAGTCAAGATTAACAAATCTTATCAGGAACAGTGGGATCAAAATTATTATTAAGAACTTAAATTTCTTCTAATTTAATTTGTATTGCACTAAGTGATCCTCCTTTGCAATTTGATCATCAATTTTTGTTTTTGTTTTTTTGGGGCCATCAATCATTTATCTTCCTATTTTTTATTGATTAAAAACCTTTTATATTCATTTTTTTAATAAAATTAAAATAAAATGTTTCATATTTTAAGCATCAAAAACTCAAAATATAGCTGCTTTTCCACCATAGAGATATATATACTAAGCCCCATTATTATTAAGGTAAAGGTCATAATCAGTAATTGCCTATATATAAAACTAATTTTTATCTTATTTTTAATTATTTATTTTTTTTTTTTTTTTGGACGCACCAAAGAGGCTAATAAAAAAATTACAAAAGCGCTCGAAGACATCAATTTGCATGGCCTGGGAAGGTTTTATGGTAATAAGTTACTTATTTAGTATAAAACTTCGCCGATTGGTGGTGGCGATTGGGGGAGGTGACAAACAAGGTGGGGCTAGAGCGGACTTGGGCTGGTGGTGGTCCATAGCGGTTGTTAGTGGTGGATGTCGTTAGCACACAATTATTTGATGTAGCAATCCATTTAAATTTAACAATTTTGAAATTCTTCAAAAATGAACTAAAAGCTTAATTTCAAATCCATATCTTAATTACTTTGTATTTGATTTACTTTACATTTAAATGTATTACAAACAAATAAGCAAACAACACATAAATCTATTTAGCTTATTAAATATATAATAAATTATCATATATGTCTTGTGCAGCTCATCATGATCTGTTGAGTAATCTTTGACTAAAAATTAAGAGATTTTAGCTTCAAAATCTATGATAGTTTTTCTTTAATGGGCTCAAAAGTTTAAAAAAAAAAAAACATCCATATCTTTATAATTATTTAGAACTAACGCATTTATTTGCCCTATAAAAGGAATTTTTATTTTGTTCGGTCGACCGAATGCGAGAAACATTCGGTCGTAGGCAAAAAAAAGGCGGTACCGAGGTGTACCGAGTTTTTCAAAAAACTCGGTACACACGGTACCGAGTTTTTTTGCCTAAGACCGAATACTCCTCCGCATTTGGTCGGAGGACGTAATAATTGTTCCTATAAAAGGGTGCTTAAACCAAACCCACAAAACCTATCAACTAACCTTATGGAGTCGAAGCGAGTGGGCGTTGTGGGTGCAGGTATTAGCGGTCTAGTCACATACAAGTACCTTCTCCAAAAAGGTTTTCAGCCGGTGGTCTTCGAGGCCGGCCGGTCCATCGGTGGAGTGTGGGCGAGCCCGCTCGGTTCGACCCGGTTACAGACCCCAGCCGAACTTTACCAGTTCACCGACTTCCCGTGGCCAGAATCGGTGACTGGGGCGCCGAACCACAAGCAGGTGATGGAGTATTTGGAAGCTTATACTCGCCGGTTTGATGTTATAAGGCATGTGAGATTCGGGGAGAAGGTGGTGAGTTTGGAGTATGTTGGACCGAACCAGGAGGAGATGGAGGCCTGGGATTTGTGGGGTGGAACCGGTGATGGGTTCGCCGGAGCTGGGCGTGGAGTCTGGCATGTCACCGTGGAGAAGGAAGATGGATCTAAGGAGGTAATTTTAACTCAAAAGTAGGACTTAGTAAAGGACAAATAATTATAATATTAAAAAGTGGCTAAAAGACTAAAATAAATCTAAAAATTCTTTGATTTACTTTTGCACGTATCTCAAAGTAGATTAAAATTTTTTGTTATGATTATAATTTTTATAGTATATTATGAATCTTTATTAAATTGGCAAACAAAAAAAATTACAAAAACACTCGAAGACATCAATATGCCCGGCCTGGGAAAGTTCATGGTAATAAGTCGCTTGTTTGCTGAAAGAGAAATCTACAGTAAAAAATAACATATAGTATATAGGGAAGATGTTTTGAGCTATTTGATTGGAAGAATGATCTCTTGGACTATTTTTTATGTTAAATTTCAATTAAATTTTATTTAGGATTTATTTGTGACAATTTTCTTACTAATTTTTAAAGCAGTTTTTAATACAAATTTAGTTTGAGTTAGAAATTTCCTGCTAAATATCTGCTTTAGAAAATAATAAGAAAGCTATCTCAAATGAAACCTTATTTAGTATAAACCTTGGCCGATTGGTGATGGCGGCATGCAAGATGGGGCGACTGCAGACTTGGGTGGGTGGTGGTCCATAGCGGTTGTTAGTGGTGGAAGTCGTTAGCGGACAATTATTGGATGTAGCAATCCATCGAAATTTAACAATTTTGAAATTCATTAAAAATGAACTAAAAGCTGAATTTCAAATTCATATATTAATTACTTTGTATTTGATTTACATCACATTTAAATGTATTACAAACAAATAAGAAAACAACACATAAATCTATTTAGCTTATGTAAATATATAATAAATTATCAAATAAAAGAAATTTCCTTAAAAAAAAAAATCTTCAACTAAATATTTTTACATTTGTTTTTTTTTTTTTTTTACATTTAGGCCAATTAAGACAAACTCATACACATATCGCATACAAAAGACTGGAACTCAAGACCTCTTAGTTGATAGCATAGGCTCCCAACGAGCAGACCTTAGTTTATTATTATTGTTATTGGGGAAAGCATGTCAATTAAAAAAAGCATTTAGGTTAATTTCTTGTAATAAAAATAAAAATTAAACAAATTAAGATACATGAGAATTTTGTACTATTATCATCTCCTTTGGCCTAAGGTTCTAACTCCTTATAAGTTGTCAACAAGATATATTAAAAAATATAATAATAATAATAATAATAATAATAAACACATATCAAATAAATATAAAACAATTGCCAGCGTTAAATAAATACATAACACATATATTCTAATTTACATAATATTAATTTTTTATCTTCTAAAAAATTAAAAAGTTAAAATTATTTTAAAAACTTTTTAAAATAAATTTTATCTATTAAAGCCTTTGTTCAAATAAAAATTTCAAAAATAATTTAAGGAAGGACTAATTTGATCTATTTTTAAAGAATAAAATGACCCCATTAATAATTTTATATAACCTTGATTCTTCAAAAAAAATTGGGGGATCAATTTAATTATTTTCTCATATTTTAATTATTTAACATATATGTCTTATTTGACTAAAAATTAAGAGATTTTAGGTTCCCAATTAATGTTTGTTTTTCTTTAATGGGCTCAAAAGTAAAATAAAAATAAAAACAAAAACATCTTTATAATTATTTATAATTAACGCATTTATTTACCCTATAAAAGGAATTTTTATTGCGTCTTCCTACCTGGCGTAGAGATACGTCCTCCCACCACTAAAAAACTCGGTTTTTGCTCGGTATTGCTAGCTATTATTTGGTATTAACGAAGAATATCATCATGTGAAGACCAATACCAAGTTATACCGGGCTATACCGAGCAATACCGAGCAATACCGAGTTTTTTCAAAAAAAAACTAGGTATTTTTTTGTATTGCTCGGTATAGCTCGGTATAACTCGGTATTGGTTTTCACATGATGATATTTTTCTTTAATACCAAATAATAGCTAGCAATACCGAGCAAAAACCGAGTTTTTTAGAGGTGGGAGGACTTATTTCTACGTCAGGTGGGAGGACGCAATAAAAATTCCTATAAAAGGGTGCTTAAACCAAACCCACAAAACCTATCAACTAATCTAATGGAGTCGATGCGAGTGGGCGTTGTGGGTGCAGGTATTAGCGGTCTAGTCACATGCAAGTACCTTCTCCAAAAAGGTTTTCAGCCGGTGGTCTTCGAGGCCGGCCGGTCCATCGGCGGAGTGTGGGCGAGCCCGCTCGGTTCGACCCGGTTACAGACCCCAGCCGAACTTTACCAGTTCACCGACTTCCCGTGGCCAGAATCGGTGACCGGGGCGCCGAACCACAAGCAGGTGATGGAGTATTTGGAAGCTTATACTCGCCGGTTTGATGTTATAAGGCATGTGAGATTCGGGGAGAAGGTGGTGAGTTTGGAGTATGTTGGACCGAACCAGGAGGAGATGGAGGCCTGGGATTTGTGGGGTGGAACTGGCGACAGGTTCGCCGGAGCTGGGCGTGGAGTCTGGCATGTCACCGTGGAGAAGGAAGATGGAGCTAAGGAGGTAATTTTAACTCAAAGTAGGATTTAGTAAAGGACAAAAAATTATAATATTAAAAAGTGGCTAAAAGACTAAAATAAATCTAAAAATTCTTTGATTTACTTTTGCACGTATCTCAAAGTAGATTAATTTTTTTTGTTATGATTATAATTTTTATAGTATATTATGAATCTTTTTTTTTTTTTGGGACATTTAGGCCATTTAAGGCAAACTCACACACACAACACATACACATGGACTCGAACCTTGAACCTCTTAGTTGGAAGCCTAAACTCTCAACCAATAGGCCAAGGAGAGTTACGTATATTATGAATCTTTATTAAATTGGCCAGTAATAATTTTTATTTTAGAATATATTAATTGATCCAATTAAGCTTAGCAACTATGAATTTAAAAATTTGTAATTTATTTTGAGATGAATAATAAAAATATTTTTAATTTTTTGTATATATTCTAATTAAACTTCTCATGTTAATCAAGATTTAGTAATTTTTTATGTGTTAAAATTTGGAAATTATTTGACACGAAAACTATTAGATTTTGATAAATTTTGATAATTATTTGGTTATTTATATAAAAAATATTTTTCAATGAATTTAAAATATTAAATATATTTTAAAATAAATGTAATATATAAATAAATAATTAATATTTATATAAAATTCATCATTAATAAATTCTAAATAATTTAAATTATATTTAAAAGTAAATTCTGCTAACGCTATGATTGATTAATTTAAAATTTAATTGATAATTTAAAAAAATAATTTGATAAGATATTTATTTATTTATTTCAACGTCAAATGTGACACAAAGGAAAACAAAGCTTTGACGTATTTGGATGCAAATCATCCCTTGGTTAAAGATGTGTGTATGAGTTTGACTTAAATGACCTAAATGTTCCAAAAACTAAACAAAAAAAAGATTAGGGCTCAACTCGCCTTCATCTCTTTGTTGGAAGTTTTGACTACCAAATAAGAGGTCTTGGGTTCAAGTCCTAGTTGTCTGCTGTGTGTGAGTTTGATTTAATTAGCCTAGATATCCCCCCAAAAAATAAGGAATAGGCACACAACTAATGTTGGTTTGTTGGTTTTGGAGCTTTCTCGATCAACCAAGAGGTTTTGGGTTCGAGTCTTGCATATGTGATGTATCAATTTGTCCTATTTTATATAAATGTCATAATTAGCTTATTTTAAAATGAGAATTCTTTTTTTTTTTTTTTAAGAAAGAAATTAAAACTCTTTTGAAAATTAATTTTAAATATTTGTTTTTTTTTTGCAATTAGATGATTATGAAAAGAAAAATTATAATTATATAAATATTAAAAAAATCGACAATAGAGATTTTGCATCATTAATTTCTTTTGTTTATGTGATCATCAATGATTTGATCACTTTAATTTTCGTGATATTTTTATTCTTTTAATCTCTTAATTGATTTAACATATTTTTTTATTAATGATTGCATGAATTGAAGTGCAAAATAATTTTTTTTCTCTTAATTTAATTCTTACTAACATAATAATAATATAATAAAATAAATAATCTTGATATTTATACTATGCAAATTAACAATACCTTCCCTATCATAGGAGCATGTTATGGACTTTGTGGTCCTTTGCTTAGGAAGATTTAGTGGCCTCCCAAAAATACCTAGCTTCTCTGAGAGTAAAGGTCCCGAGGCCTTTAATGGTAAGGTAATTCACTCAATGGACTTAGCCAAAATGGGAAGCAGTGTTGCAGCTGAAATTGTCAAAGGGAAGCGTATCATTGTCATCGGTTTTCTTAAATCAGCTCTTGATGTCGCTGCAGAATGTGCTGATATCAATGGTATGATCATTATCCTTATTGTTATTATTATGATGGTTAGAATACAATCATGTGTCATCACCTACTCATTCTTCCATATATATAATTGAACATCAAGTACTGTGTATTTTTAGAAATTATTACAGTGCATATATGTGCGTGCTACAACAGGAGTACGTAGTTGTATTCTTACAATATATTTCAAACAAATGGCATACATAGTGAGCACAAAGCAATATATATTATTGTACACCAATATAATCAATCATACAACTATAAACTTTGATTCTTTGCATGACATATTTCTTACTTTTTTCTAAAGCAGGTTTTCGTACATAGTTTTTTAGTTCAAAATTTTTATATTAAAAAGCTACTTTAAAAAGGAATAAGAATGTTGTCCCAAATGAAACTTTCGAGCTATTTTGTTCACACAAAATAATTTCTCATAGGCTTTATTCTCATTTTTCTTAAATTTTCATATATAGGTGTGGAGCTTCCTTGCACGATGATTGTTCGAACTAAACGATGGAACTTACCAGATTTCTCAGCCTGGGGCGTCTCCTTTGGTTACTATTACTTTAATCGCTTCTCAGAGCTACTCTTTCATAAGCCAGGAGAAGGAATCATGCTAAGCCTCTTGGCAACACTACTTTCTCCTTTAGTAAATGTTTTTTCCACATACTTTAGTAGCTACAAACTACATGTATAAATATATCTCACAATCATATTGGTATTTTTCAATGTAGAGATGGGTTATATCTAAGTTTGTTGAGAGCTACATCAAGAAAATCACCCCAATAAAGAAGTATGGAATGGTTCCGGACCACAGCTTCTTTCAAGCAATGAGTTCCTCCTTATTTGCTTTACTACCTGAAAATTTCTATGAGAGAGTGAAAAATGAGAGCATTATTCTCAAAAATTCAAAAAGCTTTCAGTTCTGCAAGGATGGCATAATCCTGGAAGGTGAATCTATGCCCATAAAAGCTGATCTAGTGATATTTGCTACTGGCTTTAAGGGGGATGAGAAGCTTCGAAACATCTTTGAATCTCCATCACTTAAGAAGATTGTGACAGGCTCATTGGAAAATACAGTTCCACTTTATAGGTACATATGCTAGCTACTTTGATTAATATATAAATATAATCAGGTTATTATCAATCCAAACATGATTGAACAAAGTTCAACTTTATCGGTACATGTATTACAGAAAATGCATAAATCCAAGGATTCCACAAATGGCAATAATTGGATACTCAGAGAGCTTGTCAAATTTACATACTTCAGAGATCAGGGCAATGTGGCTAACACATCTTCTTGATGGAGGATTTCATCTCCCGAGCATAAAATTAATGGAAGAAGACATGAAAAAATGGGATAAATACATGAAGGAATACAGTCATGAGTATTATAGGAGATCGAGCATAGGGATCATACATATATGGTACAATGATCAGCTCTGTAAAGATATGGGTTACAATCCTAAGAGAAAAAAAGGGTTCTTCTCTGAATTATTCATGCCTTATGGACCAAATGATTATATTGGTCTTAGGTCTAAAAAGGAATGAGAATATCTCTCTAAAATCATTGCAAGGAACCAATAATGATATCAATGTTGATTATCAGCTTCAGTAATGTCTCCTTCATATAAGGATATGAATGTTGTTTAGCTTGAATGGCTACTCAAAGGGCTTAAAGGAATGGATGGGACATGCAGAAATAAAATAATATAAATGAGTTTTTATGGCATATAGAAATTAATTTTATCTCTTCTGATTTTATTAAAGGATTTTTTTCGATAAATAAATTTAACATATGTGCACACTTTAGATTTCAGTTTAGTTTTATTATGCGAGTTTAAGTCATGATAATTTTGAGGATTTCATCAATTATGATATTAGTTTTAATTATAAATAGCTTTTACGTCAAAATTTTCATAATGGTAAGAAAATGATGAAAAATGTAATTTTTTTCATAAATTATTTTTTATTTAGTAATAAATTATATTATATAAACATTAATTAAAACCGTTGTAAAATGTATTTGCAGTTAGCATTGACTAAGGAGATTTTTATGTTGGTCCACAAAGTCAATCTTAAGCAATGTGATAGCTACCTTTATTGTAGTCATGCTTAATTTCTTTGATTTAGATTTTATTTGGGATAACTTTTTAACTGTTTTCTAAAGCAGCTTTTTATTACAAAATTTTTTGATTTAAGAAATTTTTATACTTCAAAACTGTTTTAAGAAAGCTGTACCAAACCAAGCCTTAGATTATTTATGCATTTGATTTTTTTCATGAAAGAATAACATTGAAACTTTGAATATTTTGAAATATGGTTATCCTTTGAATATATATTTGATATAACTTATTTTGAATAAACATATATATAATATTCAAATTTAAAAGAACAATCCGATTAGCTTTGGGAATATAACTCACAAAACCTTATACAATTAAGTATATAGTTGAGAGAGATTTTAGTATAAATTTATTTCCTAAGTAATCATGATGAAGATAGGCCTCACCAAAGGCCTCTGAGATTGTTCTTACATGTGTTAACAAGAGTCTGGAACAGTAATGGCACCAATAACATCTCTTGCATGCATGAATGCTCATGTCTAATTTGGGTAGCATTGATATGGATAGTTATGCTTTGTTTATTGTGCTCATGCAATGTTGTATGATATTGATTAGATGATTATGATGAGTATCATGTTCTTTATCAATTGCTATGATAAAGAGGTTGTGCCAATAAAGAGCTAGACTGATATGACCATTATCAGTAAGCACCACTGAGTGGCATATATGCATGATACTGATATAATTGTCATAAATAAGCTATTCATTAATCGAAATACAAAAAGTTTTGTTAGTATGTAATCCTATAACTAACATGATTGTTGTAGATATACAAGCATATATAGTTAACACATTCAAAGTTGTTGTTTTGGCGAGTAGGATGACTACCTATAGAGAGAAATGAAAAAATTTTCAAAGTTTATTAGTTTAAAGAAGGTTCTATAAAATGGCATCTCCTATGGTCTGCAATTGGTATGAATTGTTCTTTACCTACACCTTTTCTTGAGTGCTACATTTAGTACTTCATGATTAACTAAGTTGGTAAGCTTAAATATATCCTGCCATTTAAGCCAGTTTGACCAGATGGTTAACAACTCTATATTAATCTACAAAGGTAGGTTAAACAAGAAGCTTAGATTGACCTTATATTTTATAACATACTAACATGAAAATTTATGTTTCTCAAGACGTTTACTTCTGCCATGAAGGATATTTTCTACAATTTAAGTCCGCTGATTTGTATTATAGCATTTACTAATTATCGGAAAGAGCATCCTTTGTAATATACGACTCACATTGGTGAAATTACTTCAACTAAAAATACTATTAACTTGACATTATACGCATTGATTTTCATTCAATATTACAATGATAAATTTTCTATCTAACATCATAAATAATATTACATTATTCAACAAAAAATAATTATTTTTCCTACCATCATGATGCACATTCCTATGGAATTTCTATATAATAAAATAAGTCCTTTATTCCTATTCAAAATTTGATAAAAAAAAATAAAACAACATAAAATTTAACTAATCAATTTCATTAATAATAACTTAATTATCCCTTTTTTTGTAAACTAAGACATCCTATATTGCTTTGAATACATTTTGCATTTAATGATTAGCTTTTCAATTTACATTGGTTTTGCAATCATATTCTCATAACTTTGGGAATTAATCAAGATTAACAAATCTTATCAGTTAATAAGTTAAATTTTGTGGATCTTTGGAGCAAAAAATTTGTGAGAGAATATCCTAATCAAAATTTTATCAAGATTAGCTCGAAATTATTTGTATTTGCTTTGAGATTAGTGATATATCTATGTAGAATTTGTATTATAATATTCTCAATGTAAATATAATAATTTTCACACTGGTCCTAATTTAATTTGTTTTGTACAAAGTGATCCTCCATGCAATTTAATCATCATGTTTTTTTTTTTTTTAGGGTCATAAATTTATTCATCTTGCTATTTTTTAGTGATTAAAATAACCTTTTATATTCCATTTTTTTATTAAATAAACATAAAATTATTCTTATTTTAAAACATCAAAAGAAATTTTCCACCATAGTGATATATAATTATATACTAAGCTTCATTATTAAAGTAAGGTCATAATCAATAATTGCCTTCATATAAACTAATTTTTATCTTATTTTTAATTAATTCATTATTTAATATTAATTGCTATGGTTTTGTTTTGGACGCACCAAAGAGGCAAATAAAAAAATTTTACAAAAGCACTCGAAGACATCAATTTGCCCGGCCTGGTAAGGTTCATGGTAATAAGTCACTTGTTTGCTGAAAGAGAAATCTACAGTAAAAAATAACATATAGTATATAGAGAAAATGTTTTGAGCTATTTGATTGGAAGAATGATCTCTTGGACTATTTTTTATGTTAAATTTCTATTAAATTTTATTTTGGATTTATTTGTAACAGTTTTCTTATTACTTTTTAAAAGCAATTTTTAGTACAAATTTTGTTGAGTTAGAAATTTTCTACTAAATATCTGCTTTAGAAAATAATAAAAAAGCTATCTCAAACGAAACCTTATTTAGTATAAACCTTGGCCGAGTGGTGATGGCGGCACGCAAGATGGGGCTACAGCGGACTTGGGTGGGTGGTGGTCCATAGCGGTTGTTAGTGGTGGATGTCGATAGCGGACAATTATTGGATGTAGCAATCCATCTAAATTTAACAATTTTGAAATTCATAAAAAATGAACTAAAAGCTTAATTTCAAATCCATATCTTAATTACTTTGTATTTGATTTACTTTACATTTAAATGTATTACAAACAAATAAGCAAACAACACATAAATCTATTTAGCTTATGTAAATATATAAGAAATTATCATATATGTCTTGTGCAGCTCATCATGATCTGTTGAGTAATCTTTGACTAAAAATTAAGAGATTTTAGCTTCAAAATCTATGATAGTTTTTCTTTAATGGGCTCAAAAGTTAAAAAAAAAAAAAAAAACATCCATATCTTTATAATTATTTAGAACTAACGCATTTATTTGCCCTATAAAAGGAATTTTTATTTTGTTCGGTCGACCGAATGCGAGAAACATTCGGTCGTAGGCAAAAAAAAAGGCGGTACCGAGGTGTACCGAGTTTTTCAAAAAACTCGGTACACCACGGTACCGAGTTTTTTTGCCTAAGACCGAATACTCCTCTGCATTCGGTCGGAGGACGTAATAATTGTTCCTATAAAAGGGTGCTTAAACCAAACCCACAAAACCTATCAACTAACCTTATGGAGTCGAAGCGAGTGGGCGTTGTGGGTGCAGGTATTAGCGGTCTAGTCACATGCAAGTACCTTCTCCAAAAAGGTTTTCAGCCGGTGGTCTTCGAGGCCGGCCGGTCCATCGGTGGAGTGTGGGCGAGCCCGCTCGGTTCGACCCGGTTACAGACCCCAGCCGAACTTTACCAGTTCACCGACTTCCCGTGGCCAGAATCGGTGACTGGGGCGCCGAACCACAAGCAGGTGATGGAGTATTTGGAAGCTTATACTCGCCGGTTTGATGTTATAAGGCATGTGAGATTCGGGGAGAAGGTGGTGAGTTTGGAGTATGTTGGACCGAACCAGGAGGAGATGGAGGCCTGGGATTTGTGGGGTGGAACTGGCGACGGGTTCGCCGGAGCTGGGCGTGGAGTCTGGCATGTCACCGTGGAGAAGGAAGATGGAGCTAAGGAGGTAATTTTAACTCAAAGTAGGATTTAGTAAAGGACAAAAAATTATAATATTAAAAAGTGGCTAAAAGACTAAAATAAATCTAAAAATTCTTTGATTTAATTTTGCACGTATCTCAAAGTAGATTAAAATTTTTTGTTATGATTATAATTTTTATAGTATATTATGACTCTATTTATTTTTTTTTTTGGGACATTTAGGTCATTTAAGGCAAACTCACACACACAACACATACACATGGACTCGAACCTTGGACCTCTTAGTTGGAAGCCTAAGCTCTCAACCAATAGGTCAAGGAGAGTTGTGTATATTATGAATCTTTATTAAATTGGCCAGTAATAATTTTTATTTTAGAATATATTAATTGATCCAATTAAGCTTAGCAACTATGAATTTAAAAATTTGTAATTTATTTTGAGATGAATAATAAAAATATTTTTAATTTTTTGTATATATTCTAATTAAACTTCTCATGTTAATCAAGATTTAGTAATTTTTTATGTGTTAAAATTTGGAAATTATTTGACACGAAAACTATTACATTTTGATAAATTTTGATAATTATTTGGTCATTTATATAAAAATATTTTTCAATGAATTTAAAATATTAAATATATTTTAAAACAAATGTAATATATAAATAAATAATTAATATTTATATAAAATTCATCATTAATAAATTCTAAATAATTTAAATTATATTTAAAAGTAAATTCTGCTAACGCTATGATTGATTAATTAAAATTTAATTGATAATTAAAAAAAAAATAATTTGATAAGATATTTATTTATTTATTTCAACGTCAAATGTGACACAAAGGAAAACAAAGCTTTGACGGATTTGGATGCAAATCATCCCTTGGTTAAAGATGTGTGTATGAGTTTGACTTAAATGACCTAAATGTTCCAAAAACTAAACAAAAAAAAAGATTAGGGCTCAACTCGCCTTCATCTCTTAGTTGGAAGTTTTGACTACCAAATAAGAGGTCTTGGGTTCAAGTCGTAATTGTATGCTTTAATTAGCCTAAATACCCCCCCAAAAAATAAGGAATAGGCACACAACTAATCTTGGTTTGTTGGTTTTGGAGCTTTCTTGATCAACCAAGAGGTTTTGGGTTCGAGTCTTGCATATGTGATGTATCAATTTGTCCTATTTTATATAAATGTCATAATTAGCTTATTTTAAAATGAGAATTCTTTTTTTTTTTTTTAAGAAAGAAATTAAAACTCTTTTGAAAATTTATTTTAAATATTTGTTTTAAAAAAGTTTTTTCTGCAATTAGATGATTATGAAAAGAAAAATTATAATTATATAAATATTAAAAAAATCTACAATAGAGATTTTGCATCATTAATTTCTTTTGCTTATGTGATCATCAATGATTTGATCACTTTAATTTTCGTGATATTTTTATTCTTTTAATATCTTAATTGATCTAACATATTTTTTATTAATGATTGCATGAATTGAAGTGCAAAATAATTTTTTTCTCTTAATTTAATTCTTACTAACATAATCATAATATAGTAAAATAAATAATCTTGATATTTATGCTATGCAAATTAACAATACCTTCCCTATCATAGGAGCATGTTATGGACTTTGTGGTCCTTTGCTTAGGAAGATTTAGTGGCCTCCCTAAAATACCTAGCTTCTCTGAGAGTAAAGGTCCCGAGGCCTTTAATGGTAAGGTAATTCACTCCATGGACTTAGCCAAAATGGGAAGCAGTGTTGCAGCTGAATTTGTCAAAGGGAAGCGTATCATTGTCATCGGTTTTCTTAAATCAGCTCTTGATGTCGCTGCAGAATGTGCTGATATCAATGGTATGATCATTATCCTTATTGTTATTATTATGATGGTTAGAATACAATCATGTGTCATCAACTACTCATTCTTCCATATATATAATTGAACATCAAGTACTATGTATTTTTAGAAATTATTACAGTGCATATATGTGCGTGCTACAACAGGAGTACGTAGTTGTATTCTTACAATATATTTCAATCAAATGGCATACATAGTGAGCACAAAGCAATATATATTATTGTACACCAATATAATCAAGCATACAACTATAAACTTTGATTCTTTGCATGACAGATTTCTTACTTTTTTCTAAAGCAGGTTTTTGTACATAGTTTTTTAGTTCAAATTTTTTATATTAAAAAGCTACTTTAAAAAGGAATAAGAATGTTGTCTCAAATGAAACTTTCGAGCTATTTTGTTCACACAAAGTAATTTCTCATAGGCTTTATTCTCATTTTTCTTAAATTTTGATATATAGGTGTGGAGCTTCCTTGCACAATGATTGTTCGAACTAAACGATGGAACTTACCAGATTTCTCAGCCTGGGGCGTCTCCTTCGGTTACTATTACTTTAATCGCTTCTCAGAGCTACTCTTTCATAAGCCAGGAGAAGGAATCATGCTAAGCCTCTTGGCAACACTACTTTCTCCTTTAGTAAATGCTTTTTCCACATACTTTAGTAGCTACAAACTACATGTATAAATATATCTCACAATCATACTGGTATTTTTCAATGTAGAGATGGGTTATATCTAAGTTTGTTGAGAGCTACATCAAGAAAATCACCCCAATAAAGAAGTATGGAATGGTTCCGGACCACAGCTTCTTTCAAGCAATGAGTTCCTCCTTATTTGCTTTACTACCTGAAAATTTCTATGAGAGAGTGAAAAATGAGAGCATTATTCTCAAAAATTCAAAAAGCTTTGAGTTCTGCAAGGATGGCATAATCTTGGAAGGTGAATCTATGCCCATAAAAGCTGATCTAGTGATATTTGCTACTGGCTTTAAGGGGGATGAGAAGCTTCGAAACATCTTTGAATCTCCATCACTTAAGAAGATTGTGACAGGCTCATTGGAAAATACAGTTCCACTTTATAGGTACATATGCTAGCTACTTTGATTAATATAAATATAATTAGGTTATTATCAATCCAAACATGATTGAACAAAGTTCAACTTTATCGGTACATGTATTACAGAGAATGCATAAATCCAAGGATTCCACAAATGGCAATAATTGGATACTCAGAGAGCTTGTCAAATTTATATACTTCAGAGATCAGGGCAATGTGGCTAACACATCTTCTTGATGGAGGATTTCATCTCCCGAGCATAAAATTGATGGAAGAAGACATGAAAAAATGGGATAAATACATGAAGGAATACAGTCATGAGTATTATAGGAGATCGAGCATAGGGATCATACATATATGGTACAATGATCAGCTCTGTAAAGATATGGGTTACAATCCTAAGAGAAAAAAAGGGTTCTTCTCTGAATTATTCATGCCTTATGGACCAAATGATTATATTGGTCTTAGGTCTAAAAAGGAATGAGAATATCTCTCTAAGATCATTGCAAGGAACCAATAATGATATCAATGTTGATTATCAGCTTCAGTAATGTCTCCTTCATATAAGGATATGAATGTTGTTTAGATTGAATGGCTACTCAAAGGGCTTAAAGGAATGGATGGGACATGCAGAAATAAAATAATATAAATGATTTTTAGGCATATAGAAATTAATTTTAATTATTAATATTGTTTTTTCTTCTGATATTATTAAACCTTTTTTTTTATAAATGAATTTAAATTATATGTACACATTTTAGGTTTCAGTGTAGTTTTATTATGGGAGTAAGTTAATGATAATTTTAAAGATTTTATCAATTATAATATAAATTCTAATTATAAAAAGCTTTTGACTTTAAAATTTTCATAAAGGAAAGAAATAATGAAAAATGTAGTTTTTTTTCATAAATTATTTTTTTATTTAGTATTAAAATCATATGATATAAGCATTAATCAAAATCGTTGTAAAATGTGTTTGCAGTGAGCGTTAACTATGATGATTTTAGAACTGCTGCAAGGTTTTTATGTTTGCCCAGAAAGGTCAAATTTAAGGCTTCGTTTGGGACGGCTTTTTTATTGTTTTCTAAAACGAAATTTTAGTACAAAAATAAAAAAATTTGTACTAAAACTCCGTTTTAGAAAGCAATAAAAAAGCCGTCCCAAACGAAACCTAAGTGTTGTGACAACTATTCTTTCTTGTAGTTATGCTTAATATCTTTGATTTAGATTGTTGATGAATTCTATTTTTTTCATGAAAGAATAACATTAGAAAATTGAATATTTTGAAATATAGTTATCATTTAAATATATATTTGATATAATTTATTTTGAATAATCATATATATAATATTCAAATTTAAAAGAACAATCCAATTAGCTTTTGGAATATGACTCACAAAACCTTATACAATCAAGTAGTTGAGAGAGATTTTAGTATAAATTTATTTCCTAAGTAATTTGGATGAAGATAATTCTCACCAAGGGCCTCTAAGATTGTTCTTGCATGTGTTAACAAGTGTGGAATAGTAATGGCAGCAATGACATATCTAGCTTGCATGAATGCTCATGTCTAATTTGGGTAGCATTGATATGCACTATCAAAATTTAGGTATTTTTACAATAATTGTTTGTGGCGGTTTGTAAACTGCCGCTAAAAAGAGGTATAGACAATATTTATTACTGTTGCTAAAAACACTGCTATTACTCCAATTAGTAATGCCCTAAACGCTAATTTTACTCCAGCTCTTCTTGTTTCTGTCTTCCTTGTGTTCTATTCTTCCTCTGGGTCCATTCGACAAGACTCCATGTTGCTACCGTTGTTCTCAATCGCAAATAGCAGTTCTGCGTGCGTGAGGTGACGAACCAGCTATTCCTGATGTGCCTTATCTTTTAAATTGGGCTTATCAGATGGAAATTTGATAAGCAGAGACTGGTCCATCCGGCCCAACCTATCGGTTGGCTCAGGCAATATAATATGCGCAAGCCTACTGGTCCGCAGGCTTCAAATCCAGCCCCCCTTGGGGTGGGGTCCACTATCTAAGGGAGTTAGTGTGAGGGATGTTTTGTCCTTTTGCATTATCCTTATGTTTGCTTTAAGTAGAAGTTTGTATTAGGGTTATGACACTTTTGTGGTTGATTTTTGTGTGCTTTTGATGTTTATGGGCTCTAGCGACATCTAGAGAGTTTTGAAAAATTGATCATATTCTCGAATAGAGGATCACTTATATCTTGCTATTTTCTTCTCCACTACAACATGATTCTTGTTGTTATTTATGTCTTGTGGGAGATTGTGTGGTGGAAAGTCGCTATATTCGCATTCTTAGGGTTCACATGAGTTCTACAAGTATGTCCTATCAAAATTGTGGATGATTTGCAAGCTCAAATTCCTTGGGATGATAGTTCTCGATTTTTTTTCTTTTTGAGAGAATGTGCTCAAGGGTGAGTTCATGCACGGCCACTCCGTTCTTGACAGCTGCTTCCACGAAGATTCCACTGATTTTAGTGCGACTATGGATTTCACTATCCAGAGGTACGAGGGGATCAGGATTTGTTTTAGTATAGCATGTAGGACCTTATCAATCTGTATATCATTGCATTTTGGTATTTAAGTTTCATCATCCATGTCTATGATATAGGTATTTTAATGTTCTTAACATATTTCTTATTGATTTATCTAAACAAAATTTCTTGAAGTTGTAATGTTATTTATGTTTTTGTTGAAATGGATGACCGAGCCTCAAAACTTTGATGTCGTGTTATACCTAGACTTAAATGAGTAATCTGCTATGATTATATCACTATCCCTGTCATGCTTGTTTTTGGTAGCAAAATAATGCATTAGTGCATGCGTTGACAATTTTGAAATTCAAGCTAAAATGTGATCTAGTGCATTGATCAAACTTAAATAATTGTTTTATTTCTTTTAGTTTTAACTTTAAAATGAATAATACTAATGAATGTTTTCCTTTCATGTTCTCCATGTAACTTCTTTTTTTAGAAGTCTTTTAATTTTCATATTGCTAGCAAGAAATGCATCTAAGATGAAAGAATATTTTATTTTCTCATTTTGAGAATTTGAAACAATATTTGCATTGAATTTTGACATTATAATTTATCTTGATGTTCTTAAGCATATAACCATAATGCATTGTGGAAATCATGTACAAAGGTGTAAAAAAAATGAAATATCTATGATAAGTGCTTAGTTTGTTTATGTAGTAATGTTTTCCAACTATCTATATATGGTTGAGTTTTATGTACCTCAATTTGATTGTGTTTTATCAAGTTCTTATTAGTTTATGTTCGTGCCTTTCTCAACCGCATAACACCTATAGATTTTGAAAAAAGCTCTTACCGTATGATGTAGTTTTTCAAAGCATCAATCACGCCAACCCGATACATTACAAACTTTGGAACCTTATAGTTCTTAAAAGCGCCAATCAACATTTTTTCATTGTTTTCTTGTTCTATTCACTCTCTAATTAAGATTTATGATGCTTCTTTATTTCAATTAGATCATGCATTCAAATGAGATGAAGAGTGTATTTTCCTTGTTTCTCATTATTTCCTGATCGCAGGACAACCCTCGAAGCAGATGGAGTAACTTTGTCACTTCTATGAGATTAGTTGATATTGGAGGGAATGGAGAATTGAGAGTTGATGTTATTGCAATTTCTTGAGTTCTCAAATGGGATATTTGTTTGCCAACAAAATCCAATTCAATTGGCCTTGTATTACTTCTTTATATGAATTCAAAAAATGAGTTTGATTTTTAGGCTTATTAATGCTATCAAATGGGGGCTTATTAATTGCTTGATAGTCAAAATTTTGTAATCTTTTATCCAGTACTTCATACTATTGCATGAAAATTATTATGCTATAGTTGCCATCTTAACTAATTTATATTATCCCATCATTCACAGTAAGATTTTGCTTTCTACATCAATTTATTTCAGATCTATTATTTTTAGATCTGTTAAGCCATTATTTTGTGTATGGATTTATTTTGTGTCTCTTTTATTTGCAACAAATTAAACATCCTTAAGGACAACTCTCCTAACTTGCCTTGACTCTAGTTAATATGGGTTATGAGCAACAACTTAGTAGGTGCAAGTGATGGTGGTTGCATGCGTTTGATAATGTTTTTTTATCATAAATTATAGATATGAACATTAAATATAGTAAATGATGAAGTCGTAGGCACCTTAGTGCTGGAAGGTTGAAACTTTTCATGTGCAAATTGGTGCAATCAACTGCAATAAGGTTCACTACCTCTTGAATGCATATGATTCATAAAATGCAACTGTTTAGGAGGTTCAAAAAAGCATGTATGTACAGTTTAATTTGTTAGAATGAATTGAGTAATAATGAGCACTTTTATGATGAATTGGTCTTCGATTGCTATGGATTGTTCCTTTTCTATTATTTCTTGAATGCTACATTTACTTCATGAAACAATTTTTTAGTACAAAAATTTAAATTTTTGTATTAAAATGTTGCTTTAAGAAGCAGTAAGAAAGCCGTCCCAAACAAAGTCTAAATTGATATGTTTAAATTGATCCTACCAACAGGCTAACAACTACATATTTCATAAGATCAAATTCATCTTTTCCAAATGTCATTTAAACAAATAAGAAACTAAAAAATTTTACCTTTTCTATGACTTCAATCAATTAAAACATAACTGCAATAATCAACTTCACAATTACACCATTGTTTATTCATCCTTCAACTCAATCAAGCTCAGCATAATCTGCAGGAGAGTAAGGTAAAAACCAGTCTTTAAGAAAGCCTTTCTTCCTCCTTGGATTGCAGCCCATATCTTTACACAACTGATCATTATTCCAAATATGAAGAGTAGAGATACAAGATCCTCTATATCTGCTTCCAGAAAATTTTTTCACATGCTTCTCCCACTCCATCACATTCTTATCCATGGATCTTTTGCTTGGCAGCTTGAACTTTCCATGGAGGAAGTGTGATAGCCACCTCGCTCTTATCTCTGATGTATACAGGTTTGAAATACTCTCAGCAAAGCCAATGATTGCCATTTGTGGTATCTGTGGATGTATACATTCCCTGTAGGTAAAATATTTAACTCAAACTCTTATTTTATGATATGTAAAATATATTTTAAACTTATAATCTTGTAAAAAATTTCTCTAACAAGCTACCATGTTAAATACTTATCAGTACCTATAGAGAGAAACTACATTATCTTTTCTTCCTGCCACAATCTCTTGAAACTTTGAAGACACAAATATGTTTCTAAGCTTCTGATCACCTTTGAATCCAGTAGCAAAGATCACCAAATCTGAATCAATCGATTGTCTTTCCCCTTCGACTTTGACGCCTTTTTTGCAGAAGTTAAATGTCTTAGAAGGCTTGAGCACAATGCTTCCTTCTTCCACTTTATTGTAGAAATTATCAGGTAATATGCATAAAAGGCAAGAGGAAATTGCCTGAAAGAAACTATGCTCAGGCACCATTCCATGCTTTTTCATTGGAATTAATTTCAAAAAATAACTCTCTGCAATTTTCGAGAAAATCCACACCTAAAAGATTGATAGGAAAAAAAACTAATTGATCAATAAATTATACATGTACGTATTTGTTCTCTTAAGATTTTATTTGATACAATTTTCTTACTATTTCTTAAAGCAGTTTTAAGAAGGTTTAAGAAGCTGCTTTAAGATGGCTAGCATACTAAAAAGCTTCTTAAGCAGTAAGAAAGCCATCCCAATCCTATTTAAAATGATTTGATAATTATATATGCATACCAAAGGTGAAAGAAAAAAGGCTAGCAAGCTAAGGATGAGTCCTTCCCCAGGCTTGTGAAAGAGCAGCTCAGCAAAACGATTGAAGAGTAAGTACTTGAGAGGAAAACCCCAAACGTCAAAGCTTGGTATGTTCCATCGCTTTGTTCGAATTATCATCGTACATGGATACTCTGATCCTGTCGATAAATAAAGAATATATCAAAAATATTAATTACAAGGAAGATTGTTCATATCAAAATATAAAAAAGATTTCTTTTTAGTCTAATTTCTTATGAACTCTCATTTTATTATATATCATATATCATCAAGAGAATTTGATCTGTATGATAAAGATTTCATTTGGAACAATTTTTTTATTGCTTTCTATTATGACTTTTTAGTACAAAATCTTTTGAATTTTTTTTAATAGAAAGCTATTTTAGAAAACAGTTAAAAATTGTCCCAAATGAAATCTAAATCTTAAAATTAATAGAAAGAGTGAATGTTTGTGAGGATTCTTTGACATTTTACATCCAACTTATGATTTTTGTTTTTGAAAGTAGCTTTATAAAAGATTATTATAAGCAAAAATAAAAATGAATATTTTTAATAAACATGAATCAAGATGAGTTACTTTTGGATCAAATTGAAGCAATATTAGGCAAAATATTATGTTGGAACACATAAAAAATATGTACCTAAGTTTTCAACTAATAAGAATAATTTATCATATGGAATCAAATGTGAACTAATTACCATTAACATTAGCACATTCTGCAGCAATATCTAATGCTGATTTAAGAAATCCAACAACAGTGACTCGTTTTCCTTTGATCAACTGAGCAGCCGTTGAGCTGTCCATATTACTATAATCCATTGAATGAATCACTTTGCCATCAAAGACCTCAGGACCTTTCTCTTCGGAAAATGTTGGGATATTTGGAAGTCCGCTAAATCTTCCAATACAAAGGATAACAAAATCCATGACATGAATCTACAATGGTAGATTGAATAAGAAACTTAATTAGATTGACCTTATATTTTGTAACATGCTAACATTAAAATATAATTAAGATATTTTATGTATAACATTTTTATATACATTTGTATTCACTTATGTCTTATTCAAAGCCATACTGAATTTACCAAAATGTTATACATAAAAAAATGCCACATAAAATGGAGTTTTTAAAACAAAAATTTGAAGACAATTGGCCCACGTGTTCCTGATGTCTTTTAAAATTAAAAATATAAAACAAATTATTTAAAAACATATATATTTATTAAAAAAATAATTGAAAATATAATTATTATCTTAGAACCAAAAATAAATTTGAATGCAATTAGATAAAACAAGATAATTATCTTATAAATAATATAAATCACCTCTATAGTTCCATCTGTCACACTCTCCACCTTAATATGCCACACCCCTCGCTGACTACCACCAAATGCCTCGCCGGAATCGCCCCGCAAATCCCATGCCTCAATATCCTCCTCTCCCACACCAACATACTCTATCCCAATTACCTTCTCTCCAAACCTCACATGTTTTATAAGCTCAAATTGTTGAGCATAGGATTCTAAATATGTCATGACCTGGATATTATCAGGACAAATCTCTACTATCTTCTCCGGCCATGGGAAGTCAGAGAATTGATAATCCCATTTTGATGTTTGTAGGCGTGTTGATGCCAGTGTGCTTTTCCACACGCCGCCGATAGTTTGATCAGCTTCAAAGACCACCGGCCGGAATCCTTTCTCCACCAAATGTTTGCAAGTTGCCAAGCCGCTTATGCCAGCGCCAATAATGCATATTCTCTTCTTCTGTACCATGGTCGTTACTCTCTGTGTCTGTATGATCTATAGCTTATAACTCTTATGACTTTTTAGTAGATGTTTTGTGAATATTAGAGTCTTGCATCTTTTGGTTTTTATGAGAATGGGTAATGAGTGTTTGTAGTGCATATGGAAGTCTTGGCTTAGCTTGCATTTAAGAGATTTGTATGATTTTTTTGTTTTTGTAATTTTAAAATTGAAGGACTATTGTAGAATTTATTATATATATACATATCAAAATGATGAAGCATATTTGGACTATTGCTATAGAATATGTTAAGGATATGTTTATGTGAATGACACTATAGCTGGCAGAGATACACCCACAACTTTTTTTGGATTCATGTATTAAAATGAAGGAGAAAGGATAAGATTTTTTTTTATTTGTTTTACTTGGTTGAAGAAAGGTATGTGAAAAACTAGGAGAGATTGCAATTAGAAGAAACCAAAAGAAATGTGGTTTGACTTATATGCTTATGTCCACTGAAAATAATCAAGTTTTGAAATATTTGTTTATACAAATGTATATTTTTCCACTTGTATAATTTTTCTAGATGGAATACAATGGCCAAAAGTCTTCTTTCACTTTAAGTGGGGATGTAAAGAGTTATTATGTATGTTGAAGAGGGCACAAATGCTAACTATCGTCGATAATGTGCCGGTTATGATTTTTTTAAAATGGGAATGATGACGCCATGAATTTGTAGCTAAATTGCCACATGATTATAATAGTATTTCTAGAATGTTAAATTCAAACAACATAATAATTTAATCAACTTGAATTTATAGCCATTGGATTGTGCAAGTCAGACTCGATCAAAGATAGTACATTCTTGACTTACTAGTAATTGTTGGACGATCAATTCTATCATTCAATTATTCATAGGTCGAGCAACCATGATTTGATCAAATAGTATTTGCACTTATGCCTCCATATGGATGGTCTTGATTGAATGTGAATAATGAGACATCATAGAGGTCATTTAAATTGGTTAGTTGTAACCATAAAATTAGGTTTTGTAAAGGAAATAAATATAAAAATTCCAACATTTGATTGAACTTGTCTTTTTGGGTTTAAATCCACACTTTTTTTTTTAGAAAATACTCCAGGTGGAATTCAATAGAGATACATCAGGTAGAACCAATTCAAAGGTAGATTGAGGATATTCTACAACAACAGAGACTTACACCTGGGTTACATTAGAGTAGATTGGAAAACACATACAGCTTATTAGACACCATGGGCAGAAGTACACTAGAGGACAAAAGAAATGATATTGTTTTGATACATAGATGATTCAATACTAAAAAAAACACTAAAGGCAGCATTTTCTTGTTAATGCAAATTTTGTGACAATTTTTTGTGACTACAAGCTATCTAAAATTTATTACATTGGCCATAACTATTTATTGACTCTTAAGTTTAGTTTTCTTACCAAGCAAAATCAATGCAACAAAACCATCCTTTTTGTAGAAAAAATAATACATGTCCACTATTTTAGTTAAAGATTTCAAAACCTTATTGATCTTGACTCAAACTTTTTTATTAAAACAAAAGCAAATTACCAAATGTTATAAGCTAGATAGAATCTATTAGCATTTGGCTAATAAGCTTGCTTTAGTGATGAGGTAGCATATCTCATTTCCAAATTACAACAACTAGTTTATCTTGCATATCATTTGGAGACTTTAGTAGCATTTTTCATAGCAAGTCGAATGGAAACATAGTTTTCCCTATCTAAACAGATATCAGACCAAATGAGTAGGACATTGATGGTAAAGGCGTATAAATCCCTTCATAACCCATATTATTGTATTAGATTTAAGAAATTTTGCATAAATGCACATATTCTAAAAATATTGAATAAACTTAAATATGTCACAGAGTGATTGTTAAGGTTTTAGGCCAAACAAAGAATGCCTCTAAAATAAAAAGGAAAAATATTGACAAAGTGGAAGGAAAGTAGGGTTGAGATGAAGGCCAAAATAGTCTCTATTTCTGGGGAAATTATTTTGTACGGACGCCGAATGCAATTCACCACCTGGAAAACAACTAGAATACGTCATGTCAGCAGTACCGAGCATGGTACTGAGCGTGGTACCAAGCTGTGATACCTAGCAGGGATGATGTAGCGCATTCTGGTTGGTCTCTGGATGGCGTTCGACATCCACATAGAATAATTTGCATCTTCTTTGTCTTGAATTGATCATTACTTCTTCTTCCAAAATAATCTTTGAGTCACTTTCTTCTTTCTAATTATATATATATATATATATAAAGAAAACTGAATGATAAATAAAGTGCGTAAATATATGTATTTGATAGTCTATTTAACTTAATCTTTTCCATGATGTATATATGCAATTCAAAACTATGCCAAAAGCTAGTTCAATTAGATTCAATTTGAATTTTTCTCTTAATCAACAAGTTGATTTTAATTTTAAATCAACCATAATAAAAAATTAATCTGATTTTCTAACAAGTTGGCTTGACACTTTTGTTGTTGTATCGATTGAATCCCATTTCTTCCATTTGTCACTAACTAAAGGGTTGCCCATATCTGACTATGATAGGGTTGAAAACTATTTTCATATAGATAATAAAAGCATACTCTAATTTGATCAAACATATAATTTCAATTCAATTTTTAATCTTTTCATACAAATTCCTAGACAAGTGCATTCATACATGAATAGATTCATTCTAGATTGGTTACAAACATATATACAAATATACATATACATATATGCATTTATACATGCATATATATATATATATATATATATATATATATATATATATATATATATGAGAGAGAGAGTATGGATACATTAACTAGCTTGACTATTTTGATTCATTCATGCATAATGAAAGCTAAAAAACCAATTCTATTTTCATCAAAAGTCAAATTGATAGCTTTGTCTACCACCAAAACAGAATTTTTATAATTGGTTTCATGCATAACCAAGTAACTATAGAGACATGAAAATTATTTCTGAGGAAAGATTGAATTGGAAAACTCATATGAAACATTCATATCTCTTATTAGTATGATAATTACATTAATTAATATCATCCCCATTAATTTACTTTCCATATGTTGACCACATCTCTAACTAGTAGGACAATTACATCAATATCATTCTAAAGAAGGCCAAACATTAACTTCATAATGTTCATCTCCATGCATCTCTTGTCCGACAGGCGAAAGCCATCTTTCTCTCATCTTTGCAGTACCATTTTGAAAATTAGACCTCTCAATGAAATTAAGGACGGAAATGTTCAAGATTTAAATGTTCAATTGGAATTTACATTGAACCTTGATGATGTAATAAATATTTAAATTATTTACTTATTACTTGAATTATATACTATTGGTACAAATATAAATTTAAATAAAATAATAGAAATATAACTAGCTAGTTTATAAAATAAAAAAGTCAATTTACTACATAGTCTCTATTTAAATCTATGATCTGGAGAGATTATTATGTGCGAAATCCGGACCGGAGAATCGTCCACACTACAGGAAAACAAGCCTATACCGGCGGACCAAATCCGTCGGTATGAAAGAAAATGCGCCGGAAATTGTTGCTTTCCGGCGGATTTTCGGCGAAAAACCCTTCGCCGGATTATCGCGAGTCGGAAATTTTTGCCGACGCACAAATTGCGCAGGAAACATGTTTCCGGCGAAAAATAGGTAAATCTCGCCGTCGCACAATTTGAAGAAGGGAAAAAAATGAAGAAAGATGAATACCTTTGCAATGACAAAGCGCCCGTCAGAGGTAAAGTTGTGACTTCGGATGTGATAAAAGAACGACGAGGAGGTGTGATTTTGAATGTGACATGGAGGAACATCATTGAAGGAGGTGATGCGATAGGAAGGAACAATATCATAGGACGCAAAGAAATTATTTAGCGACTATAGTCGAGAATGTGTGGAGGCAAAGTCTAAGGAGAGTCGAAGGGCAGATGAGAGAAGTTAAAGAATCAAATGAACAAATGAAACGAAAGCACAATCCATCAGTTAGATAGGGTAGTTTGCATCAAATTTGCTGCGGAATTGTGACAGATTTTTCACGGTAAACTTACAGCGGAAATTCTGCAACAAAAAAAACAAAAAAAATTTCCATCGTAAATCTGTCACCATTTTTGACAAAAAAATAATCCGTCGTAAAGTTCACTGAAAATCCACCACAAATGCTAACTTTCTAGTGGTGAAGATTATTGTTTGGTGTAGCTGAGCAAACCATAATCAAATTGATGTTGTTGTTGTAGCTGAGCAAACCAAAATCAAATTGAGATTTTGCATCTATCATTGTAAGTAACTTCTATTTATAATTGAATAAACATAAAATTCTTTGTTATAGGCGTAATTTATGCTCATTTTATACCATGACTTTAAGAGTAAAGCCACTCATCCACTTGAGCATCCTCATCTCTTCAACACTTAACTTAATATTATGCTCCTCTTTTAATGGAAAACATTCTGCACCATAAAGATTCCGCCGGACTTACCGACGGATCTTCCGTCGTTGATAAGACGATTCGTAATCGTCGAATAATATCCGCCGGAAACTACATATCGTCATACCAACAGAGTGGCCGGCGGAATATCCGCCGGAAACGTGGAGCTAAAAGAAAAAAATACCTTCCTTTGTTTAAAAACTGATTTCCACAAAAAAAAACCTGCATAAAAGAACACATATAAACAACACAATTTTCATCAACACAATTCGCTAAATCCACCCGTTTAACTTCGTCGTGTTTAAGTTAAGCCGACGCAAAAAACTCCGGTACGCCCGCCGGTAATTACCGGCGGACCATGCGCCGGTCAATTCCCATGAATTCTCCGTCGATAAGTTTGCGGCGGGTCAGCCACCGAAACGACCGCTGTAAAGTTTCCGTTGCACAGGTTCCGCCGGTAATAGCGTCGCCATTTCCGGCGCCCAGAGGTCCGCTGGAAAAATCCGACGGTAATAGGACATTTTCCTGTAGTGCCAGTTTTTGTGAGTGTGCGCAGTAAAGCACAGTTAGTGTTCACCACTATATTTTTATTGTGTTTTTCTCTACGCACACTCATAAAAACCGGGCGCAACTTCTGTCCGGACTCCGTACGTAATATCTCTCCATGATCTATGAGCAGGTTTCCCTCATTCCTTTTCTTGACGACAGGGATTGATTTCTTTGGTGTGCCTTGGACTCCACAACTCACATTTGGTGGTACTAAAGTGCTAACTGTTACAGTTCGCTGGAATTTTTATGAAGCCAGATTTAATTACTATATGATAGATCAATCTATTGCACATATATATTTTTCTATCCTGTTTTGACCAACAGTTATGGTGAACTTGCAAAATTGAAGCTAATGGAGTTATTTATGCATTGCAGATTACAATTAAAATCCAAATAATCTATTGAAACAGGTTTGATACATCTACATAAAATTTACTTAATTGGAATTGGAATTTTTTTACCATTTGAGCTCCGATTTCAATGAGATTCTAGTTGAACTGAAGGTCTCGAGGAGATGATCCCATCAACACTTGAAGTATATTTGAAGCTTTACTGTTATATATAAACTGCAGTTTTTACCTCTGTTAGGAACAGTTTATGCGTAACAATTCAGCTTTTTTTTCACATTTTGTCGTCTGCAGTAATATATTTTGTCGAACTACTGTTACACATTGAACTGCAGCTTGAAGCTTGAAGATACTATTCTCATAAATGTTATATATGATTGCTGCAGTTGAATTGGTACCCAAATTTATTTGAATCGATAGCTGCAGCTATATGCAAATATATGCTATATATAAACTGCAGTTGAATTGGTGACTGCATTTATATGAACTAAAGCTGCAAACATACAAAGAATTGATTGCTTCTATTGGATGAATAAACTGCCGTTGCAACCAAATTCCTATTGATCAATGTTGCCTACAGTTATATTACAGCTGTTGCAGGAATTCACAGAGGATTGGCAGCAGTTGTATTAGTTATTAAATGAGCCCTTTGGCAGAAGTTATATGAAGCATCTATAGCAGTTATGGTGCGATGTAAAAGAGTTATCCTTATCTGCTAATAGAATTCCTTTTGTCGAAGCAATCACAACAACAAAAAATGAAGATTTATTTGCAAGGCTTAAGAAGATTGGCCAGTTTGGAGAGGGAATGTGTCAGATTCTAGCCATAATACATGTATAAATGCAATGAGGAAGCTAGCTTCAAAGCTGAGATAGAATAATTGATATTTGATTTCATGTAGGCTAATCTGCAATGGGAGTAGTAGGTGTTCTCATCCCCATTGGCTCAACCCATTTTATTATAGCACTAATCAAATCAAAATTTTAGGTTTGTGTAGTAAAGAAAAAAAAGTTAGAACAACACATCACATTTTTGCCTACCCAGCTGCCACCAAGCATACCGCCGCATAGAAGCCTATACACTACTGGAAAAACTTCAATTTCCAGCTGTGGGCTCCGAAAATTCGGCCTCGGCCTCCGCTCGCTTTTCTTTTTCGGCGAGGCAGTTTTAACGAACTAAGTTCCGAGGTAAATTTTGGAAGGCAGATGGGTTTGTAGATAAGACACTACCCAGAGATTTCGCCCTCATTTTGCGAGGACTTTATGATCTGAGTTCTGGTTTCCTATAGGCGCAAGCCCCTATAGTTAATTACCCCTCCCGATCACGAGAGAGAACTTTCGATTAAGGCTAGTCGTCGATCAGATACGTAGAGAATACGTGTTATCTAGCATATAGTAGCAGCAATGAGTTTTGATATTGGTAGAAATTGGATTTGAAAATTGGGTTTGGATTTGAGAATTTAGAAAGATTGGATATTTGGATATAGTTGAAATTTAAAATAGAAATGGCACCATCTTACACTTAAAGCGGATGGTGGGGGAATGGATGATGGGCCCGATCAAGATCCCATGGTTCCGTCGTCCCGGGCCATCGTGGTCCCTGGTCTACTTAGTCAGAGGAGGTAGTCGACCCAACCTGACAGAAGGATCCTTGTCGGCAGCCATGGGTTGCTTCGTCCAAGGGGACCTTGTAGACCGGGGTTGAATGTTTATCTAAGGGGACAAATTTGAATCCACCTTAGCTAACAGAGGGCTTTGTGCCCTATCGATCATATCCTATTGATTCATATCTCAAGGATTTAACGCCATTAAGGAGCGTATTGGCTCTGGCCATAACCGCTATCTGTGGTGCCATTTGGCGGCGAAACCACTCGGTTCAGAGGGCCCCGGGTCATAACCGTTTACCTGCAGTGCCATTTGGCGGCGAAACTGCCGGTTAGAGGATACGTACCACGCCCTTACTGGCAAGAGATTGTTTGAGAATGGATCCTAGTGATATTTTCGACTAGGCATTTGGCTCTTTGTGAGCTAGAGTTTATTTGAATTTGTCCGCCTCGGCAAACTGTTGCGGAGGGCGGATGGATTTTGTTTTAAGTGATTAATGGGTTGAATTTCAAATTTAAATATTTTTTGGATTTTTTTGAGATTTTTTGGATTTTGGTTTTTGTTTTGGATATTTGGGTGGAGCTTTGGATTTTGTGTGGACTTTTGGGAGATATTTGAAAATATTTGGGAACCCCTCCAGTTGAGATCTGCATTCAACACGGCCATCATCGGGGTGTTTGGGGAGCATTTTCATTTTCTGGATTGAACCTTGTCGACTCTATCTATAGGTCGATAGAGGATCAGGTTTCATAGGATTTATGCCCTTATTAGTGAATTCATATTGTTGTAGGCTTTGAAGGCCTAATATGAATATTTTAAAGCAAATATATCAGTCACCACAACTTTATATTTGCTTAATAGTTCGAACCCTGTCGACTTCTATTAACCCGTATAGAAGGATCAGTTTCGAACCTGAATTCACTTATCTACCCGCGCAGCATCCCTAGACGTCACGTGTGTACCAATAACACGCTCGCCGGGGCCCGTGCGGGTTTTATAATTATTTTTACCCCTTTTAGTGTACCTATGTGTATACAATTTATAGTGCACGTGCAGGGGTACTTTGAAATAATTGTAGACGCCTTCTGTCTGCTTGTACGAATGTTGCAGATCCGGTGGCGTGGCGTAGCAGCTTCTGAATTAAGTTGTCCGCTGCTTCGTACAGGTAGACTGTAGTGCACTATTTGTTGATTTTTGTAGGCGGATCGTAGTGCACTAACTAATCTCCTGCCTTGCATTGCAAATGCTTGTAGATGAATCATTGTATGCATGATAGACCTTCTATAGTCACTTGTGGGCACACTATAATTTCTTCTAACATCTACGATCTTTCGTCAGTATTTGTACATAGATGTAGTAAGAGCTATCATTGACTTCGTGTTGATATTGGCCGTATGTTGCATTATATGTTTACAAGAAAATACATATCATACGTCTGATAGTATTTCCCTCACAAATCCCTTTGAATCATGCTTGCAAGTAGATCACATATCCTTCATCTTTATTGATGATTGTTTGCAACCAAATGATTATTGAATTCTTGCTCACCATGAGTTCCACATCCACTCATTCTCATTGATTCTCAATATGTGTTACAATATGCGTAGGGGCTTAATATTCAACATTTGTTTGATATCCACATTCCATTGAATATGAAGACTTGTTATGCCCATTACGCATCGAACCCTTCTAGTATCATTTGATTCCATGAGTCTTTATCATCATTTGATTAGTGGATGATATCCTTTCCACTTCTTTCTTGCATTGGGTTATAAGGTGCTACATTCATTGAATGTGAATTGTTGTTGTCCATGAGGCTCTACTATTATATCCGGTGTGTACCTCTTGCATTTAATTAAGAATTGCTATAACTTCACTTTGAGATATTAAGCTCCTTCATGCTTGGTTCCAACTCTACACTGTCAAGAGATTGGTTCTATGGTTTGTTCATTCAAGTTCTTGTTGTGATTTGAGTTTCCTATAGTTCGAGGCTGATTCCAGGTTTATTCATGTCTTTGCTCATATCTATTGATTTTCAAATCAAGTGTGAGTTCAAGACCAAATCAAGTTTCAGTATAGTCCTTTTCAGTTCATCAAGTCCCTTGCTTCATTTTCAAGTTCAAATTCTTGTCCTTTGAGTTCAACCATGTCCAAGCCTTGTTCACAAATCATCCGTTTGAATTCAAGTATCAAACTCAAGTTCAATGTCTTTGTTCAATCTGGTTCACTTGATGTATAGATCAAGCTCAAATTTGAGTCCAAGTTCACATTTAAGTCCTCTTGTACCAAGTTCATTGTATTTGAGCTCCAATTTGAGTTCGTGCTATTATTCTTTTCAAGTTCAAGTGCAGTTCAGTTTGAGTCCAACTCAAGTCTTCTGTTGTTCTTCTAATTTGAGTTCAAGTAGTCCATATCTTGTTCAAGGTTTCACCTTACAAGTTCAAGTTCAGCTCAAGTTTACTTGAGTTCAAATAAGTCCACTTTTGGGTCCATGTCTTGTTCAAGTTCAATGTCCACAAGTCCTCCATTTTGAGTTCAATTTCTTTTGAGTTCAAGTGGTTCAAGCTTACAAATTTCACCATTTGATTCAAACTTAAGTTCATCTTGATTAAGTCTTTTGTAGTTCATGTCACATTTGAGTTTGAATTGGATGTCAAAGTCCCCACTTGGTTCAAACCAAGTTCATGTTCAAGTCCTCTTGTAGTTGTTCAAAAACTACAATCTCAAGCCAATGTTCTTTGTATTTGAGTTTAATCAAGTTCTAATTATTTACAACATTACTTGATTTAAGCTTGATTTCATTTTAAATTATGCCAAGTTAAGTTTGTTTGATTTGAGTTCTGAGCATAGTCCAAAGTCCTTGGTTGTCCAAAAGTGTCCAAATCTTGTTCAAAGTCCTTGGATTTTCAATCCAAATTTCGGCAGCCTCCCGGCGTCTCCCCCGTTTAGGGGAAAAACCAAGAGGCCGCCTACCCGCCACGCCACTAAAGGCGTGCACGGTTGGTGTTGGTGAGACACCGCGGCGGTTGTATTTTTGTTTTTCTCCCACCACGCGCACTAAAGGCGTGCTTGGGGTTTTTTAAAAAAGCATATTTTTTTTTGAAAAGGCAAATTTTTGATTTCCCCCCGCCCGAGGGTACTTATAAATTACCCCGCTTCGCAGTACGTACCGCACCGGGGTCCCATCCCACCACGCGCACTAAAGGCGTGCTTGGGGCGGTTCTCCGGTTTGCCACGAACATTGAAGCAGGGTTTTGAGTTTAAAAAATTTCATACCTTCGCGGGGTTGTCGTGGTTGGCACATGGATCGAGGGGTCACTCGCCTACCTCGTCGTAGGTGTCGCACCGGGTTCCCTCCTACCACGGCCACTAAAGGCATGCTTAGGTGGTTTGCCGGTTCGACACGAACGCCGAGGAAAGAGAGTGGAGGGGGTAGCACTTTTCTTTCTTTCTCTTTTTTTTCTCTTTTTTTTCTCTTTTTTTTTTCTTTTTCTTTTTTTTTAGTAAAAAAAAAAACTAATATTAATATTAATACTAATAATTATATTAATATTAATATTAATATTAATATCAATAACTAACAATAATAGTTATTAATAATAACTAAAAAAATACATATATATGAATATATTTGAGAGAAGAAATTCTCTGTTGAACAAGCAGCTTCAACGTTTGCTTGGGGTCCCCAAAGACTGGATGGTTCTCATCAATCTCACTAATGCCCATCCACTCTAAATGATGTCATAGACCTTCTTTAGGAATTTTTTAGCAAGATGAATGATGCTGATCACTGATCACGGCTGGCTGCAACTATAGGTTGATCTTCAAAGTTCATGAATAATGCATTAACTGGCAAACCCAACTCATTTTCTATGAATGCTTTCGCATTTTTAAGAGAGAATATCGGCACCCTATCTTGCAACTGGACAAGCTCATGAACAAAATCCTTAGGGAACAAATCAAACCTTATTGGAAAATAACCAAGCTTGATAAAAGTTGGTCTAAGTTTCAAAACTCTCTCTTTGCACCATGAAGTTGTTCTCTTTTTTTTTTTTGGTATAAAAGAGATGATTTTTATTCGGCCGTTCCCTTCAAACCTTCCAACTCTTCATAGTCTCTCTTTTTTTTTTATCAGAACCAGAGATTTGCTTAAGAAGGGCTGCATGTTCTTTTGGGTTCTTTGATGCAATGGATCCTAACATCATCCTTGAATGAAAGAAAATTCCTGGCCTTCACAAGAATATCGATAGATTTCAACCTTGAGTTGTAGTCATCCCACGTCACAATCTTCCGATCAATTCTATATTCGCTGCTGCCAGCACCAGTGAAGCTCTGAACCGTCGCCCACCTAGTACACAAGCTAGACAAAGGCCCTCCTTCCCCTCTGCTCCTCGGCCTTCATCTTCTCCTGAGCCATTTGATTGGTTTGTGGAAGCTGCATCTTTCTCGGTATTAGAGATCCATAGTGAAAGATGCAGGCAAATATAATTCTTAGACAACCCAAGCTGAATGATTCCCTCAGGATTAGAGGTTGGATGGTATGGATCCCCAACCATTTCTTCTACAAGAATGAATGAGAGGTGATCTCGGCAGTTGGCAGGGAAGCTGCAGGAGCTCTTCAAGCTGTGAGATAGCGTGCATTGTTGAAGCCGGAAGAGTTATTGCTGGACGTCGGGCACAGTAGAGGAGGTCACAAGTCATGATTCATCAGGTGGGGAAGGGGAAGACATTGGCTAAGTGTCTGAGGCCCAGATCAACGTCCGTCCAAGCTCGGCCATGTGTGTGATAGTGGCTGAGAGGAGATGACAAGCTACATGTCATGAAGTTGAGCTGTGGGAATTTAACAGGGAAGAGGCGGGTAAACTGGAGAAGCTCGTGACCTGAAGTGATGAGGAAGGTTCATCTATTAACAGATGAGGTGTTTCGTGGAGCTTGCTGGAGGCGGAGAGTTTTCGAATAGGAAAAAGATCATCAGAGCTTGAGGCGTGAGGAGGGATTTTAGAATAGTGGTGGAAGGAAGAAATCTCTTTTTGAGTGGAGAGCTCCCATGTGAAGCCAACTGAATCATTTTGATTTGGCCTCCAAATAGAGCATTCAACTAAGGTAACATGTTGTCAAAGTGAGTGATTTACGTGAGAGGACTTAAGCAGCCTGAATTCACGGGATTTACTCAGAGCCTACACAAATAAGGGAATCCGGATATAATGAGATTTGAGGTTTCATTTGACTTTCCATTTTGTTGGTTAGATTGATAGGTAATGCTAATAATGATTTGCCTAAATTAGTAATAGCATTAATTGAGGATGGCAATAATGCATTGGTCAATGAAAACGATCTTGATTTGCGCGGTTTCCTCGAAATTTGCATATTTGCCTCGTTTTACGTGTCAATTCGCCGAATATCATAATTAGACAAATTAATAGTAGTTTTGGGGTATTGTCGATGTCTCGGTCGCAACGACGCAGTCTGTTTTGAGATCAGACTTCGTTTGAGCATCATCGATGTCTCATTTTTCTCGAAATGCGTGTTTTACCTTGAGATTTGTGCCACCAATATGGATACTTAAAATTGAATAAACAAAATACAGTTTTCAGAAGTTGATAACGTTCCGGATGTAATGGCGCTGTCCGTTTGTCCATCCGGCATCGTTTGGTCTCCGACGTGGCTAATTTTCCTCATAACGCGTGCATTTGCATCATATTTAGGTCGCCTTTGAAATCTGCGACACCACATCAAACGATTCAATTTGATCAAATAAAATGTAGACTTTTAATGTTGACGACGTTCCGGACGCAACGACGTCATCCGTTCTGCGATCGGACGTCATTTCGCCACCGACGAGGCTAATTTTTCTTCATTGCGCGCACCTTCACCTCAAATTTGAACTGCCTTTGATATTTACGACACCACCTCAAATGATTTAATTTAATCAAATAAAATGCATATTCCCAATGCCGACGACGTTACGGATGCAATGGCAGTGTCCGTTCGTCAATCCGATATCATTTGATCAGCCTCGCGCTTTAATTTCGGGTGTCGGCCATCCCTTTTGACCGATCTCGTCCGATTCAATTGCGAGGGGCTTCGACCTAGCAGAATTTAACGTCCTGATCGCAACGATATCGTCCGTTTAGCATTCGGAGGTCATTTGACCCTTTAAGTGACATGTGGCGTTAAGGCGCGTAATGTTTTATTCACCAATTGGGGTCCTTTATCGCGTGGTTTGAGGTATAGGGGTCAACACCAGCAGCTATTTTTTGTTGGAAAATGGCCAAAATTTGCCTGAAATTAGTATTTCCGGCGGAAATATTTACGCCGGTAAAACGTGCTACCAGCGTAAAACAGTTCGCCGAGAAAATTTTTGGCAAATATAAACTCCACTGGAAAAATAAAAAAATGAAAAAAAAAATTTTAAAAACCTGATCCCACTAAAGCCCACCCATCAACCCGCTAAAGCCGGTCTAGCCCAGCTAGACTCACCCACCTTTGGGCTCACCCGTGGCCCGATGCCCGCCACCCACTGTGTAGGGCCTGTGACCCGGCAATAACGCCTACATTTGGCAGTGTGACATCCCAGGCATCTATAGTGGAAGGATTCATTGGCATACTTTTCTTCTTATTCTTTCTTCTTGCTCAAATCAATGCAGACATCCAGAAATGATAATTGCATTAAATAAAATGAATACATCAAAATACTATAATTCACATTACGACATTTCATAATTACAATCCCGAAAGTGGCGTCCAAAAGAATATATACAATAGCCGCTCGAACTACAAAATAATGCATGAACTAAAAACTATGAAAACTACACTAGTATCTGAAAGCAGCTTCACGCGGGAGGCTCTGCACCTGAAATCATTAACCACATATAATGAGCTTAAATAGCCCAGCATATCACCAAAACCTACAACTAAAATCAAAGCACGTTACGTAAGCAATATGCATGTCAATCAATCAAATCAATATCAGTTACTTGCACATGATCGTTGAGTCAATGCAGAAATATAAATCGGTACAGAGGCAGTAATCAATATAGAAATGGTAGTCAATGCACAAACAATATCAATAGAAAATAGTAAAATATTCCATCGATAGTAGAAGAATCAGTAAACAGTATAAAAGTCCGTAAAGCTCAATGAATCAGTACGTACGTCAAATCAATAAAGAAATCACCAGATCAATCATATCAGTTAGTATCAAGAGAAATCAATTCCGGTCAATAATATCAATCGATATGGAATCACATAAAACAATCGAATCAAATATATCGATAAAAACAGTTGAAATCACAGCAATATAGTAAAAGCATATTCTATATCACGTGTTCAGTGTATCACATGTAGCATATCAATATTCTGTGTATCAATGAATCAATGAATTAATATATCGATGAATCAATAATATCGGTATCCGTAGTATCAATGAATCAATGCAATATCAATATCCATATCAGTATCTGTATCCAGTGACATGTACAATATGCAATATCAATAAAATTATGCAGTAACAATAAACCCGTAAATCCGTCAGTAAATCCATTCAATATCAATAAATCCATTCAATATTAATAAATCTGTCGATATCAATAAATTCGTACGGTAATTAATAAATCCATAAAGAAATCATACGAACAATACTTTACACATGCATTTCAGTACAGTAGTCTTACTTAACAAGTACAATCACTGGCTATTAAGGCACTTTTCAAGGTTAGTATCGATGTTAGTAATCCATTGGCTCAATAATAGAGTCGTCACCCTTGCCCATCAGCACAGTAATCTCCTTATGACTCACAATCGTTCTATCACATGATCAATAGAGGATAACACCAAACCCTTTTTAAAGGAAAGTCCGTCGGCCCATTATCCTGTACAGGTCAATCTTCAACCAACGGTTCAACCAGTCTTTACTTGTCTTTCAGAATATTAGTATATTCAATCATATATCCACATTCATATACATCTCATTAATACATTGAAATCAACAAACACGATTTAACTCAATTGAAGAAAGTCCTTAAAATATCGTACAGTCGACAAAAATCACAACCATGATAAAAATACACATTTTCAGAAAATTACCAAAATACTAGAAATCATGTAAAACATCATCTCAAAACTTTTATTGTACTGAAGCAATATTTTTCAACATCCGGATAATTTCCTATTCGATTAAAATCTCACAGAATTCAAAATATCCGGTGAAAATTTTTCAGAAAATACTCAAATCATGCAATAACATCATTTCTACAACATACCAAAAGTTACGCGGTAAAAGTTTCGTCAATACAAAGATATGCAAGAATTTCGGTAACGGAAACACAAAACTGAGCAGAAAAATACCAAAACTTGAAATCTTCGAAATCAGAAATAGGATTCAAATTCCTTACTGTGAGACACAATTTTTCAACAGCGGCGTTGGACGAAAATTGCTCTGCGGCCTCCGAAATCAAGTCTTTTCCTTCTATTTCTCTCTCCTCTTTTCTCTCTCTTCAAAAATTTCTCAAAATATCTCAAATCATCTATTTAATGAACTCGATCGTCCCGACGATGTTTTCCATTCATCCCGGGACGAAATTCTCTGGACATAGATCGTACAGACGATGATGGATTTCTTCCCTGGACGATGCTCTTGGGCAAAAATTCATCCCGGACGAATTCAGGTTCGTTCCGACGAACCTGCATTTTATTCAATTCGTACAGGCAGTTCGTACGAACTGAGTAACCATCATATTTGTTTAGAGAGGAATGTATTACATGAAGACAATTTTATCTTCCTTGTAGGATAAAACAAAGATTGCTATCACATATCATATATAAAAATCACATTAAATATAGAAGAATAGGATCCTCCTACTTGCTAAGCGATAAATCATAAAAATATGTGGCTTGAACTTATAACTCATGGAGAATAATGGGTCACAAATCCTTCTACAAAATCTTGTTAATTATCTTATTTAAAATGAGATCACAACAATCAACTAATCATAAATACATAGGCCATGCTCATCTCAAACATTTTTCCTAATTATTTCCCTCGTAAAATTAAAGGACAACATCTTTGTGCATATAATTGTTCTAGCTTTTTCGACGTATACTACAAAAATTGTATCATATATAACAAACCAATTAATTTCGGCTATAAGAGGAAAAGTTTTCATCACTTGATTTTACTTATGTTCAATTTTAAATATTTATTTCTTAATAAATATGAAATTGATTAAACCCCCCATAAATTCTCAAAATAGTGTTAAAGGTTAATTGTCAAAATTACCTTAAGTGGCAAAAGTTGAAAAACATGAATAATATATACATGTGTATTATCTCTTGTATTGCAAGATACTTGTGTTCACGATCATATCTAGCATATTATGCATATGTTAACTCTACGAAGTTCTGCATTTGCATTTATAATCATTTGATAAATATTTTGATGTTGGGAGGTTGATATAGTGTACTATAAACTCTGTTATGTGGGCCCAACTTTATATAATATGCCCTGTTGTGATCTGTTATGTTTATTATTCTAGCCATATTTATTTTATGCAGGTGTGAAAAGTTAAAAAGAAACAAAAGTGAAAGTAGAGATATAAAAATATTCACGAGGGTCTCCTTCACCTAGTGAAGTAGCCTTTGGGAGATATAAGTGAAATTAGAGTTAATGGCTTAATGCATGCATCGAGCATATGTTTTCATATTATGTTCATGAATTTAATATTTTGCTATATTAAACAAACTTAATCATAAAAAGGAATATCTAAAAGCAAGTATATTATGTTACTTATCTACAAGTGTAAAATTCTAGGATCTTTTGTGAAAAGGTGAATTAAAGTGCAAATTATGCCTTGTTCTCGAAATCAATGCACTCTGATAACCTATGAAATTGCATGGGAATGCATATATGTGAAAAGTAAGTTCTGATATATTTATGAAATTTTGATAATTTCTCCATGTTCACTAATATTACTATTGAAAACTTTAAATTTCTGAATTGTGATTATAGATAACAAATTTTATAATACGATATGGGTATGCCTACTGTTAGAATGCTTATTTTGTTGATATTTAGCATTAAACGCCCAGTGCGTAAAGTTCATAAGGGCAGGATGAGTAGTACTCGAACTTTTTTGAGGTGTTCTATAATCTAATATTAGTGTAACCATTCATGTTGAGGTTGCAGAGAAGGTGACAAAGGAGAATGAGGATAATAAGGTGTGTGCCATTCATTTACCTTGCTATAACTATTGCTATTACACTCTAATGTATTCAAATTATAATCAATAATGTCATAATTTTTATGATTACACTTTGTTGTTTTATAAACTTATAATTATTGTGATTAACATTAAAAATCATAATTTATTTTGTTATAATTGTTGTATTATAGTTTGCTTATAAATTATTTGAGCCATAGTATAATCCTAAGGTCAAATTATTCCTCCACAAAAATAAACAAGAGAATATTTAACCATTTACATACATCATAAATTATATACAATCAAATTTTATTAACTTATGCAAGTGGCCATGCCAAATATTATTCTCATATATTTATCTTTTATAATAGGAAAAAAAACCAAAAACAAAGTTGGGATCAATATTTTATGAGGTGAAGAAATAGCTAATGTAATAGCCCTTTCCACCACCAAATGTAAGCTCTTACATAATCACTCAAATATGAGGTGAAGAAAAAAATATCAGAGAAAGGATGCATAATCACTCAATGTATCAAAGAAGTTATTTAGATCGATCTTCTCTTTTCCTGAATAAATAGCTTCTAAATTTCTTCCATTTTCTCTGACAGCAGCCTTATCCACCACCGCATATAACTGCTTTAATGGCATCTAAAAAAAAAAAAAGAGAGAGAATATGTGAGGGTTATTCAATTTCTAAACAATGAAGTAATTAAAAAATCCTTAGCTTATTCCTATTGTTTAGTATCCTATATCATGGACTACACTGCTCACCCAAGAAAAAATATCATATGATGGGAGTTTTTAAGAGAGAGACTCTTATTACATAGTTATATGTAATACCCACGAAATATTTACATCAAAGACAAGAAGACAAAAAGTAAACTAAATCTTTATCTATAACTTCTAGGTGAGGATTACTCTGATAGTCTATGTCTAATACATTTTGTTGAGTTAATAAATGTAATGAGTTTCTATGATTATGAAGTCTCAAAGGTTTATTATTACTATGATTATGAAGTCTCAAAGGTGCGTCTAGGCAAAGCTTCTATAAGAAATGATAAAAGAAACAAAGCTCACCCCGTTTAACGCTTCAGCGGCTGCATCAATATCATCTCTTGCAAAAACATTGAGATGTTCAAGCACCTGCATAGAGAAATACATTAATCAAGAACCAAAATATATGTACATGTAAATTAAAAAGATTTAGCATACATAAACTTGGCTAGAAGTGAACTAATGCATTCGATAAATAATTCAAATTTGAACTCTTTTTTAAAAACTTGAAAGCTAAATGAATAATTCAAGTTCAAACATAATCCAACTCATTTATTCATGCTCATGAACTAAGTTTTTTATATTTCAATAAGTAACCTGTCAAAGGCTTGATATTAAATTCAATAATAACTCATATAATTTAATTAAAATTTGGTTAAAGCATAACATGATAGTTTTTTATTTAATAATAATATATTCTAAATATGTGATTATTAGTTTAGAGTACTTTCCCAAATTACATTTTTTATTTCCACAATTCCGCCTCTCATTTCAAACCTTAGTCGCACGAGGTCTCTTGCTTGAGCGAGAGTATACCAATGTCACGACTCATATGAGTGTGCACTTGTAAGAGGCGTGCACATGTTCTATTCTCATCCTTCTTAGTTTACCTACAATTGGCGTGTGAGCAATCAATCTATGAGCACACCGTCTTAATCCTATAGGGTAAAATGCTTGAAGGTAGTTGAGAACAATAAGAGCATTGAATCCTACAACTTGCATTTACTCTCACTTTAATTTCATGACAAAATATATTAAGCACATGCTTCTCTCCTTGAAATTGACATCATATTTATCTCCAAAACCTAAACGTCAGTTTAAAATAAATAGCTTGCGCACTTACTTTCATTTCAAACCATAAATCAAACAAAAGTAGACATTACACTTTATGTAATTACAAATATTGTTGGAATTGTGAAAGTTATCATGACGATAATCAATAGAATCTCGAAAGAAAATGGGAGCTTCAACCGTTTGGAAATCTTCACTATGATAAAATTGTAAAAATTGGTTAAAAAGCATAATGCAATTGATGCGGACATCCAACCGTCCATGCCTATCCGAGGAGTTGAAGATTGACGGCGGGACGTTATCTTATATTTTATTTGTAATTTTTATTTTTCGTTTTTACCCTCACTTAAGAGGGTCGTCCTATGTAAGCCCTAGGGGCATATGTGTCTTGTTTTAGTTTCTTAGGCCTATATATAGAGGCTCTTTCTTGTGTAATGGAATGATGGAGGATTAATAAAATTTGTGTTTTGCACTTGTGTTCTTTGGGAAGAACGTTAGTGAAATCCCTATGGGAGAGAGTCGGAGTTTCCACCAGCCACAGGATGGGTCCGGGCTCGTGGCGTGAAGACCCTTGGAGAAGGGCAGCGTAGTACCCGTCAGCTGCAGGATGTGTCCGGGCTCGCGGCTTTATCTTTGATATTTTGTTTATTTGCTTTTGTTCCTTCTTATTTCTCATCGTCGTTATCTCCATCCTCTTCATCGTCCCACTCCTTCCGGCCATCCCCACCACCAACCACCACCCCCATAACCCCTCCTACCAAAGCTCACCTCAACCTAACCACCAACCCAATCTCTTTTCTCCATTAGCTCCTCCGCCGCCCCACTCAAGCCAAGCCCACCGCCAGCCACCCTTGTTTGTCTCCATGAATGAAGAGTCAATGCCACCTTAATGCTTACCTAAAGAGTTCAAATAATTTAGGAAATTATTTTTATCATTTGAAATTCAAATTTTGAATTTCAAATAGTTTCCTAAATTAGAAAGCTATTTTAGGAAAGTATTGAATCTTATTAATGATGTAATTCAAATTTAATTTGGGTGGAATTTTTCTTCTCCTAAATTAAAGAGACCATTTAGGAAAGGGATTTAAATTTCTCCACAAAACTCCCTCTCCCCCTATCTCCATGCCATCGGCCTCCACATGGTCCCCACCTCTTTCTTTCCCCCATTCAAGCTTTGTTTCCTAAATTAGATTGAGGCGAATTTGGATAGATTTGAAATTCAAATTTAATTGATTTGAAATTTGAAATCTTTTCTAATTTATCAAATTTATTTAGGAAAGTTCTTTAATTAAATCAATTTGAATTTCAAATTCAAATAGGATTTATTTAAACACCTTCCTAAATTTTAAAGCCTTAAATTAAGCACCCAAAATCACCTCCCCAATCTCCTCCTCTATCATTAAACCACCGGCCCCCTATCTAATAAATCCTAGGGATTTATTTCCTAATCCCATATCCACATTTGGAAAGTATTCCATATCCCTCATCTAAATCTGGCCGAAATCCTCCTGGCTGTAATTCGCCCCCAAATCTTTCCAAACTCCTCCTTTTACGTTGGGAAATAAATCTCCATCACAATCCTATGCTGGCCGAATTTAACCCAAGTTATGTACCGTGGTTTCTCCACCCAATCCCTCTCAAAACTCTTCCCACATTGAGCCCTCTACCTTCTGCTACTGCAGCCAAGGAATTCCAGTCACTGTCCTTGCTTCCCCACCCTACAGAAGCCTCAAAACTGCTGCTGCCCTGGAAATTCACTGTGCCACTGCCAGAACCTCCCTGCTGCTGTCCAACACCCTCTTATGGCTGCTGTTCGGATTTCCTGAGCCATGCAACTTGCTGTCCAGCCAATTGGAAAGATCCCTACCCCTCTGTCCAAGGATTCTAAACCAAGATTGATGGTTGTTCCCACTCAAAAATACCAAAAGCTACTGTTTAGATCTCATGAGTTGCTCTTCAAGATACATAGGACTCAATCCTCCTTCTCGTTCTACATCAGCAATTATTGCAAGTTATATATGAATAAGAATAAAAATAAATGATGTAATAACTCAATAAAAAAAAAAAATTTCACGAGCTTGTCCAAGAAAGTTAGGAAATAATCATGATTTTAAAAATTGGATTGGACCACTTCAATGAATCGAGAATCGACGATTCGATCTGCTTTTCGAATAGATTTCGCACAACTGCCAGTGATTGGGTCGGTTTTGACTGCTGAACTGGCAAACCGGTGTTACTTTTTAAAAAACCAGCTAGTTTATGTGCTATCTCATTTATATAATTAAATAAAAATTAATATAAAATTTTTAACTGAATAAATTAATTTAAATTGAATATATTTAATTTTAAAATGACCATTTAATTTTTATAAGTCATTTATCAAATAAACTCCAATTAAACGTTTTTATTATTTTATATGACCCACTGGCCACTATCTGCCTTCTTCACTCACATGAACAAAAAAATTATATAAATAATATTAATACATATTTTCTAAGTAATATGGGACTAAATAACCAATATGAAGTTATCAAATTCACAACACATACACTATATATTTTAACACATATTTTTAATTAAATTTTAATATATCTAATTTTTATTTATTTATAAGTCCAGTGGAAGATAAGATTAGAGAGAGTCGCCTTAGATGGTTTGATCACATTAAACGGAGACCTTCCGATGACCCGATTAGGAAAGTTGAGGTATTATATTTGACTTATGTTAAAAAAGGTAGAGGTATACCTAAAAAGACTTGGTTAGAAAATATTAGAAATGATCTTTCTTTATTAGATTTAGATGAGAATTTGACTTTTAACTGGACACAATGGAGAAAAAGGATTCATGTAGCTGACCCCACGTAGTGGGACAAAGGCTTGATGTTGTTGTTGTTGTATATCTAATTTTTTATTTATTTAATTAAATAACATGAAAAACTAAAATTTTAATCTATTTTTAATTATAAATAATCTAACATGAATTTATAGCCGCAATTTTGTAACATGAATTTGTATATAATTTATATGTCTAAATTATATCCAAGGATAAAACATAAATTAACAATCATTTATATTAAATCTATAAACTTATATGTGAATTAATTTTTTATTAAATATGAATTAAAATTTAAAATTATAGAATGATTTACTTGGTATGAATTTTATTTATTTATTTAGTCATAAATTTACATTATTACATAATTATTATATCATCTAAATGTCATTTAAATAATTTTAATATTTACATCATCCCAGGGTTCAACTCTAGTCTAATCGTTGGACTTTGAACCTCTCATCCTACCGGTTCTATGTTAGATCCGATTTTCACAACCTTTGAAATAATAGTTGCACGCTGCTGTGAGATAACTAACACCTATATTTGATAGTTGTGTTGGAGTGCAAATTTGGAAGTGTGCCCATGCCGAAATTAGAGATATTACATATAATATGATCATGTTCATGAGTTCCCTTTCTTTTAAATAGAGTATGAAATATTTAAAATATTGATAAAGTAAATTAGCCCATCTTATGAACGGATTTCATGCAAAATGATGCCAAAACAAAATTATATTAATAGTCATGAGATTGAGAAGAAAAGGATAAAAGGGTTTTTAAGTTTAGTTGAAATTGCTAGCAGAATAATAAACTTACCAAAGTAAAGACAATTTATATTATTGTGTGCAAGAAAAGTTGCAGCAATGTCATTAAGATGTTTAAGTATTTAAATGACCGAGTATGATTAAAGGAATCAACACAGATTGTCTAATGAAATGTTTGAGGATTTTGGCTAAAATAATCAAGAGATTAATCTAATAAATTATTAATAAAACCCCATTTTTCACATGAAAAAAATAAAAAAATGAGAGGGCATAAAGATAAGAAGAAACATAAGAGTTCTACCCACCAATCACTGCCATCAACTATTGTTGCCCAATTCACATCGCATGATTGTCATCACCTAGCTGCCATCTCCCAACACTAATGTTAACTGATGCTCGACGATAGCCTCCTAATCGTTACAGCCCACTATCAAAGAACATTGACAACAGACTTTAACAGCCATAGAGTGATACATTTGCCACCCCTTCCTATTTCTCCAATATTTAACACTATACTCACAGTAGGTAAAGCCAACAAATCATATTTTGTAATACCATTGTTTCTAATTAGGGAAGGGCATACTTTTATAACCTTCACATATATACTGGATTATCTTAACTAGCCTTTTTCACATAAACTGAATGTGTCTCTTATGAGCTTCTCTTATTTATGCATGTGTAGATCTTTGTGCACACTAAAACGGAGAATTTTCACTTTAATAAATATTCTACCATGCAACTAATATATAATTAAAACTGAAATTTTTGTTTTAAAGAATTAGATTTAATAGAAGAAAGGCTTATATTTTATTGATGCTAATCCATTACATTATAGAATTTGAAGCATATAATTTCTTAATGACTTTCTCAATTATAGCAAATCAACTTCCCCACTTCTTGAGATCAAAGTGAAGTAATTATTTTTAGGAGCTGGTTTAAGCTTGTTTCCCAAGAAATGCTTCTTATTCAAATAAATATTTATGTTTAGTTTTAAGCTTTTTTTATTTTTATTTTCAAATTAATTAATGTATTATTAGTGAATCTATTTAATACAATCCCATCTTACTTCTCTATTTCAAAGAACAAGTTTATTGATATTTATTTATGCTATATGAATGCAAAAAAGCTCCTATGTGACTATTTTATTTTCTTTTTTAATTAATGTTTATTTAATTAGTATAAAATAGTTAGTTACTAAATCCAAATTTTTTGAATTGCTTGCTCATTTAAACTTGAAATCTGTTAAATTATTGATTAATATAAGAACATCAAGAAAATGGCAAGACATGCATTTGATTTAAGTTCGTAGAATTTCTACTCCCTTAATTTTGAATGTCACTAGAAAATAGTATCAGATTTTTTTCTCAGATGGATCTTGTATTGATATGATTTGGTTAATAACAACTCAGATAGAGCTTGAATTGAGTTGGGTGTAGACCAAATTACGCTAGTTCAAGATTCCATCAAAATTTACATGCATATATACATTTAGACTTATACAGTAGTATCTATCTAAAATATATATCAATGCATTTTTGTGTATGGAAGAAAACAAATTTCTCTTAAAGGATTGGGTAACATTTTTTTTTAAAGGACTATGGCTTTTGGCTCAGATTGGGCTGAGCTTGAATAATAAGCAAGCAAGTCATGACTAACTCAAATCGAGATCATATTGGGCATGACTTCCATAAAGATTGGAGCAAATGGCTCTAAATCAACCTTAAACCACGATCAATCACATCTAGAACAGATAGTTAACAACATAACCCTTAATAAGCATTCCTAAAATCAACTCAAAGAGCTAAAAATAACTATTGTTCTAACGAGGCACAACCGCACAAGTAAAGATATTCACCCACAATAATACTATTTAAATAGTAAAGAAATGATTATGCAATGTTGATAAACTGCAGAAGTAGCAAGTCTAATTTAACTCCACATAACTTCGTAAAAACATACCTTTACGGCATCTGCCTTGGCCAATGTCGGGACATGATAAGTAACATAAAAGGCCTTGCAAAATCCAATAGACTCGAGAAATCCGACCTCACTTGTAGTTCCAATAACAAGCATATTCTTTCCCTGAAAAAAAATTAACAAATAAAATTTCCTTTATTCTTATTATAAAATAGTTGAAGGCACCGAAGGTCAATATACAACAATAAAATTATATATGCATGATAACTCTTGATAAATCTTGTATGCATCTTGCTCCAAGCTGGATAAAAAAAAGGAATTAAAAAAAAAGTAAAGGGTAAAGGACAGAAAACAATGAAAGTATCCTAGAAAAAAATGACTTGCTCCAATGACATAAAGTCATAAAAGTAAGAATAAATACACAAAACACGATCAAATTAATGGAAAATGGTGCATATTTGCAGTTGCTACTGAAAATAATAATAATAAATAATAAACAAAATATCCTACCAATTCATGAATGCAATTTCTCAATTTCTTTACCATAAGAATGAATATGTATAAGAACTGCAAACCTTTGGAGGAAGTCTTTTTAGAAGGACCCGCAATGTTTGTGCAATCAAATTTGAAAAGCGAGGACCAATGGCAACATAATCCAACAGCCTATGAAGTAAATTATATGATTCAACAACTTGAAATTGATATAATATCATGCAATCTAGATAAGAAATGAAATGTATCAAGTGTTTTGTTTAACTCAAACGTAATATAACAGTTGATATTGCAGTTAAAAGGAATTATAAATAAAAGATTAAATCTGTTCAGAGAGACAAGTAATGTCTGATGAACATTGATAGAAAAATACTAACACAAAAAGTTCTGCAAAGCATATACTGCTATAACAGAATATAATTTTGAAGCAACATAAACAAGTTATACCTTCATGTACAGAAACTTTCCATAAGAAAAGCTATCATTAGTAAATTTTAAAGCATATTGAAAATAAAATAAATAGAAACCATATAAGATAGTCAATCAAAATGCAAGGTTCAAGAGCAACCTTTCAATGTCATCAAGAATAACAATGCTAAACTGAGACTTGTACGCATCCTCAAAAACCTACATAAGGAAAATTAATATTCTTCAATTTAGAAAAATTGGCAAAAAACTTGAACATAAAGGAAATAAACGAGTAAACTTAGAATAAAATAGGTTCAAAATATAAATTAACCAAAAGACCCAATTATTTAAAACTTATTACCGAAGAAATAATACCACCACAACCACCATCAACAACAATTATTTATCCCACTACTTGGGGTCGGCTACATGAAACTTTTTTCTCCATTGTGTCTTGTTAAGAGTCAAATTCTCATTTATATCATTTCTATCAAATAAAAAAGGTGATTTCTAATATTTTCTAACCAAGTCTTTTTAGGTCTACCTTTACCTTTCTTAATATAGGACAAATTCAATACATCTACTCTCCCAATCAAGTCATTGTTACGCCAACGTTTTATGTGACCAAACCATCTAAGGCGACTTTTAAATCATTTCTGCCACTTGAGCTACTCTAATCTTTTTATGTATATACATGTTTCACATTCTATATCTAAGAGTATCCACCGAAGAAATAACACCATGATTATAAAATAAACAAGTTTTTTAACGGACTTCAAATTCATAACGCTGAAAGGAAACAAACCTTGATAATTTTTGCACATTTACTGCTCTCGCTTAGATCAAGCATCGACTCAGCTGAGATCTGTAGTAAAAACAGTTGGTTCTTAATCCAGAAAACCTTTAAGGTGTTATATAGCAGAATGAACTTACAATTTTGACATATGGAAAATCACTATCGATACCGATGGTTGCTGCCATTGCTGTTTTACCACTGCCAAAGCATAAAATTTTAGAAAAAATTTAACACAAAATTATCATTGCAAATTAGGATGCTTATACCTTCCCTCGTAACCCTCCAAGAGACAAGTAACAAGAGGGAAACGCTTGCTCACTTTAACTTGCTCTACAAGAAGCATGGTTCTTTCATAGATGTGCTTATGTCTTTCACCACAATCAACCATTCCATTAATTCTGTAACATGTTTCAATTCATAGATTAAGTCTCATAATTAAGAAAATAAAATAGATATCTTACTATCAAAGAGTTACATGTAACTGTTGCAAAGGGAAGTCCTTTTATGTGCTGTACAAAAATGAGCCACTTTCAAAATATTATCTTAACAAATCATACAAAATATTTTTAAATTTTTTTTTTCAACTTCGTATAAGCAAAAGGCACATTAGAAAACCCTAAAGAAAAAACAAGGGCCTATAGTATATATAAAGCATCCCATCCTCTCAAAGCCCATGGACATTAGCGGCATAACATAGAATTCAGACAGTCAATTTATGCACCTTACAAACAAGGTACTATCCTAATTTATGATCTAAAAATAAGAGACCAGATGAACTTATTTGATAGCCTTTGTTGCCCTATCTCTTCAACCACAAACAGGATTCGGGATCTGCCTATCTGGCTTACCTCCTAACTTCGTTAGATAAAAATGTAAGCACTGCATGATAAAATAAAAGCATGACGACTAATTAGAGATCCCAATGCAATGCATAATAGCTAATATCTTCTATCCTCAATAGATTTTTACCAGTGACTGATGATGTGCTTTTGCTATGATTTTGCAGATGAGTGAAATAAAAAATTGTTGTATGCATGACTTCTTAATATATTGAAATAGGTTTACTCATTCCTAGCAGGTCTTGCTTTTAACGGGGTTTGGTGAAACTTATGAACCATACAAACCTACATGAGAAACACACACGAACACAAGATAGAAATCCTACGATGCAAGGGCTGATAAGGCATATCCCCATAATCACTTTGTGGATTAAAAATTAAATAGAGCACTCAAGTCACACTTCTTTATGATCTTTACATATAAATTATTCAAATACAAACCCTAATTAAAAAAACCATTAAAATAGTGTGTTTTATATGTATGTGAGTGTGTTTGTGTTCTTCTTCATCTATTCATCCCTGTCTATTTAACAAATTATGAATAATTTTTTAAAACTAAAATTCATAAATAAAATAGCTTACTAAATTTATATGAAATATTAGACCTACTGTCTTGAACAAATGTAATTAAAATTTGTGTAATGCATTTGATGTAAAAAATAAAATATGCTGGCAAAAAAAATGAGTGAACAACTCCAACGCAACTATTTTAAAAATAAATCAAAATGAATTTATTAGTTCTGTCACGCTTTGAGTGGCCACTATTGAATTTATGTTCTTTTATTTTTAGATATCAAATTTTTAAAAAGGGAGAGAAAATATCTCATCCAAGAATTTTAGATTTCAAATTCATGGATAAGTTATTTCTCCTCGCTTTCTAAAATTTTAAATCTAAACATAAGAGAATGACAATTCAAAATGAAGCATTCTTCTGGCCCATCTACTTTTTAGTTTCTCTCTCCAGTTTTCTTTATTATATAAAATATAAATGATAAGGACATGAGGACACAACATATCTTGAAATTTAAGATATAGTATACTTCATTATTAAAATTCTTCTGATATCAATAACTTATTCTCATATATAACATTTAAATTCTAAATCATCATGAGTTTCTTTTGAAAAAAAAAAGTGGATGTTGCTACCCAACTATCGATGACTTGAGTTTTGTTAAAGTAGACCAATCTTGTTAGAACCGGTTGGACCTATTCAATTGAACCGGTGCACTAACATAGACACATACTAATATATATGACATGTGTTATCAAATCCAAATAAACAAGCTAATTTATACTTGGAAAGCTCTTATATATTCCACATTAGGCAATGCATGACTTTTCAAATATAAAGAAAACTATCATAGATAAAATAGTTGTTCATTGAGTATAATATACTTTCCATCTAAAAATACAAAAGTATTACAAAATAAGTGATACCTGCACCGTTGGAGATCGTCTGTGGAAGCACCAAATGAAGGGATAATTTCTTGAAGACCATTCAAAAAATCATTCATGGTAACTTTTATATTTTCTTCATCCAATGGTTTAGTGAGATCATCCATGTTTATTTGTCTATTATAGGCAAATGAAACAGCACTTTTCACAACACCTTCTAGTTCAGCTCCGCTATAATTCCTTGTCCTTGCAGCTGTGTATTCAAGATTAAAACACGATAAAAAAGTCAGTAAACCTTCCTTTTTTTCCAATAATACAATAGCTTTTTTGCTGAAAAATTGTTCCAACATAATAATCCAAATTCATTAACTACAATGATCTTAGAAAACAAATAGTAAAACCAATTGAAAAAAAATCAAACAAAAAAACAAACAAATCACCGTTGTTAAGGGATGAAGGGACGTTTATTTTAGTTTTTTATCATTCTACCTTGCCATCAAAGAAACTTTATTTCTGTAGTTCTAACATTTCTTCAAAATGAGAACCAACAAAGACAATGAAGGGCATTATATGCCAGCAAACATGTGATTACATATTAATCAATTAAATATCATAAATGGAGAAGACATTTGTAAATTGGTAACAATGTATAAAACAAACTAGTGAATGTTGAATAATTTCTTTGTTTTCAATACAAGTCAAGAATAAATAACTTTTAGCAGCCATAAGTAGACATGTTAGATCGATCGTTGACTTGGATGGCAAGGGATGAGGATTTGAAATGTATGCAACAATCTTTGCCAAATTCATCTAGGAGAGTTGAATGTTATGCTAATTAAAACTAAGCTGAGAAAGAATGACCATCAATATTCTTGTATTTGATGCATGTTACTTCTAAAGTTCATAAATTATGACTCTTTCATAAACAATAATATTTCTATTAATGACTTTAATGTCTTTCAAAAAATTTAAAATAAAAAAATAATGAACATATTAAACCTAGCAAATAATACATGACTCAAAACACCCAAAATCAATTCCTCATAACATTAAAAAAAAAGCTTGAGGGAAAATAATATTCCACACAATTCTCATTTGATCATTATAATCATTAGCCTTATTCCAAATATTTTGGGTCGACTTTATGAATCATATTTGTCCTTCATTTCTATTATATATGAAGATCATAAAAATGATGTATTTAATTGATAAACACCAATGATAAATTATCAGATAATTTTTATGAATAAATTTTATATATGATCAAGCCGCTTAAATTGAAATAACAAATTATTTAAAATAAATTATTTATTACAATTTATATAAAAGACATAACTTTAAAAGAAAATCTATTGATAAAATATTTATCCAAAAAAAATTTAATGAATAAAATAATATAAATGAAATACAGTGCTATTAGTTTTGGACTTTAAGATGAAGTGGAATATGAAAAAAAAAAACTAAAATATTATTTTAGGATTAAATAGGGGCATTTAAAGAACACTATCAAAAAAATTTTGAGAGAGATTCAAAATCTTATGATTTTATTTGTGCATGAGGAAGCTAATGTTATGTCAAAAAAAAAAACTAGTGATATTAAGAATGTTGCAAAAGAATGTACTTGGGATATCAAAACAAATCCCATAATAATAAAAATAGTTGATGGTGAAATCAAAATGTGTAAGAAAAGATAAAAAAAATAAGAAGTTTTGATATAAAATTTGGTTTAGATGTAAAAGCTGTGAAAATTAAAAATATATAAAGATGGGTCAAGGAGTCTAAGAAAGTAATATGTAATACAAAGAATTTAGCTTGTAAAGATTTATAGAATATATTATATACTAAGGAGGGCGAAATATATATGTAGAAGTTAGTCATGCAGAGAGATAGGAGAAGTATTTAGTTCAAGTGAAGTGTATTAAAGATGAAGATAAAAAAAAGCTTTTATTAGATATTTTGGCATGCTTTTCAATGAAGATTATAAGAATATGATTGACTTTAGTTACCTTAGCACCCTAAATGAAAATAGAGACTTGTGTTTTTATCAACATATTAGTAAAACCAAAGTTAGAGGCTTTAAAGAAAATGAAGTGTTGAAAAGCTGTTGGACCTGATAATATTTCAATTGATGTGTGGAAATGCTTATAGGGGAGGAAGGAATTTTTAGGCTTACAAAAAATTTTAATATAATTTTGAAGACTAAAAAGATGTCAAATGAGTGGAGGAGTGTGTTGCTTTCTATTTTTAAGAATAAAGTTGATGCACATGAGTGTACGAATTATAGAGGAATTAAGTTAATGTGTCATACTTTAAAACTATGAGATAGAGTTATTGAGCATGTGTTACGATGATACTAATGTTTCTGAAAATCAATTTGGATTCATGTCGGGTAGGTTTACTATGGAAGCTATACATTTATTAATAGATTTGATGGAGAAGTATAGAGAGAATGAGGATCTCCAAATGATATTTATTAATTTAGATAAAGCTGATAATAAAGTTCCAAGGGAAGTGCTCTGGAGAGTTTTAGAAAGGAGTTAATTATGCTTATATTAAAGTCGTTAAGGAATTATATACATAAGCTATTACTTGTATTCAAACACAAGATGGTTTGGCCAAATATTTTCCTTAATTAGTTGGATTACATTAAGGATCGATTTTAAGCCTATATCTTTTTTCTTTAAACATCGATGTACTTACTAGACATTTGCAAGAGGATGTACTATGGTGTATGCTTTTTGCTGATGATATTCTTCTTGTTGATAAAGACTAGAGAGGGAGTTGAAAGTAAACTTTAATTATGGAGGTCAACCTTAGAGTCTAAAAGACTTCGTTTGAGTGGATCTAAAACCGAATGCATGGAGTGAAATTTTAATAGTGATAAATCTAGTGGGGGGATAGTGACTTTGGGTGATTAAATCATTAATAATAGTACAAATTTAGACATCTCGGGTCTATTGCTCAAAGTGATGGTGAAATAGATGAGGATATTATTACTAGAATTTAAGTTGAATGGTTGAAGCAAAGGAATTCATCAAGCTTGATGTGTGATCGAAAAGTACCGCCCAAACGTAAAGGAAAAATTCTATAAGATTGTGGTGAGACAGCAATGCTTTAGGGCGCATAATGTTAGCCGTTAAAAGAGAAACAAAAAATTAAGTTAAGTTTTGCAGAGATGAGGATGCTTAGGTGGATAAGTGGCTTCACTCTTAGATATAGAATGCAAAACGAGTATATATGCAAAAAAGTTGGAGTAGCATTTGTGGCAGTCTATGATGCATCGAAACTTCACCTCAAAGAGGCATGCAATATCAGACACATATATTACACCATGAGCGGAGGGAGGGGGTCAAGGGGGGCACGTGTTTATATTAAAATAGTTAAGGATATATTAGGTGTGTTATTTTCGGGTCACAGGTCGGGTTCGGGTTGAACCCGAACTGACCCGGGTTCAAACGGGTCGACCCTAACCCGAGCAGGGTAGATAAACGGGTCGGAAATCCAAACCCGGACCCAACCCGGCTGGTTGCCGGGTTGACCCGACCCGACACCCGAAATGCAGGCGAACACGGCGAGCGCGAGAGAGAGAGCGTGAATGCGCGCGGCGAGCACGGGGGCGCTCGGGGGCGCATTGCGCGGGCGAGCGCGGGTGCGGTGGCGAGTGCGCGGGTGTGCACGGGTGAGCGCGGGCGAGCACGAGCAGGCAGCCTCGGGCATGGGGTGCCAGCGCTGGCAGGAGGGGCAGCGCTGGCAGTTCAAGTTAAACGGGTTTGCGGGTTAACCCGACAACCCGCCAGGTCAACCCGAACCCGACCCGTTTTGAAATCGGGTCGGGTCCAACCCGGATTTTTCGGGTCGGGTTTTCGTGTCGTGTCAAATATTGACACCCCTAGGATATATATATATATATATATATATATATATATATATATATATATATATATATATATATATATATATATATATATATATATATATATATATATATATATATATATAAACTTACTTGTATTCAAACACAAGATGGTTTGGCCAAATATTTTCCTTAATTAATTGGATTACATTAAGGATCGGTTTTAAGCCCATATCTTTTTTCTTTAGACATGGATGTACTTACTAGACATTTGCAAGAGGATGTACCCTGGTGCATGCTTTTTGCTGATGATATTCTTCTTGTTGATAAAGACTAGAGATGGAGTTGAAAGTAAACTTGAATTATGGAGGTCAACCTTAGAGTCTAAAGGACTTTGTTTGAGTATATCTAAAACTGAATGCATGGAGTGAAATTTTAATAGTAATAAATCTAGTTGGGTGATTGTGACTTTGGGTGATTAAATCATTAATAAGAGTAAAAATTTAGACATCTTGGGTCTATTGCTTAAAGTGGTGGTGAAATAGATAAAGATATTATTAGTAGAATTTAAGTTGAATGGCTGAAGCAAAGGAATTCATCGAGCTTGTCATGTGATAGAAAAGTACCGCCCAAACGTAAAGGGAAAATTCTATAAGATGATGGTGAGACTTGCAATGCTTTAGGGCTCATAATATTGGTCGTTAAAAGAGAAGCATAAAATTAAGTTAAGTGTTGCAGAGATGAGGATGCTTAGGTGGATAAGTGGCTTCACTCTTAGATATAGAATGCAAAAACGAGTATATATGCAAAAAAGTTGGAGTAGCATTTGTGGCAATCTATGATGCATCGAAACTTCTCCTCAAAAAGGCGTGCAATGTTCAACACATATATGACACCATGAGCGGAGGGAGGGGGGGCAAGGGGGGCACGTGCTTATATATATATATATATATATATATATATATATATATATATATATATATATATATATATATATATATATATATATAAGCTATTACTTGTATTCAAACACAAGATGGTTTGGCCAAATATTTTCCTTAATTTGTTGGATTACATTAAGGATCGGTTTTAAGCCTATATCTTTTTTCTTTAGACATGGATGTACTTACTAGACATTTGCAAGAGGATGTACCATGATGTATGCTTTTTGCTAATAATATTCTTCTTGTTGATAAAGACTAGAGAGGGAGTTGAAAGTAAACTTTAATTATGGAGGTCAACCTTAGAGTCTAAAGGACTTCGTTTGAGTAGATCTAAAACCGAATGCATAATTTTTAAAGTAATAAATCTAGTGGGGGGATTGTGACTATGGGTGATTAAATCATTAATAAGAGTACAAATTTAGACATCTCAGGTCTATTGCTCAAAGTGATGGTGAAATAGATGAGGATATTATTAGTAGAATTAAGTTGAATGGTTGAAGCGGAGGAATTCATCAAGCTTGGTGTGATAGAAAAGTATCGCCCAAACGTAAAGGGAAAATTCTATAAGATGGTGGTGAGACTTACAATGCTTTAGGGCGTATAATGTTGGCCGTTAAAAGAGAAACATAAAATTAAGTGTTGCAGAGATGAGGATGCTTAGGTGGATAAGTGGCTTAACTCTTAGATACATAATGCAAAACGAGTATATATGCAAAAAAGTTGGAGTAGCATTAGTGGCAGTCTATGATGCATCGAAACTTTTCCTCAAAGAGGCGTGCAATGTCCGACACATATCTGACACCATGGGCGGAGGGGGGGCAAGGGGGGACCATGCAATGCTTCAACTGTAGAGAGAAAGACTGATGGGGTAAAATATTGAAAGAGAGAGGGAGGAATGACTTTCCATTGTGGACGGAATGATAAAAAGAGATTTTGGTCAACATGAGAAATTATTATTTTAGTGGCTAAATCTAAAACTGAAATCCTAAAGGGGCTTAAAGCTGATTGTTTCAGTGGCTTAACAGAGCAACAAGTTCGTCAACAAGGAAACAAACTCTAATTTTTATAGTATTTCCTTTTAAATTTATTTATTAATCTAAAGAAGCCACAAATATCTTTTTTTGGACACATGAAAAACATCAATGGCTCGTTTTTCCCTTTGCTTCTCTCTCATGAATCACAATTCACGACTTCGAGTACAGCTTTCGTTTTCTCTCTCGCACCTCTCTCGCACCTAAACAAAGACAACCCATGGCAGATATTTATGTTTTCTAAGTTCTAACGGCCATGTTATTTGCATTCTCCTTTTGGATCTGTTAATGAGATGACAAATGAAACTATTTTAATGTATTCTAACCTTTCAAATGAGACAGCTAAAAGAACTATTTTAATTGACCCCCCCCCCCCCCCGAATAAAATTTTTGGCTCCGCCACTGTCCAACACGACATGTGACCAACACGCCAAAAATGTGTCCAATTAAAAAAATATTAAATACAAATTGGGCACGCGTGTCTTAAATATTAAATGAATTTTTTAAATAATATAATTTCTTGTATTTAAATTTTTTATTTATTTAAAATATATAAACTAAATTTCTATTTCCTATCACATCACAAAACCAATCGTGTGCACTTAATACCTCATTCATCGAATATTCTCATTTTCATTTCTCTTTGGCGAGACGCTACTTTGGTTTCACGACCATGTTCGATGTCATCTCAACATCGAAGTTTGCATTGTTACAGCAACGAAGTCTGATGTTATTACAACATAACCATTTCAACATCAAGTTTAACACTATCTTGATATTGATGCTGAACGTTAGCAAATTTTACACCCACAACTTGACAGTTTATCTTTATTCACGTCGTCTTAACATCAACGACCAACTCCTTCTCAACATCGACGACAAACGTCCTCTTAACATCGATGCCCGATGCTTACTACATAACATTGATGCTTGACACTCGGCAACATTGACATCTACTCTCATGATGTCTGATACACGACATCAACACCCGATTCTCGACATCCTAATATTAATCATTTTAATAAAAAATTCTAGTTAATTAACTTATTATTTCTAAATTATTTTAAATACTATCTATAATTTTTATACACTTTTTTTAGAATATAAAAATTATAATATAGTGTCCAACCCGTGTTCATGTCTTATATTTTAAATAATTGACACGTACCTTGTCCTAGGACTGACAGCTAAGATTAGAGAGAGTCACCTTAAATGATTTGGTTGCATGAAACATTGGCCTTTCAATGACCCAATTAGGAGAGTAGATAATAACATAACCATTTCAACATCAAGTTTAACATTATCTTGATATTGATGCTAAACGTTAGCAATTTTTACACCCACAACTTGACAACTCATCTTTGTTCACGTCATCTTAACATCAACGACCAACGCCTTCTCAACATCAACGACAAACGTCCTCTTGACATCGATGTATGATGCTTACTACATAACATTGATGCTTGACTCTCGACAACATTGTCATCTACTCTCATGATGTCTGATACACGACATCAACACCCGATTCTCGACATCGTAATCTTAATCATTTTAAGCAAAAATTATAGTTAAGCAACTTATTATTTTTAAATTATTTTAAATATTATACATAATTTTTATACAATATTTTTAGAATATAAAAATTATAACATAATGTCCAACCCGTGTTCATGTCTTATATTTTAAATAATTGACATGTACCTTGTCCGTGTCGTGTCATATATATGCATCATAAGACTGACAGCTAAGATTAGAGAGAGTCGCCTTAAATGGTTTGGTTGCATGAAACATTGGTCATTCGATGACACAATTAAGAGAGTAGATGTATTAGATTTACTGTAGAGGTAAACTTAAAACGACTTAGTTATAAAATGTTAAAATGACATTTTTTATTAGGTTTAAATGAGAATTTGATCATAACGGGACACAATGGAGAAAAGGGATTCATATAGCTGACCACACATAGTGAGATAAAAGCTTAATGTTGTTATTGTTGCATATTGTGAATTATTATAAAAAATGAATTATTACTACTATCAACACCTGCATGCAACAAATTTTGAGTGGCATCATTTAAGAAATTAATACAAGAGGGCTAGCAATGAATGAGTGGCAAAGCTAATGAGGTGCAAAGGCAAGAAAGAGAGAGGAGATCCATCATTTAAACTCCTAAGAATGTATAAGAGATTTCAAAGGCTTGGATTATTTTCTATTTTTATGAAACGATGATAGCATTTTGTGATAATATCATAAATATTAGTGAGAAAAAAATTTGAAATTTTATTAATTGAAAATACCATTGATGATTTTTGAAATCATACATTACTTTATTTTATAATTTATAGCGAGACATTTATTTCACAAGTAAATATGCAATTAATAAAACCGATTGATTTGGGCTTTTTAAGTAAGGAATAAGCTCAAAATAGTCCTCCAACTATTAGTAAGCTTCCAACTTATTGTTGAGTTTCGCACAATCCTAGTTTATTTCATCGATTATTGAAAATTGATCAAATTTAATATCTCCATTATAAAATCTGTCAAATTTAATGGAATATTCAATAGATCTCTCTTTTTTTATGACGTGGAGGGGGGTTTGGGCATTTAAGAAATTTTTTTTTAAACTTTGTTTTTCATTAGCAAACTTATTTTATAACAAACGGCATTATTTTTGTGGCAACTTATTATTTAGTAGGTTAACTTTTTTTAAAAATATTTTATTGTTAAACAATGTAATCTCACATATACTCACAATACCTAAAACCACTCACATTTAATTCTAGTGTTAACTGAACTACTACTTTCATCTCTCAGAACAAATTGAATCAATCTTCAATAGTCGAGGAACTAAATTGATGCAATATAAAATGTTGAGGCTTTATTGGGCGCTTGCTAATAGTCGGGGGACTATTTTGAGCATTTTATAATACCCGATGGATTATGTATAATCTTTGTTAAGTAAAATTTAAATAAAGTGTTTAACTAAAAAATATATATTTAAATATCTAAATATATATGTGTTATTATTGTATAGCTTATAGCCATTATATACTACTTATAAATAAAGTACAATGTATCATATAAAAGAGATGTGAAAATAATCATGATAATAAAGCTGATGCATAAGTTTTTTTTAAGGTGATATTTTAAAGGATATTTAGATGATTGGTAGAAGTGAAAGAGTATATTTTAGAATAGTTAGTTGTATGGCTTGAGTTATGTGATGAATTATATGTCTGACTTATAGATTGGATTGGAATTGAAGAGAACAAGGTCTTAGGGTTGGATCATTTTATCTTAGAACATAAGATGTTGTAATGTGGATAATCTCATTTGTAGATTGGCATAAAGTTTTCTTTCTCATAAACTCATGCATTTAATTGAAATGTTTATAATTCTTACTCTTTTATAGACAAAAGATATGTATCATTTCTACAAGATTATATTACAAATAATTCACAAGATTTATCTCACTCGTGCAAATGATCTTTTATATTGCAATGAATAATGTACGCACCATGTTATTTCAATTATCTAAGTAAAGCGTATACCATCATATGTATAGTTCCTTAAAAATAAATATCATATATTTAGGAGAATGAAAAGGAGAAAAAAAATACAAATGCTTGCTTTTGCATTTTGAAAAGATGGAATTAGCCCTCTTATACTACTAGTTGGTGATGGCATATACTTAGTTGTACCAATGGGGGATATACTTAGTTGTACCAATGGGGGATCTATCAACAAGTTGCTAGTTATGTTTATGTTTAAAAGATAATTCTCAAAGGGATGCAGTAAGAAATAAGCTATGATATGATGAGTTTCAACTCAAATTTATGTCATTAATGCTACATTGAATGCTATGATTCAATTACTGTTAATAACTCTCACCTCTAAATAATATTTCTAATCATCATTATTATTAAAAGAGGAAAGCTAAGCTTCTTCATAGTTTAAATGATGACTAAAATGCATAATGCTTCATTTTCCTTTGAGCTACTATATTTTATAGTTTATATTATGATATACTCATTAGATGATAAATGTTCTTCAATAAAGCCCCTCATGGAGTAAATGGATGTTATAAAAGTGGGCTCCAAAAATTCATGCCCCAACATATCTATTTGGGAGAGTTTGAAAGAATGTAGTAGGTCAAAATTTCATAAGGCATGTTAGATTTAAAATAAGATACCACCCAAAGATTTTGCCCAAATTTTGCAAGTTTATTATGATTTGATTCCAAGTTTCCTATAGATGCAAGCCCCTATGTTTATTTACCCTTTCCTGATAACAAGAGAGCACTTTCAATTAAGTTTAGTTATTAGATAAACGTTAAATATCAAACCAATAATAGCAACAATTTTGATATTGAAATTTAAATTTTATCGTCTTGTAATTATGGTGGATGTTAGCGGGGAATGATGACGGAACCCAATCAAGTTCTTATGATTATGTCTTCCCAAATTGTTATGATCCATAATCTATTTAGTCAAAAGAGATAGTCAACCCAATCTAACCCGAGGATCCTTTTCAGCATTCATGGATTACTTCATTCGAGGGAACCTTTTAAGCATAGGGTGAATGTTTGTCTAAGAAGACAAATTCAAGTCGACCATAGCTAACAAAGAACTTTATGCCCTATCAAGTATATCCTTTAATTCATTACTCAAGGTTTTTAGGCATTAGAGAACATACAGGCTCTCGGACATAACTATAATTTCATGTTGCTATTTTGTGAGAAAACCTTTAGATCAGAGGCTTCGTAATAATCATTTACATATGATGTCATTTGACATCAAAATCATTAGTTAGATGACCCATGTCACATCCTTACGGACTAAAAATCATTTAAGAATGATCTTAATAATATTTTCAACATGACATTAGCACTTTATGAACTAAAGTTATTCTCAAATTTATCAACCTCGATAATTTATTACGAGGGATGTATTATTTTTTTTAAGTATTAAGGCAGTATATTTCACTTGAACATTATTTTTTTATTGAATTATCATATTTTTTATACAAAATTGATATTACTATAGAAAAAGGAAACAGTTTACGAGAATGACTTTAAGTAGACAAAAGAGCCGTATTTTTCTCTACCAGTCCCAAAAGAAAAAGAGGTTCCAACGACGAGCTATATAGAGGCGCGGAGCCGAATGAAACCAAAATCTCATGTTCGGTTTTGAATTAGAGATGTGAAAAATGATCGAACCAACGTCGACTATAACCACTAGCCTTCCAAGCATCTTCTAAATTGAACCTTCCAGGGAATTGCCTTTTAGATAAAGAATTGATAAACACTATTGAAGATACAATCATGGCACAATTACAATCATGATTAAGTTTCTATTAATATGGTATTGCGAGATGCAAAGCCGGAAAAGAAAGAAGCTGGTATTCATAAGCAAGAGGTCCTGGGACGACAGCTCGAAATCGTACATTTAGCTTTGCAGACCCTTAGTTTCAAAAAGATTAATTGATCATTACTTAGAATTCAATGAAGATATTGTATGAAAATAGAATTCCTTGTATTCTTATTTGATTGGATAATGCAAGGAAATTAGGTCTAAAAAAGGAAATGAAAGATATTCCTTAATTGGATTCACCGCCACTACCTCCATGGAAACTAGACTTCTAAGAGAAAACTTCTACTATTCCACATGATTCTGTTAGACCGGTCCAGTGGAGTAAAGGCCGAGTACTTTATTAGCCCTTTTTGGAAGGTTTTTGAATGGAGTTTTGGAGGGAAATTGATTGTAGAGACTGTTTAGGGAATTCCTTTTGAATTGAGTTGATTTTCCTAGGGTTTGAGCATCTTGAATTTGGCTGAAATTTGAGATCTCTTAGATTTAGGTTTTCTTTGGGCTCTTGGCGTTGCCAAGTTTGGGAGAGATCATCCTCCTCTCGAGAGGATCATATCTTGCTGTTTTTAAAAAAAATACACGCTGATTTTCTCTCATTCATAGAATGTTTCCATAGAAAACACTTGTAATCCAAGTTTAGTTCTAGTAAAGATTGTGTTTAAAAAAAAATTGATTTATTCAATTTAAATGCATTTAACTTTTAGGATTTGCTTATTTCAAATAGCCGATATAATTTTCAAAACCTATTTATATAAAAATATTAAACAATTTTTTAATTAATAAACTCTATTTCTATAAACAAGGTTACAATGGTTGTTATTTGATAATAAAAAAATGAACAGCATTTGAATCTTTTATATCCTATTAAAATTGAAGATAATTCAAATCCATTTAAAATTCAAGACAAATATAAAACTGAAGATAGAGAAAATAACTTAGAAAGATGAGAAAAGGAAGCAGAAGACAAAGCAATGTCATAAAAGCAATATGTAACACAATAGAGGAAGAATAGCTCCAAAATTACTTGGGAGTTCAAAATTATTTAAGGGCAATGGAATACAAAGTTCATCTCTTAATTAGAATGTCAAATTGTAGATATTACGCCAATGAAGATGGTTATAAGAGAGAACAATCATTTTAACATCAACATATCTGGCGTTAAAAAATAATAATCACCATGATGCTTACTAATAAAAGCTATTTTAGGATATTCTTTCCTCTTGATCACAATCTATTGGACAAACAAAACAAATTAAAACAACACATGCAGTAAATAAGTTTACTATTATGACTCAAATATAACCATTGATGGACATACCAAGCTCTTGAAGATTTACATCTGCAGCTAGAAATGAGTTTTCTTTCATTTTATTCGTGTGGATTTGTAGGATTTGGAAACGTCCATGTTCATCAGGAAGGTTGATCTCAACAAAAACCTCCAATCTCCCAGGCCTATATATTAATGTAGATTAAATAACTTTCAAAAATAAAATATAAAAAATAATTAACAAATGAAGAAAGAAATAGCATGTTTCTATCTATCAAAATCTACAACTATTTTGATACGATAAATCTCAAAATAAGCCACAGATTATTTAATTTAATAAATCAAAGAAACCTAAAAACAACACAAATCCATTGATGTGCACATGACACTAAGTGAGCATTTTGTTTTAAAATGAATAACACTAGAGATTGAGGTGTAAAAGCATTGGACGATCATTTTCTCAATCATAGGAAGTTTGATGAAATTGTTTTTCACTTTTTATACGTCATTTTGTCTATTTCTTCAATCTCGGATTTTTTGCGCCTCTTTAAAAATGTTTTGCACAGTTTAAGTAGTATTTAAATTTTCTTCTTCTTATCCTCAATTTGCCATCTTTTAAGTGTGATTATTAATTCTATATAATTCACAGTTCCATACGTAGCATGTCATAAATGCAATCAATTATGATGTTATTCAAATTTCTACTTTTCAAGGGAAAATGAGAAAATGTTGCTGTTTCTAGTTACTATATATAATGTAATACAGGAATAAGGCTTTCCAAAATTTCTATGTAACAAATATTGCTATATTTTTAACTTCACACATTGTAAATGTCAAGGTTAGCATACCGCGTAAAAATTTCAAATTACAATTTTATTTATAATAGTTTTTGAGATTTTTTTAATAATGGATTTTGGGAATTTGATCATTATTTTAAAAAGGTGAATGCACTGCCTTTTGCCACAAGCGAATCCAAGCTTTAATAGGGCCTTTCAATTTAACAAGTGTAATGTTCAAATAGACAACCCAAGTCTATGTGTATAGTGACATACCTTAATAATGCTTCATCCAATAAATCTTTCCTGTTGGTCATTCCAATGAGGAGGACATTGTTTAAAGCCTCAACTCCATCAATCTAAAATGCAAACAGTTAGCCTATAAGACTGTTCAAGAAAATGATATTCTAACTATTCTTAATAGAATGGAGCTTGTGAAATATTACCTTAGTTAACAACTGATTCACAATACCGTCATGAACACCAGTACCATCTCGAGTTGACCCTCTAGACTGTCAAGAGAAAAATAATAGCCTTATTAAGAAAATGAAATTTTGAAAAGTAGGGTGATCATTTGTGAAGAATACTAAAAAAAAGATCTTAATTACATGTGAAATTCAAAGCAAAAAAGTATAAAAATAAAGTTCTATTCATAAATCATCAACATTAGGCTCATCCCAACTTTGGGAGCAATGTTAAGAATACTCATTGAAGCAAAGACAAAGACGTCAACAAAGCCCTAAATTAAGATGCAAGATCAACATCAACAATATAATAATTCTCAAGAAAATAAACATGAGGTCAACCATTTCATGAAAAGAATCAATACTGTGCAATGAGAAGGGAGGGAAAATTAATTTCATGCTCACTCTCCTTCCATAAGTAGTGGTCAATCTTGGGATTCTTATCTCATTTGTTTGCTCGTTTTCAAGAAAATAAATGAGAACAACAAAATTGAATGCCACAAAAACAAATAATGGTAGCACAGTTGTGAGACTAATGAATTGAATAGCAAATACTTTGGAAGGTAAACTTCAAGAAAACCCGAACACAAAGGGAACATTAATGGCAAATTCAATAATCAGGACAACCAATGTTAATCATTGATAGGTGGAAACAAGTCTTATACATGATATGGAACTAAAAGAATTCACGTAAGAAGAGCATGTCCCTTGGAAAACTGATAGACAGGGTTTCTGATAATATGTATGATAGCAAACAGGATAAGTTCATTTGAAATGGATATTGGAGACAATTACCAGAAACATAAAATAGGCAGCAAGAAGTTTAGTTGCAGGTGCAGCTATTTGAGGGGAAAAAAAATTATAGTTGCAATTATAAATTTAAACTATTAACATTCACTATTTCATAAGAATTGGTATCCTTAGTTCTGCTTGATCCTAAGTTAAAAAATCAAGTTGGGAATACAAAACTATAGATCATGACAAAATTATGATGTTCCCGGCCAACCTTCACTAAGAATGAACACAAACATCAAAAGATTCAAAAGCATCCCAAAAAAAAAAACAAGCTATGAGAATGTCATATTGAAATATGAATTATATTTTAAAAGACAACCTTTAAATAGGGGAAGGAGGTAACAATTTCACTCAGTTTATGCTATTTTGGAACTTTAAAAAGTGCTTTTCCATAAAATTGCCCAAAGAGGTCAAAAAATTATTATAAGAATATTTCACTTTGCTCATACCTTACAAATAGCATCAATTTCATCAAATATGATGACATGCAAGTCACTTTGATCACCTGAATGCAAATCAAAAGTGAAGAACCATAACATAAAAGACAGTATTATTGCCATTGAATTCATTTATGGTATTAAAAAGTTGGTTCTTTACCTCGTGCCCTTTGGTCCTGTTCTGCATCAGCAAATAAATCCCTCACATTTTTCTCTGTTTCTCCAACGTATTTGCTCAATACTTCAGGCCCATTAATAATCTAAACATTTAGAAACATGCATGATTTACTATTAACAATATATCAACATATATATATATATATATATATATATATATATATATATATATATATATATATATATATATATATATATATAGAAAAAAAAAAGCTTGAACTCTGGACTCCCTACAAAACTAAATGAACGAAACTAATTAAACTATTTACCATAGATAAATTTAGCTTTTTTAGCCTGCATGAACAAAAAAACCAAACACCGATGATGAAAAACAACCTCTTAATACCAATTTGGTAATGCAACAATAACAACAAAATGGAACTTGATAAATTAAAGAAAAATAGGCCTTTAAAACACTAATTTTTGCGACTTGCATCAACACTGACAACAAGTTACATCCACCCGAAAAACCCTTTTTAGGTATCTACAAACCTAACCATTAAGCAAACATGAAAAATGCATGTACAAACTACAAGTTGAGAAAAGCTCAACCGATTATTTGTTAGTGGAAAATGTGAGGTACTTTCTGCAAAGTGAAGATATTACTTTATAACAGTTGAAAAGTATAAAGCAAGAATAATTCATGTGGAAGATAATATGTCCTCATCATCATTAAATGTTAGCCAATTTCTGCTCTTATTTTCAATTTACTAATGTAAGTGTCAAAGGGATTGGAAAGAATTATGATCACTTTCAGGCTAATTAAGAATATTTTTTTACTAGAGATATTAAGATGTATCAAGGAAAAAAACACAAAACGGTAATCATGTGTTGCACTAGTTAATTTTTTATGAATGCTTAAAAAATATAGAAGAACAAAAGTGCTAAGGTGGTTTACATAATTGAACTCCCCATAGTTCAAACTACAATTTCCTTGCTCATACTTAGTTATACAGCATTTCCTTGTGAATATTAATATTATAATGATGACATGTCTGAATACGGAAAGTTATACAGCATTTCCTAGCTCATACTTAGTAAGCTACAAAGTATGCAATGCTCTCAACTACCTGACTTTAGTTTCCAAATAATCTAGGATTATTTTTTCTTGGACAATATGTGGATCAAATCCAGAAGAAATATCTGTGACATTAAAAATGTATCAACAAAACTAAAAGGACAGCTAAAAGCTAGCTAATCAACATAAACACAGCCACATGAGAATATATATATATATATATATATATATATATATATATATATATATATATATATATATATATATATATATATATATATATATATATATATATATATATATATATATATATATATATATATATAGTTTTGTTATGCCAAAGCACTTCTCCTTTTTCTTTTTTAAAAAGGAAGGCCAGTCTGCTTATCACTATTTTTAAATTCTAAATACCATTTAACTATTCAATTAAGGAGGTTAAAACATACCTTTGGTTCCCTTCCATTGAGCAATTTTCCAATTTGTCGAGCCATAAGTGTTTTTCCAGTGCCCGGAGGACCATAAAGAAGCATACCCTTCACATGCTTGATGCCCATTCTATCATGTAGAACAATAAGAAAGAGTAAATGACATTCACAATACACAAGAGAATACCAATATTATGCATTCAAGTGGCTGTATTCGAATCACATACTTATTTGTAACATGGGGAGGAAAAATGCGAGAAGCAAATGCTCTACGAAATATCTGAGTAAATTCTTCACCAAGACCTCCTATTCCAAGTTTTTGGAGATCAAAGTTTTTCTGCTTGAAAATATTGCTACTTGCAGCTTCACGCTGATTAATAATCTGCATGAGGATTCATAAAGGAAGTCGTGTTAACTATAATTACAACGAATTGTCATTATGTTGCAGAAAAAGTTAAAATATGTTAAGAAAAATAAAAACAAAACTTCATAAATAAAACATAAGAAATTGTACAAGTCAAAATGGCCCATAGACTACTTATAGGGGATTGTTTTAGTGCCAAAATATGTCTAAACTAGTTTCTTGACTCCTCAAACCAGCTCTAAAATAAGCTAATAGATAGACTATTCTAGATCATGTTTGAGGAATCAAGGGATTAAATTAAACACATTTATAGTTTACAACAAAGATGACCCTATACAAGTCTATGGACCATTTTGACATTTTTCTCTAATAGTAATATGAACAAGTCATGTGAAGAATACAAATATACAACCTTTATCCCTGAGCTTGAAGCAGCTTCAAATACAATATATGTGTCATTGGTAATTATCCCTCTTTCAATAGCATCTGTTTTTTCTTCATCCTCTACCAAAGCTTGGTTAACAGTAAAGATGTAATTGGTTCCTAGAAATTCAAATAATACCTTTTGTCCGGTTGTCATAACCTGCATTCCAGAATTGCTTCAAATTTGTAAAGCAGAAAAAGCTTAAAAACTCATGATTATAAGAAAATCAAAAGGTAAATATGATTACAAGCTTGATAATGGCATAACCCTGAAGAAAAAAAATTATTTATATGTTCTTCAATTTTACGTCAACCTATATTTTTTGTCAAAATTTTTAAGATCATCACGGCCTATTAAACATCAAAAACTTGTGTGTGGGTTCATGATGTTAGGTCCTACTTAATGCCAACTAATGCATCTAAGGATTAATCTTTGCATAGATCACTAAGGTTGATTGTTAGCCTCCATTAAGCAAACATAAAGTAGCCACAAAAGTGGGATCAATAAATGTTGAAACTGGTGCAGAGTGGTGGAGAGTAATGTGGTAATACGGGGAAAATTGCTTGCAAAGTGTGTGTGTGTGTGTGAGAGTGAGAGAGAGAGAGAGAAAGAGAGCAATGTCGTTCAAACTGAGCCTTGCTTAGGTGCTTATGTGAGTCAATATGAGGCCATAGGCATGCTTACTTGTGCATGAAAAAAACATTGCCTAAAGGCACAAAGATGAGAGGCAAATATTTTGCCCTGACAGTTAAGTGCTAGTATTTCAAATGTTGAAGATGAGATAATTTTTTATGATAATAATTTGACATCGTATGATGCAAAAATATTAAAAGTTGGAGAAATAGGGGAGTGATATTAAAAACAAGTTATAACAATTGTAGTCATAAGTGCTTCATATTCTAGAATATCAAAACTTCAAAATGAAAATGATAAGTTCAAAGGCAAAGGTAGAAGCAAAGTGCTAAAAAATCAGTGGTAAACAAGGCAGCATGGATGGACGAAGTTGGAAATATATAGTAGCAAAGATCAATCTTTTCAAAAGCATTAAGTGCTCCCAAGCAGTACAATTGTTCATTCCAAAGGTGCTACGTGCCATATTTGGTCATTGCACAAGAAAAATGAGGTGTTAAAGAATAAATAGTTATATCTTTACTAATTTTAAATATGATGAATATTTTTTAAAAAGTATGATGAGTTGATCATAACATTCTTAGGCAAGATTTTTTAATCTAAAAATTTATTCATATTCTAAGTTCAAAATTTTTGGTAGATAGATTATCTACAAAAAATAAAAACAAAGTACTTTAGTTTATAGCATGCATAGTCTAGGATGAACCAATCTCTCTACTTATCTAGTCCATCATAATTTGTACTATCTTTTTTATCATTGATACCATCTCTTGGTGTACTTCCTCACATTCATCTTAATCCTAAAGATTTACCACTACTTAACTTGAAGCTCTGCAGTTTCCCTTGGGATTAACTTGTTTTCTAGTACGTGTCATTATTTCTCCAATACTTGAAGCTCTTTTTTGCATCGAGTCATATCAAATTCTCATTATAAAAATAAAACTCATCTTATGAGAGTGAAATATTAGCAATATCTATTCTATCAAGGCCGCTCAGTTTATTACGAAGTGTTCATAGGCATGGGCACACACATAAATACAGTTTATTATGGCACATGCATAAAAGATGTGAGACGTGTTATGGCCGCACCTTGTCTCAACAAAAAACCTAAACAAACACTCAACTCAACTTTAACAAAACTTGTTAAGAGTAGATTATTGCAAAGCTACATATGCTACAAAATAAATTGTTTTAATTATTTTTATTTAATATAGTCTACTTAAGAAATTTTAAAACTTGAATGCAATGGAATTTTAAGTTCATCATTTAGCCCAAAATATTTACTGGAAAGATTATTAATTTATGCACTTGAGCACCTCAAGTATATTCCTTAGTTAAAATTTAGGAAATAAATAATATTTCCTTCATTATCTAATAGCTATTATTTTCCACATGTTACCCTTCAATTTCTGGAGCTGCAAAACAATTTGAAAGAATTGAAATGAAAACAACATTTTTTGGTATAACGAGGTTTGGGCAACCATATCACCTGGTAGTTGCCCGGCATTTTGCTAATAGAGAGAGAAAGAGCAATGCAATCATAACTTCCTTTTCCCAACCTTGGATTATGTTGAGATAAGAAGTTCAAAAAGAGATGCATGTCTATACATACACATACATGTATGTGCACGCCGACACAAACTCATGAAAATTACTTGTAGATCAAATAACATCAATTTTCATAATATATTAAACATTAATCTAGCTTGTGTAAAAAGACATCTTAAAATTATTTTTTTCCCTATGTTATCAACTACTAAAACCATTGAACATATTATAAACATCATCAACAACCCATGTATGTGTAATTATGTTCTTGTGAATGAAAACTATTCATTTTAAAAATTTTGATGAATTTAATTGATGATCAAATAATCTTAAAAAATATTGAAATTATGCATGCCACTAATTTAGAGAACGGAAAGTTTGAACTTGCATTTGAATTCCATAACATCACAATATAATTGGGTGGAGAAATGTGATTCTCCTAGAAGGAGAAAAGATCATCTCTCTCTCTATATATATATATACATGTATAAGCATTTCTAGTGAGAGCAGAAGAGGAGAGGGAAAAGTGAGGTTGTTGGGAGCCACCCTCTAAGCATTGTTTGATCAGGGAGTTCAAGTGATAGATAAAGATAAACATAGAAGAATTGGAGATGAAGAGAAAAATTAACCAAAAAAATTTCATCAATTCAAGTGGGATATTGACATAGAAGACCAACAATTTAATTTTGAAGGATCTACATGCATACCGCATAATTCTTATGCATTTATTTATTTAATACCTCACACTTATATTACATTTTTATCATGGGATGGATTCATAAAGGACAATAAACAAAATAAAACCGAAGCTTCGTCTGCATCTCTATGCCTGCACAAAACTAGAAATGTGCATGCGTGCATGTGAGAGAGAGAGAGAGAAAGAGAGAGAGAGAGTGAGAGAGAGAGAGAGAGAGAGTTCATCGTAACTTAGAAAAATTATTATGATGAGATGAAAAGCTGGCAAGGTTCAAAAGATGGGAAAAAAAACTATGATTGCATGACTCTTAGATAATTGCAATGTAGAATATTTATTCTATTGTCAAAATCTATATATTAAAGTTCGCCATCTAAGATCATCAATTGAGGAATTTAGAAAAGAAAAATATGAACACAATATAAAGGAATAGGATTTCCTGACCTGATTACTAAACTTCTTCTGAAGATGTTGTGCAAGAACTACAGCATCTAACTGCAATAGAAAATCATAGCTAGCATCAAATGGAATTCATTCATTGAGCATTAGTAATACAAGAAAAACATAGGCTATTCTTTGGCATTTATGCAGTTTATAGCTTATATGATTTCAATATTGGACCGTACCTCTTCATTTCTATTGGCTTTTGCTTTAACATAGTCCAGCTCAAGAGTAAGTAATGCCAGAGAAAAACTAGCCGGTGGAATAAATCTGAAAGAGATCTCATAATGTGAAATACAAACACAGAGGTAAAGGAAATGCTAGAGAAAAACAACCAAATGAAGATAAGATTAAGAGAGAGAAAAAAATCTCACGTGATTACAGATATTTGATCGCCAGCAGATACTTTTGTGTGGCGACGATGGACAGAATTCAGAGCAATTTGACCATCACTAACGTTGCTATGGCTAGTAAGAATTTATTAAGGATTAACTATAAAAAGGCATAATTAACATTAAACAAATTAAACGAGTAATCAAACAAATTCGAAACATATTTAAAAAAACTTATAAAAAACTAAAGGATCTGATTGTAAAAAAGGCCGAATAAAGGATATACAAGTGGAAGAACTACAGAATCTCCAACGATAACCTGAGCAGAGTTGGATCCACGGATCGCAAACTTCCGGAAATCGCCGGCGGAACAGTAAGCGAAGTTGGTGAAGGCGAGCTCCTGGCTCGGAGTATTTACAACGATCATTGTGGACGAATTGTGGCCAAACCCTGGCTCCAGATTTCTCCTCATATGAGGAAGCCGAGAAAGAGGAACTGGAGGTAGCAAGGACGGGCAAGATTGGCTCTGAAATATTTTGCGTGAAGGACATGAGAAAGTTACCAAGAAATTCAGCAGAAAAATTAGTTGAATCAACGGCAAATATTCAGAACTCTATGCGGCTGTTATCCTATCAAACAGGATTTAGAGAACTGCGCGAGTTAAATCCTCCGTGTCCCTCTTTTTGCCATAAATCCCAGATTTACTAAATCCGGAAGTTCGGCGGATTTACGGGCTAGCTTGGCAACGAGTAAGTCGTCGTCGTTACTTCCGATCCAACAGAAGAACGGCGAGAAGGTGTGACTTCGGATCCGACAGTAAGAAACGTTTTCCAAGGAGGCGAAAGTTATTTGGTTTGCTTTTAGGGGCTGTTTGGTAGCAAGATTTATGTTGGATTTGAGGCGGATTTTAGCGAAATCCAGCCAAACGGCCTAAAATGCAAAACCAAATCTCAGGCTAAATGAAAGCCGCGGTGGACGGAAAATTACCCCTTCTCGTGGTAAACCCCGGATTTCTGAAATGACTCGGCGGATTTAGGGGATTTGGCGGAAGAAGCGCGCGAAAGGGAGAAAGCTACCTTCACAGCTAACGAGGTCCCGTCGTTGCTTCCGATCAAACCCTGCCGTATGCTTCGGAAGGAAGGAAAGGAGTAAATTTAGAAGAATTATTTAAAATGAGTAATCTTAAACTTAATGATTAATATTTATTAATTAATTAGATATTAGTTCAGATAAATTAATATTATGTATAACTTATTTTTAATGAAAATTATTATATTTAATTAATTAACTAAATAATAATTAATAAAGATATTGAATTATGCTAATTATAATTTTATTCCAATTCAAAAATAAATAAATAAATAGATATAACTATAAATGTTTAATTAAAAAAGTTAGATATATATATATATATTAATTATAAAATAAAATATATCATAATAAAATAATAATAATTTAAATAATTGATACTATTTTTATTTATTTTTTCTAAATAAAAATGATGAGTTAATTAACTTAATAAATAATTCATTTGCTTATTAGATTGTATATGATTTAAATATTCTATTTGGGGGACTTGAGGTTTTACAATTATTTCACTATTATTTTCTTATAAATTTAAATAATTCTAAAAATTATTAATATTAAATAAATAAAATATTATTTAAAATTAATAAACTAATCTTAAATCTACATTATTGTCGTATTTTTATCAAAATTTTATTGTATTTTATTTGAACTTCTGGTATTTTATTTAAACGCCCTCTCTAATCCAATTAAGACGCTGCCCGGACTTTCTAATGTCCGTGAACATGTCACTGAGACGGGTCGCTCCTCTCCTCTCAAAATTGGTTCTGATCTTGGTGATGTGCTCAGGCAACCATCTAAATTCTTTCTGTAAAAATTTAGGCAATACCAAAAAGATTAGTACAAATTAAATCACATATTTGAAATCATATCAAATAAATATACCTGAAATTCTCCAAACCACATATCTCTAACCGGCTTTGGGATCTTCTTCCAGGATAAGTAAGGAGCATCATATTTATTTTTTATAATATCCCGGATCATATATATAAGTGGCTTTGAAGGATTGAAGCTGCAGGTTACTTTTTTTGTCAATAACATGTAATATATTAAAATACAAATAACTTAATAACATAAACTGAACTTACTTATCGCCCTCAGGCTCAATGTATTGACGCTTATCTGTTGCAGCTACATGATCGCTAACGCCAACCTCTGGTGGTTTAGATGGTCCACCCTGTTCATGCTGCACCGGATAGGGGTAGTAATATGGGTAGGGGTAAGGAGGGCGAGGACCAGTGGATGGACATGCTGCATGTGATGATGGTGGAGGGTAATATGGATAGAATGGAGAGGCATGTGTTTGATCTGGAGAGGGGTAGTGAGGACTCGTCGAGGGAGGAGGGAAGTGGCCAAGAAAGTATGGAGGTATAACTGCAGGTGGATCTGAAGGTCCCTGACCCTGCTCACTCGGGGACTTATGCTCATGGGCGGATCCCCATGGTGGTGGGGTGGGCAAATGCCCACCCTAAAAAAATTTTTTTTTTTATGTTTTAGAGAGGATTTTGAAATATTTTGTATATTTTGGGTATTTTGCCCCCTCTCAAAAAATTTTTTTGCCCTAATTTTATCAATCCTATCCATCTTTGCCCATCCCCCATCAAAAAAATTTTTTTTGCCCACACTGAAAAAAGAAGCTGGATCCGCCCCTGCTTATGCTGGCCCATGGGTGGTGGTAGGTCCCTGGAACAAGGTCCTCACCTCATCAGGCTGTGTGGCTCTGCTGGGAGTAACAGTAAACTTATTCCGGTGGAACTTTGAGGCAAATGCATGATTTACGAGGAGGATCATCGCTTGAAGTCATCTGTATTAAAAGAAATAATTAGTAAAGCATTGTAATGTATAAAAAGTACAAATAAAAGAAGCAGTTAATAAAGCAATTAATGAATTATAAAAAGTAGTTAATGAATTACAAAAAAAATAGTTAATAAAGCATTTAATAAATACAAGTTGAAAATTAATAATTTTATTTCTTAGAATTCAAAAAGTACTATTGAAAATATTACAAAACAGTAAAATTCTACAATTCTAAATTACAAAAACTACTCATAATCATCAAAACTATTATCATTGCTCTCAAGGGTATCTTCACTTTCATCCTCGTTCTCATCTTCGCCTAAACTAGTTGAACTATTCACATCTTCTAACTCCATTTCAATACTAGAAGTTGTAGTGTCATCTCCTCAATTTCTACAGGCCTACAACTTGACATCTCATCCTCTTAATGTGCAGTTGCTACAATGTATTGTTGATCAATTATTCCCCGTGCTTTTGTTTTTATGACAGCTAGCCAATCTTGTGTGCCACTGATAATGCCCGGCGGCTAAACCGCCGGACAAATCGACGTTGATACCGGCGGCCCACTAACCGCCGGTCAAAGCCGCCGGTAACACCTGAATTTTTTATAGTGGCATTTCTTTCTGTATCTTGTCGTGACTGTTACAGGAAGAAGAGATCGATGTATATATATACTAAGACTCCTGATAGTTTGTTACAGATGAACGGTGGAGATGTAATGTGCCAAAAGGTGAGAACGACATTGTCAGAAGTAGTGGCGCCTTGAGCAATAACGTCTGGCTAGTAACTTTTAATGGTCTCATTTGTATTCTTCAACAAAACATAGAAATCTGAAGACCATTTTAGGCGACATCAATTGATGTTTGCTTGATAATTGCAAATAAAAAAGCAACATAGAAAATTGAAGAGCATTTTTGGCTATATGATAATTGAAGAGCATTTTTGGCTATATGATTGAAAGTTATAGTCATGCAAACTACAAGCTTCATACGAGGAGCAATCTTAAACATTGCATTCATCCATGATCTTCTAGTCTCCTCTACAAATTGAGTCAACCAATAGAAGCTCTATCTTTTCAAATAGAATGGTTTTTGATGTATAACACTCCATTCTAAAATCCTTATCAAATCAACACCAGCTTTAAGAAAGTTTCAAAACATTAAATCCATTTGGTGTATATGAAGCTATTTGTAAAAATACTTATAATTATTATGATAAGATTAATTTCTTTTAAATTATGATTATTATAAATAATAGTTTTCTTACAACTATCATATCTTAGAAAGTTTGATTAGTTATTAAAAATTTACTTTTCATCTTCAAAATTTGTAAAAAAATAGCATATATGAAACTAAAATTATAAAAAAGTTGCCCCAATTGAAGCTTTAGTTGCATAAAATTTTTTTTTTGGAACTAAATAAAGGGCATTTTATTTTTTAGTTGAGTTTTTTTTACTTGGTGGTTAAGATCGAATTTATTTGGGTGATTGTAGTTTTTTGTTAAAGTAATTATATATATATATTTTTTATGGTTGTTATATTCGACAGCGTGATAGCATTGACAGATTTAAGCTATCGCGCCCCCCAACGCTAGAATTGCTACCTGCGATCTAATTAATCTTATATATGGTAATACAAAAGTAATAGTATTAGATAATTTTTCTTCATCGAACCCGTCTTGGGTAATGCAATTCAAATCGTCTCTCATGCACGTTGATAGTAAAAGCGCTTGACCTGTTCATTTTTGTATACCAATTGGAAGGTTCAATAATTCATTAAGAAAATAGTCATTGAGATTTAAGATTTGAAAGGGGTAATTGATATATCACAATAAAATATATTTCATGAAGCTTAAATTTTAATATAATTTTTTAGTTGAAAATTTTAAAAATTGAATATCATTCAAATTTTGATTTTAACAATGTCAGCACAACAGCGGAACCACCTCTCCCAACGGCTACTGCTCCACTCTTCCTGACAAGGCAGACTGTCAACAACGGCTTAGCAGCCACTAACCATCATGATACAGTTTTACTCATCCTTGCTTATATAAGCAATCCTGTATTACTGTTCATCTTCAAGATTAATGAATATCTCCTTTCACTGCCAGTCTTCTTCTTCTTTCTTCTTTACTATCTCTTTGTGCAGGTGATTCCTCAAACAAATTTATTATCAGCATGTCTAGTTTCTTTGTTAAAATTAGTTGTTTATGTAATTTTTGTTCTATTTCAAGACTTCGATTATGTTTAGGCTTTAATAATTTCTGAAAAGTCACTTTTGTTCATTTTGTATATGCATAACATTCACATCGAAAATGTGAAAATTTAAGGAATCAAGAATGAGATTTTTATTTAGTTGTAAGTTGTTTCTTTATTAGATATTCTATATTTTTTACAACGATGGTTATATGAAAAAAAAAATGATCAAATGGTAAAAAAAAGACTAAGTTCACGTGTTTAGTCAACATAGCTCTCTAAAAAATTTCCCTCCTAATCCAGTCCCCCCAGCTCACTTAAACCAACTCCAGAGACCTTCTAGACTCTACCTAACCCAGGAATTCATATGATTAATCTGGACCGTCCAAACAAACTCCAATATCTGGAATATGTCAAAACAATGTTTTTCTTTATGATTCCATCATCATTTATATACCATTCCCAACTATTTTCTAGTGGTTTTTTTGCTGTCGGTGGTGAGATCAAAGACAAACCGAAGCTAGCTCCGTCCCAGATGATCGATCTCTCCATCCAGTATTTTTCTGGACTTGAAGCCTTCTGAAAGATCGTAGAAGATATCTCAACGAGAATAACCAGCTCTTCCTCACTCTCTTAGATCTCTTGTGTCGAGGTAGAACTAAAACACTAGGCGTTTATATAGGTTCTTAAATGGCATCCTAAACATTGCATCAATAGCTTAAAAAACAGTTCACTAGTCTTTATTATCTCATATGTTGTTCGAATCTCAAGTATCATGCCATTTGATCAATTGAAAAATAAAGCTTTGAAAGAAATTTTAAGACTAGGGTTTGCGGTTTTCTTAAGCTTAGAGACGAAATCACAGCCGTTCCTTCATTCTGCTTTGATTTTGACGGTTGTAATTTCGTCGTCTTGTTCGCTAGACCTGACTTGATGCAGCTGTTGGACGGGTAGATTGTTCGGCTGCATCTAATTCATCCATTCCGAACCGCGGGAGTCTTTGTGACCATCCGATCTCTTAATAGAGATCAAACTATGGGATTCAATCCCTGCCGTTAGATGAAAATTCCGGAATCGGACGGCTCTTAGTAGGCGCTGACTCATTTAATTGAGCCACGCGGCTGACCGCAGCCGTCCGTGTGGATGAATCACACACCGCCGTGTGTGAAAGCCTCGCCAGCTATTTAATTCAGGATTTAAATTGAGTAATTTAATAGGTTTTAATTACAGAACTTTAAAAAAATCATAAAAACTAAAATACTCCACCAAAATTTTCATCTAACATGCATACTCGCTTTTCTCATAATAAAAGGTATTATTTTCTAAAAATAAAATCAATGTCTAATTTTAAGTATATATATAATATTTTAAATTATATGAATTTTTATTAATTATATTTTCTTAATTAACTTTTAATTTAATATTTAATGGAGTTTAAATTTCAAATGGAGTGTTGAAGAGATTTATATGTATATTTAATGTTTTATATGAAATTATTTGAGGATTCACTTGAGTTGTATTTGAATATTCATTCAAAAGCAAAATGTTATTATTTAACCTAGAATTTTGAAGAAAAATCATTACTAATCAAATGATACTGCAATGATTCCATATATTTTTTCTAAAACATCGGTGAATAATCATATTTAAGAGTATAGAATACCTTTTAGTATTGTCTTTGTTGCGGGCTAGAAGATTCGCGGCGGTAGAGTAAGTAAACCTTTCGTCTTAGCAATGCACGAATATCCAGCACAAACAGAAAGAGAGAAGTAAAATATCTGATCTTTTTTACGTGGAAAGCCCGAAGAGGGAAAAACCACGGGGGCTCACCTAGGTGAAGAAATTCTACTAAACTTAAGTGAATTATGATCGGGTTGAAGTTTGACGGAGTTTGTGCAGAAGTTCAGCTGACAAGGAATGATCCGACAAAGGTCAGACAGAAGTCCGGCACCTGTCGGCGGCCGGGCGGAAGTCCGGAGGTGGCCGGCAGCTAGGCAGAAGTTCAGCCTCCCTCATTTGGATGCTTGGCCAGGAAAAAAAATTGAAGCAGAGGAATAAGAGAAAGGATAGAGAAGGCTCTTTGGGCCGTATTATCCCACCGTTCTTGTTATAAATTTTGTTTTATTTATTATAACTATCTTCTTCTTTTTTTTAATGATTTTGATTTTTATGGATTTATTTCTTCTAAATCTGTCAAAAATATATTATATCATGGTTTGACATGCTTTCACCGTATATCTTTTGATATATTATTGATTTGATCATTTTAAATAAAAAGATATAATTTGATTATATTTTCACTGGTTAAATATCTATATATGAACTTTTGAATAAAATGAGTAGGGAAAAAAAAAAACAAATCAGAAATATATTCAAAAGTGTTATATTGTGATTTGATAAGATAAGACTACAAGGTAATATGTACTAAAATGATTAATATGAATGAGATATGCAAGAATATTTGCTACTAGTCTGAATATGATATGATGTATATATATGATGTGTTGATTTATATCAAAGGCATAATAATCTTGTGTGATATCCCTATGATTCATGTGATCCATTGATAGGAGTTAGTGGATGGAGTCATAAGGGGTTGACTATTAACCAAGATCATCATTTTAAAATTCTATGTCATCTAGAGAATCTTATCATATCATCACATATAACAATATATTATAACTTATATTAAGCATGTTATATGTTATAACTAATCATATCATATCATGTGGTGTTTTTCCTGTGCAATATCATATCATATAAATAGGGACAATCAAGTTTCATAATACATGAGAGTCATCTCCCCCATCCTGTGAGCTTTTATAGCTATATCACATCGCCTTATATTTCCAAACCTATAACCCATATTTAAAATAAAGTTAGTGAGTCCACCCTTTTATGCCAACCTTCCTTTTTATACACAAAATTCACAATATGTATAACATAATAAACATTTAAAGTCTTATCCAATATCTAGTTCATTGTATCATTTTTCAGTGCATATAACATTTAAATAAAAATTAGAAATAGTGAGATTCATATGATAATTCATTATGCTCATTTCCACATATATAGCAACATATTAAATATAATGAATGTGCATATCACCATTTTTGTATGAACTTGCTGTGATAAAAATTTATCAATTTTTTAATTTATTTATTTTATTAAATTTATGTCATATAATTATCTTGAATATGATATTTATATATTCTCTTACAAAAAAAAACCAAAAAAAAATTATTTTTTCTATATACAAGCAATGAAATGAGCTTTAAGACAATTATTATCTCTAAGTGAAATTATTTGAAAGTATAATATCTTTTAAGACTTAGGCTTCGTTAAAAACATCGATCTTTCTTACTATTTTTTGTAACAACTTTCTTCTACAAAAATTTTTACTTCAAAAAAAATTTGTGCCTACTAAAAAAGAATAAAAATGTGGTCTCAAAGGAAACCTTAAACTTGCAAAAAAGTAAGATTTATGCCTACTAATTTAATCTTAAAATAAAATAAAAAAATCATACATCCTCCTATCATTTCCTACTTCAAAGATACTCAATTAATCCAGGAAATTACTCCACCTCAAATAAATCAATATATTATATAGCTAATTTCTATTAATCCATGAACAATATTATATATATATATACTCTTGTGGTTGTGTTTATGTTGATTAGCTGGCTTTAAACTGACCATTAAGTTTTGTCGCGATACCTTCAATATCATAGTTTTTCTTCCTAATTTGATCAACCTAATTGTGCAAGTAAAAAGAATCCTAGTTGATTTGGAAACAAGAGTCAAGTAGTTGAGGGCATTGCATACTTTATAGCTTACTGAGTATGAGTAACAAAATGCTGTATAATTTTTCATATTCAGACATGTTATCATTGTAATATTCACATGTATTCTAGTGTGAACTATGGGGAGTTCAACTATGTAAACCAACTTAGCATTTTGTGCTTTTGTAGTTTTGAAGCATTTATTAGAAAATAACTAGTGCAACGCATGATTATTGTTCATTGTGTTTTTCATTGATACATCTTTAATATTTCTAGGTAAAGTATATTCTTAGGCTTCGTTTGGGACGACTTTTTTATTGCTTTCTAAAACGGAGTTTTAGTACAAATTTTTTTATTTTTGTAATAAAACTCCGTTTTAGAAAGCAATAAAAAAGTAGTCCCAAACGAAGCCTTAATCAAACTATACAAGTGATTAGAATTCTTTTTAATCCCTTTGACATTTACATTTATAAATTAGAAAATAGGAGCAGAAATAGGTGAGATTTAATGATGATGATGATGGCATATTACTATCAACATGGATTATTTATGCTTAATACATGTCACCTATTATAAAGTAATATCTTCACTTGGTAAGGAGTTACCTTAAATTTTTCACTAACATATATTTGCTGGAGCTTTTCTCAACATGTAGTATGTTACATGCTATATTGCATGTTTGCTTAACATTTAGGTTTGTAGATACCTAAAAAGGGGTTTTTATAGCTCCTTGTAATGGAGCTTTGGATTTGTAACTTTTTTTTGTGGATGTAAATTGTTGTTGGTGTTGATCTAAGTTGTAAAAATTTGTATTTAAAAGGTTTGTTGTTCTCTGATTTATCAAGGTCCATTTTGTTGTTATAGTTGGATTACCAAATTGGTATTAAGGGGTTGTTTTTTATTCATCAGTGTTTTTTTTATAGTTCGTACAGGCTAAAGAAGCTAAATTTATCTATGGTCAGTAGTTTCACTAGTTTTTCTTTAATGCATTTTTAGCTTCTACTTATTGCTAATTCTTTTTTCACTTAATGCTACTCCTTCCATTAGTTTTGTAGGTAGTCTAGAGTGATCAAGCTTTTATTATGTTTTATATGTATGTTGATATATTGTTAATAATAAATCAAGTCTATTTCTAAATGTTTATACTGTTAATGGAGCTAAAGTTTTGAGCAAATACATTGAAGAAATGGAGAAAAATATGAGGGATTTATTTGTCGATGCTGAACAAGAACAAAGGGCACGAGGTAAAGAACCAACCTTTTAATACTACTATATATGAATTTGATGTCAATAATAATGTCTTTTATATTATTGTTTCTTCTCATTTGATTTGCATTTAGGTGATCAAAGTGGCTTACATGTCATCATACTTGATAAAATTGATGCTATTTGTAAGGTATGAGGAAAGTGAAATATCCTTATGATATGTTTTTGACCTCTTTTGGTAAATTTATGGAAAAGCATTTTTTTAAAGTTCCAAAATTTCATAAATGATTGAAATTGTTAACTCCTTTCCCCATTTAAAGATTGTCTTTTAAACTATTATTCATATTTTAATCTGATATTCTCATGGCTTTTTTTTTTTGTTTTTTGTTTTTTGTTTTTTGGATTCATTTGAATCTTATGATGTTTATGATCATTCTTTGTGAAAGTTGGTCATGAACATCATAATTTTGCCCTGATCAATAGTTCTATATTCTCAACTTGAGTTTTTAACCTAGGATGAAGCAGAAATAAGGATACTTATTTGTATGAAATAGTCAATATTAATAATTTAAATTTATAATTGCAGCTGTAGATTTTTTTCTCAGATAGATGCACTTGTAAGTTGCGATTATAATTTTTGCTATCTATTTTTTATTTCTAGTAGTTGTCTCTAATAATCATTCTAAATGAACTTATCCTGTTTAATATTAATCATCAATAGACATGCTCTTGTCAGCTGATGAAACTTTTAATTCCATATCATGTATAGGACTTGTTTCCATCTATCGATGTTTACATTGGTTGTCTTTATTATAATATTCACCATTAATATTCCCTTTATGGTTGGGTTTTCTTGAACATTCACTTCCAAAGTATTGGCTATTCAATTTATTAGCCTCATAACCATCAACCTTTATATATTTCTTTGACATTCACTTGTGTTGTTCTCATTTAGTTGTATTTAAGTATATTTCTAAAAAAATATTATAATAGAAAAAAATATTTGGTATTACATCTATTGAAGATGAGATGACCAAAATTAGATTTATGTGATTTGTAGATGTACAATAAAGGTTAAAAAATGTGCTATTAGACATTGATAAAACTAGCGCTAGAAGTATAGGAAGCAAGATATGTAGATATAATGTTACATGGATAAAAGTTGTTCAAAAAGATTTACTAAGGATATGTATAATATCTCAATATAAATAGATAAAATATAGCGATGTAAGGTACTTGTAGGATGCTGTAAGGGAAGGCATTATATTCATGCTTTGTGATGACTTTGGGTTGTATATAGAAGACTTTTGAGATATGAGGTGTAGGTTTGGTTTGAATTTTTTGTAGGCCTTGAGATTGGCTGATAGGTGTCCTGTAGAGGCTTGTTTGTAGAGTTTTGGGATTAAGATGGGCTCAGTTTTGACTTGGGTTTAGTGAATCCAAGAGCTGCAGAGGTTGTGGTAGGGTTATGTGGACCTTGGAGAGAATTTGGGAGGTATTGGATGGCTCGGATGGGATTTTAGAATTGAGTTTGTGGGTTAAATCAGAGATGATTTTTTTGTTAGGGTTTTCATTTAGGGGTGTAGACAAGGGCTTTAGAAGTTATGGGGTACGTCTCTTAGGATTTGAGAGGGGTTGTGGGTGTTGGCTTGCTTGAGTTTAGGGGAGAACCTAAAGGGAGAGAGGGAGAGACGGATTACACACAATAGATAACTTCTTTACCAAACTCTGAGAGAGGATGCTTAACTACCAAGCTTTTACTTATGTCCCACAAGCAACTATATATTTTATTTCTTAGTGAATCACTAGGGAGAACATGAGGGGCCTATTTATAAGTAATGAAAATAAGAAAAACAAAGGAGATGAGAATCCCAAGATCAACCACTACTTATGGAAGGAGAGCGAGCATGGAATTTATTTTCTCTCCCTTTTCATGGCACATGCTTGATTGTTTTCACAAAGCTACTGACCTCATGCTCATTTTCTTGAAAATTATAATATTGTTGATGTTGAGTTTGTAATCTTAATATAGGGCTCTTTTGATGATGATCATGTCTTTTTATTGCTTCAATGAAGATTCTTAACAATGGGCCCAAGGTTGGGATGAGCCTAATGTTGATGATTTATGAATTTTACTTCATTTTTATTTTTTTTCTTTGAATTTCACATGTACTTTGAGTCTTTTTTTTTTGGAAGTATTCCTGATAGCCTTATTTTTCAAAATTTCATTTTCTTAAGATGACTATTATTTTTTCCTTGACAGTCTAGAGGGTCAACACATGATGGTATTGGTGTTCAAGACGGTATTGTGAACCATCTACTCACTAAGGTGATATTTCACAAGCTCCATCTACTAAGAATAGTTAGAGTATCATTTCTTTGAACTGCCTTATAGGCTAACTATCTGCATAATAGATTGACGGGGTTGTGGCCTTAAATAATATCCTCCTCATTGGAAAAACCAATAGGAGAGATTTACTGGATGAAGCATTATTAAGTTATGTCACTTCCGCATAAACTGGGTTTATTTCTTGCACATTATACTTATTAAATTGAAAGGCTCCATTAAAGCTTGGATTCACTTATGGCAAAAGGCAATGCATTCACCTTCTTAAAATAAGGACCAAATTCCCAAAATCCTTTATTTAAAAAAATTCTCAAAAACTATTTTAAATAAAATACTTATTTGAAAATTTTACACATTACCTCTGCCTTGACATTTACAACGCCCGAAGTTAAAAAAATAGCAATATTTGTTACATAGAAACTTATAAAAGCCTTATTCTTTAAACATTACATATAAAAACTAGAAATAGGAATTTTTTTTCTTATTTACCCTTGAAAAGTAGTAATTTGAAAAGCATCACAATTGATTGAATGTGTTTGTGTTGGATAAATATGATAAATGATATTCTACGTATGAAACCATGAATAATATGGAATTAATAATCACGCTTAAAAGGTGATAAATTAAGGATTAGAAGTTGAACATTTTAGTAGATGAATACTTCTTAAACTGTACAAAATATTTTCAAAGATAACACAAAAGAATCAAGAACGAAGAAATAGGCAAAATTGCATATAAAAATAAAAAAATAACTTCATCAAACTTCCTATTGTTCATAAAGTGCCCATCAAATGCATTTATCACCAAAATTTCTAGTGTTAATCATTTTAAAACAAAATGCTTACTTACCTATGTATCATATTTATGTTCACTACAGGAAAATCAGGAATTACTGACAGTTTTTCTAGCGGTTAGTATTATGTTTCCGGTGGTTTCCTAAAATATCGGTGGTTTCCTAAAATATCAACGTTGATGACTTTGTGCTATTTTTTAGATTTCTTTAATTTATTAGATTAAATAATTTGTGATTTATTTTGACATTTATTGGCCTAATTTCTACAATTTGGAACCAATTAAGGCAAAATTATACAAACATCACATACGCAAGATTTGAACCCAATGCCTCTTGAGCTTTTACAAATGATTATGACCAAAGACCTCTGATCTAGAGGTTTTGAGACAAAAAATGTGAAATTATAATTATGGCTAGAGCATGTACGTTGTCTAATAGCTAAAAAATCTTCAGTAATGAATCATAGGATATACTTCATTAGGCACAAAATCCTTTGTTAGTTAAGGTTGCTTTGAATTTGTTCTCTTGGACAAACATTTACCGCATGCTTAAAAGGGTCCCTTGAATGAAGTAAGCCGTGAATGTTAATAAGGATCCTCAGTATAGATTGGATCGATACCTACTCGAACCAAGTAGATCATAGATCATAACAAATTGGGAGGACAAAATCATAAGAATCTGATTGGGTTCGTCATTATTCGTCCCCCTATATCCGCTATATTTATAAAATGGTAAAATTTAAATTCCATTATCAATAAGAGTTCGTAAAATGAGGTCAAAATCATTGTGCAGTATCTTATTTTAAATCTAATATGCCTTATGAAAATTTAACCTAAAAGATTCTTTCAAACTTTCCCAAACATATATGTTCAAGTGAAAATTTTTAGAGCCCACATTTAGACCGTTCATTTACTCCATAAGGGACTTATTAAAGAACATTTATAAACTAATGTTAATATCACAATATAAACTATAAACTATTGTAACTTAAAGGAAAATGAATCATTTTACGTTTTAGTCATCATTTTAACTATTAAGAAAACCTAGCTTTCCTCTTTTAATAATAATGATGATCAGAAATATTATTTAGAGGTCATTCAATATTGTAGCATTAATGACATGAATATGAGTTGAACTTATCATATCATAGCTTATTCTTAATACATTCCTTTCAGAAGCACCTTTAAATATAAGCATAACTCGCAACTAATTGATACATCTCCCATTGACATAGCATAGATAATAAGTTTATTATAACATATGGTGGAAATGAGCCGAACTCATTACTGCTCCCATGTCATATTTTTTCTTATTATGGTGGAAAAGTTAAAGTCATCGACTCAATAATCTATATATTAGCATCACCAGCTAGTATTATAAGAGGACTACTTCTATCTTTTCAAAATGCACTAGAAAGCATTTATATTTATCATTTCCTTTTCATTATCCTAAATATATGATATATATTTGTAAGGAATAATGCATATGATGGTATATGCTTTACTTAGATAATTCAAATAACATGGGACACACAACATTCATTGTGATACGAAAGATCATTTTCAAGATTGAGATAAATCATTGCGAATTATTTTTGATATCATTTTACAGAAATAATACATATCTTTTGCTTGTAAAAGAGTAAGAATTATAAATAACTTAATTAAATGCTTGAGTTTATAAGAGAGAAAATATCTAGAAATGAGATTATCCACATTACATCATCTTGGGTTCTAAGATAAAATTATCCAACTCTAATACCTTTATCTTAAAAGAGTTAGCTTATCTCTCCTTAAACTTGGCCCCACACTTCAACTCTTTAATTTCAATCCAATCTATAAATCAGTCATATAATCAAGGACATAACTCAATACAATTAAGTAATTTAAAATATACATTATCACTTCTACCAATCATCTAGATATCCTTTGAAATATTTACCCTAAACAAAACGTTTGCATCAATATTATTATCATGACTATTTTCATACCTCTTTTATATAATACATCAAACCTTATTTTTAACTAATATATAATGGCTACATATCTTTAGATATTTATTTAAATAAGCTATTTTATTTAAATTAGTTAAATTTATTTTTTTATGTTCAACTCTTTATTTAACCAATCGTTGCCGACAAGGATCCTTCTCTCAGGTTGGGTCGACTACTTCCTCTGACTAAGTAGACTAGGGACCACGATGACCCGGGATGATGGAACTATTGGATCTTGGTTGGGTCTATCATCCATTCCCATACCATCCTCTTTAAGCGCAAGATGGTGAAATTTCCATTTTAAATATCAATTTTCCAACACCCAAGCCCATGCTGCTACTATATGTCACATAACATGTATTTCTACGTATCTGATCGACAACTAGTCTTAATAGAAAGTTCCCTCTTATTATCGGGAGGGGTAATTAACTATAGGTGATTGCGCTTATAGGAATTAAACCAGAACTCAGATCATAAAATCCTCGCAAAATGAGGGAGAAATATCTGGATAGTGTCTTATCTACAAACCCAATATGTCTTCCAAAAATTTACCCCATAACTTAATTCATTATAACTCACCCAATAAGCAATAGGGAGGTCGGGGAGCGAATTTTCGAAGCCCACAATCCTATTATGTGGGATTGGTTGCTTGAGCACTTCTCCATTGTGTCATATTAAAAGGTCAAATTATCATTTAAATCTAATTAAAACAAGTCATTTGAAGTATTAACATGCCCGACACTCATATATGATTGTGCTAGATATTAAGGTTCAACGGTGCAAGGTTTACTTTATTCAATAAACCAATAATACCTTGGAAAGAAGGCACAACCTCAAGAAGAGAGCTCTTAAATACAAATATGTTATTCCTCAATTTGGTGCATAATAAATACTTAAATCATAACAAGTATGCATACATGATATAATATTCAATAATTGCAATGAAATAAAAGAAAATTGAAATTGCTATAAAAAATATAATAACTCACTTCATTGCTTTTCGTGTCTAAATTCTTTAAAAATTTCTTCAAACCTTAATTAACCTTCCTTGAATGATTAAATCTAATTTAAATTTTATCAAATAAAATTTTACCAAATTTCTCTTTGAAAATACTTATATGCGAGATTTTTTCTTTAATTATAATTATTGATTCTCCCACATTCCTATTACTATAATAATTAATTTTAAATTACTATAAAAGTTACCTTTAAGAAATCAAGGTCGCTAAGACAATGTTTAATATTACAAAAATCACCAATTATAATATAAGATGTGTTGAATGTCGCCAAAGACAACACCAGGCATAACGAACTTTATCTAAGCGGATATAAAATACATCATTTGATCATTAAAGATAACATCAAGCATTCTACATGATAAATTAAATTTTCTAATTTCCTAAAATGATCAAACATTTTACTTAAAATAACTTTTATCTTTTACCTCAAATTTTCTTCTTCCTTGGCGAATTGAGACTTCTGTAATTTGATTTCTTCCTATTGAGCAATCATGTACTACTGAAGTTAGATATATCAGGCCTATTGTTAAGAGTGATTATGAAATAAATGTGGATATTATTAGTAGAATCCAAGGTGGATGGTGGAAGTAGAGGAATGCATGTATGATAGAGATTACCCCTCAAACTTAAGGGAAAATTTTATAAGATGGTGGTGAGACCTGCAATACTTTATGGTGCAGAATGTTAGTCATTAAAAAAGAAGCATAAATTTAAGTCAAGTGTTGCATACTTGCATATATGAGAATGCTCAAGTGGATGAGATATACGAAATGAGCATATACGTGAAAAGGTTGGAGTAGCTCCAGTGGCAGATAAGATTAAAGAGTGGATGTAGATGGTTTGGTCACATAAAACATTGGCCTTTCGATGATCGAGTTAGGAGAGTAGATGTATTAGATTTGACTTATGTTAAGAAATGTAGCGGTAGAACTAAAAAAAAATTGGCTAGAAAATATTATAAATGACCTTTATTTATTAGATTTAAATGATAATTTGATTCTTAATATGATACAATGAATAAAAAAGATTCATGTAACTGATTCCACATGGTGGGATAAAAGGCTTGATATTGTTGTTGTTATTATTGAAAAATCATATACTACTATTTCTACCAAAACTAAAATTTATGCATTTATTTATTTTCTAAATTCAAATAGAAAAGATTAAAATTTAAACAAGTTACTTTTTCTCCCTCTAAAATAGAGGCTCGCTTTTTTTCTTCCTTCCAGTGAGTTCTATCCATTTGACAATCTCAACAATAAAAAAAATCCCCTCCCAAATTTTCTCTTGCACAAAAAAAGTTATGTTACCCAATCATGGATTACTTCAACCAAACTCAAGTTACAGATGGTTAGGAGAGTCTAACGGTAACAACATCCACTTTAACGGTCAATGTGTTTCCAGTTAACGGTCTTAGCAGAAATGGCGTGAACAATCTTCCTAATCGAAACATTAGTGGAAACATTCGAAAATGTGAACCGAGCAGCATTCATATCCCTCCAGAGATGATACACAGTGCAACATATCACAAAATAACAAAAATTCTTCTCAAAATTCTTAAGCTCCATATTCCCCTCAATAAAATCAAAAACCTATAGCATGTTAGGGGGAAGCAGAAAATTTTGGAGCAGAGGAAGAAGATAAGTGAGGACTGAGAACGTAAAAGCACATTGAAAAAAAAAAACAGCGAGAAATGCTTTCCAACTCCAACCTACACAGAGAGCAAACCGGCTGTATGAAAATTTTCCTTTTAGCCAGAATATCCGATGTTTTTAAACCTCCCAGAAAAGCCAACCAAACATAAGCCGAGTAACTCAGAGCAAAACGGTGGTGCCAAACAAATTTAAACCAAGAAACCTTTTCAAAACTCACTACAGGAAAATCACCGATTTCCGGCGGCCTTTTCCGGCGGTAATTGAACCTTTTCCGGCGATTTTGAGGTTTTCCGGCGGTTCATTTACCGCCGGAAAAAACGGCGTAGGAAAATAAATACCGGCGGTTTTTACCGGCGGCGAATTATTCCGGCGGCTCTCCGGCGGTCATAAACCGCCGGCCAGATTAAAAAAAAAAAAAAAACTGGCCGTGACCGCGCACACCCAGCCCCAGAGCTTCTCCCGGCCTCCCGCGCTGCCGGCGATGCGCCCCGCTCCCGGCTCCCGCTACCGGCGACGAGCTCTCCGCCCAAGTGCCATTTCCCGCGCGTGTACGTGCGCCCGCGACGTGCGTTCGCGGCTGCAAGCGCTGAGGCTCGAACGGGAGACCTGTTGGAGTAAACCCCTGCTATCAACCGAATTGCCAATGGTCAAAATACGATTTTATTCTCAATAGTTTTTATTTAAACTATATTCTAACCGTAAATAAATAAAATTTTAATTATTTAAAAAAATGAACTAATTAATTTAAAATAAAAAATTAATATTTAATATAATATAAAAATTACCTAACTAATTAATTTAAAAATGAATATTAATTAAATAGTTAATATAACTTTTAATAATTATTTGTTAAATCATTTAAATATTTTAAAATTTATATTATTTTTTAATTTTTAAAAGCCGCCGGAAAAATGGAAAAGCCGTCGGAAAATTCCGTGGGAAACTACCGCCGGAAAGCCGCCGGTAATCCGCCGGAAAATTCCGCGGGATAATTTTGTGGGAAATTAGCCGTCGTTAAATTTTGCGGAGAAATTAGCCGTCGGAAAGCCGCCGGTAAGCCGTCGAAAAGCCGCCGGAAAATTTTGTAGGAAATAAGCCGTCAAAAACCGCCAGAAATCCGTCAGAAAGCCGCCGGAAAATTCCGCCGGTAATAAGTGATTTTCCTGTAGTGACTTTCATAGTACCTCAAGTAAAAGGAATTAAAACATGGTTTGGAAGTTCCAGACCAAGAAACCGGCTGATGTGGTTGTTGCAGAATTTGAACCTTAGTGAAGGGAAGGGCCAAGCTGGGCAGGTAAATCCCCCCCCACCCCCCCCAAAAAAAAAAAAAAAAAAATTCATGACCATAGAAGCATTAAAATCATCAAGCTGGGCAAACTCTGAGATTGCAAAACCAGCGCACCAGGGATCCCATAGAATCGAAATTTTGCAGTTATAAGAGGAAATGTGAAAAAAAAAGCCCCTTTTATCTCACTGGCAATAGAAGAAATATGTTTCCAAAACTTAGGGACTTTGGCAAGAATGGGTTTCCAAGGAGAGGAAAATTTGTCTCTAAACCAGTTATCCACCAGTGAATCAAAATTAAAGAATCTCTAGAGAAAAGACACCCCAACAGCAAATTGTAGAGATTCAATATAAGGTAATCCCAAGCCACCATAGCATTTAGGGAGACAAGTATTTCTCTAAGCCACAAGATGTAATTTCTTTTTCGAGGTAGAGCCATGGAAAAGAAACTTAGAACTTAACTTATCAATAATCTTGCAAGTCAATTTGGGTAATATAGATCCTCGAATCCAATAAGCAATGGTGTTCATGATGGTAAACTTAAGAAATTGTATCCTACCAGCAAAAGACAAAAAATTAACTTTCCAACCAGCAAGTAGAGTAGCAAGCTTACTCAGTAGTGGTTGGAAGTGAATATTTTTAAGTTTTTTTGTAGATATAGGTAAGCCAAGATAGGTGATGGTGTTCTCAGAGGAAGAGAAGCCAAGCAAGGATGTGATATCAGCGGCTATGGGAGTGTTATGGGAAAAGAGAATAGTGCATTTGGCATTATTAACTCTAAGACCAGAGTTATCAGCAAAAGAGCTAAAAGAGTTTTTCAGAGCTTCATCATTAGATAGGGAAGCCTGCCCAAAAACCAATATATCATCCATATAGAGGAGGTGGTTAACAGAAGAATCACCACAGGAGATCCCAATAAAATTACTGCCATCAATTTCACAAGAGAAAATGTCCATCACCATAGAAAATAGTAATGGAGAGAAGGGGCAACCCTGTCTAAGCCCAGAGGAAGAATTGAAAAACCCCTCAAGCTTCCCGTTAATACAAACAGAGAAATGAACTCCTTTGATACACCCTTTGATCCAGTTCACAAAGATGGGGGGAAAGCCTTTAAGAATGAGCTGAGAAAGAAGGAATTCATGGGACACAGTATCAAAAGCTTTGCGGATGTCTAACTTGGCACAAAAAAAAAATTTATAAGCCACAGTGTTGAAATCACTAAGAATATTAGCGGCCAATACAATATTGTCAGTAGAAATTCTTTTCTTAATAAAGCCAGCTTGGCTTCTATGAATTGTAAAAGGCATGACCTCCTTCATTATATTAGAGATAATTTTAGCAACAATTTATAGAACACATTGCAAAGAGAGATGGGGCGTTAATCAGAGATACTGGCAACATGGGATCCCTTGGGAATCAGAGCAATGGCCGTGGCTTTAACATTGTTAGGAAGAACCTCAGTGGTAAAAAAATACTTAATGGCTTTACAGACTTGTGCACCAATAATGTCCCAGGTTGATTTATAAAACTCAAAGGTGTAACCATCAGGCCCCGGGGCCTTAGAAGAGGAACCATCCATAACAACATCATAAATCTCTTTATCAATGATCATGGCAATAAGGGGTTCAGTGTGGGAGAGGGGGATAGTATAACCAATGGGAATGGGAGGAAGCCCAGTAGTGGCATGGTTAACCGAATTATAGAGCTTTTGGAAATAATTAATGGCAACCTTGGCAACCTCATCATGGGAGGAAAAATGCCCCTCATCAGTATGGAGATCCTTTATGTGATTATAAGAATTCCCGAATTTAATTCTGCATAAAGGAAGCCTAAGTCATCCTCTCCCTTAGATAACCAATTGGCTTTAGCACGTTGGATCACCCAAAAACTCCAAGCCTTTTGAAGGGAGGCAAGAGAGTAATTAATATTAGTTAAGTTCACATTTAAGCTTTGATCCAATAGATTGTCTTGAATCTGTGCATGACAAATACTTTGGAATTCTTGAAGTTCTCTAATCCTATTAGACAGGAAAGAGGCATTAGACCATTTCTTGTTTTTTATTAGATCCTTGAGACTGTGCAACTTGGAGTAAAGGTAAGAAATGGGATTGCCACTACAATGAGAGGCAAAAATAGAGATTAAACCATCCCAGAACCCTTTCATGTTTAGCAGATAGTTTTTAAATTGAAACCTGGTGAAGGGACTGGAGGGGTTGCCTTGAAAAAGCACCAAGGGAGAGTGGTCAGAACAAGTAGGTCCTTCCACTTTGTAAAGGAGGTGGGAAACTTCTCAAGCCAAGCCGAATTAACAAGCACTCTATCCAGCTTGATATGGATAAGGTCATCCACTCTTTGGTTAAACCAAGTAAAGTGCAAACCTGTAGAAGGCAGTTCAAGCAAACCAGCATTAAAAATCCATCTATTCATTTCCTCCATACGACTGTGGATGAGGGGTCTTCCCCCAATTTTTTCATCAGGTGACCTGCAACAGTTGAAGTCCCCTAAAATAACCCAAGGGGCAGATATCGAAGAAGCTAAATTCAGAAGCTGCTGCCAGAGAATGGTTCTGTCAGACGGGTTATTGGCAGCATAAATAACAGATAGGAGGATAGGGGGAAGTGAGCCCTGGGAAAGAGATCCATGGATGATCTGTGGGGAAATGAGAGAAGGGCTGAAGGAGATAGCTGGCGGGTTCCACTTCAACCAAATTCTGCCCGGGGAGGAGCAGGAGAAATTGTTGCAACTAGCTTCATTAGGAAAAACCATGTGAGAATTGATGAACCAGGAGTCAGCCAATGAAGCATAAGGGATCTTAGCTTCCAAAATGCACAACAGGTCGAGGTGATGAGTAGAATTGACATTCTTTATTTTGAATTGTCATTCTTTTATTTTTAGAATTAAAATTTCAAAAAGTGGAGAAATAACTTATCAAAGAATTTAAAATACTTGGATGAGATATTTTCCCTTCTTTTCTAAACTTTGATATCTAAAAAATAAAACAACATGAATTTAGTAGTGGCCACTTAAAGTGTGGTGGAGCTAATAAATTCTTTTTGATTTATTTTTAATAGAGTTGCATTGGAGCTTTTCTATTCTTTTTTTCCAGCATATTTTAATTTTTACATCAAAAGCATCTGTGTATTTCAGACAATAGATTTATAATATTTCATATAAATTTATTATGTTATTATATCTATGAATTTTAGTTTTACAAATCTATTCATATTTGTTAAATAGACCGGGATAAATAGATAAAGAACAACGCAAACAAACTTACATACATATAAAACACACTATTTTAATGACTTTTATAAGTATGGTTTGTATCTCAATATCATAAAAAAGAGTGGCTTGAGTGCTCAATTTGATTTTTAATCCACAAAGTAATTATGGGAATATGTCTTATCAGCCCTTGGATTGCAGGGTTTATATTTTGTGTGGGTGTCTCATTTAGGTGCATATGGTTCATTAGTTTCACCAAATTTCATTAAAAGTGAGACTTGCTAGGAATGAGTAAACCTATTTCAATATATCAAAAAATCCGTTGACAGTTGGTAGTCTGGCGTTGGGTAGAAATCTGGCGACGGGCGGAAGTTCAATGAAAGTCCTGCAACGGGTAGAAGAACGGTGACGCGTGGAAGTTCGGCGTCGAGTAGAAGTCCGGCGATGGGTAGAAGTCTGACGACGAGCAGAAGTCCAACAATGGGAGGAAGTTAGGTGTCGGGTAGAAGTTTGACGAAAGTCGGGCGACAGGCAGAAGTCCGACGACCGTCGGATGTCCGACGTCAGGTAGAAATTCGACGACAGACAAAAGTTTGGCGTCGGGTAGAAGTCCCACGCACGAAAGTCTGGCAACAACCAGAAGTATAACGACGGGCAAAAGTCTGGTGTCGGTCAGTGGCCGGGATGTTGTTAAGGAGGAGCATGGTGATAAGAGAAATCTCTTCCTCTCCTCTTTTCTTTCCCTCCTTGCTTTGGGCTCTTTTTATGAGAAATGAGAGGTCTATTTATAATTTTTTGATAGTGGCATGACTAATAAATAGGAGGAAAATCAAGGGTAATTGGGAGTGATTTGAATGAACAACTGATATGAATTCCCTTGACCATGGACTGTTCATTGAGCATTTGAATGTCTTAATGATATTAAAATTTGTCGATCTTAGGCTCGTTGGATTCTTCTCACTATCCGAAGACTAACCAAAATGAGTCACGTCAGTAGTACCGAACATGGTACTGAGCGCGGTCCCGAGCAAGTGGACGCAATATCGAGCAGGGCAACCTAAGTGATGTGGCGCATTCTGGTTGGTCTTTTTTATGCTGAATGACGTGGCAGAGATCGGCGTCCGCACAAAAAAATTTGCTTATATGCCTATTTTTTTTCTGAATAAGGGAACATCTTCTTTGTCTTTTATTAATCATTACTTCTGCTTCCAAGATAATCTTTGAGTCACTTTCTTCTTTATAATTTTAAATATATAAAGAAAACTAAAGAATATGCCTCCAATAAAGTGCGTAAATATATAAAATTAGTATTTGATAGTTTTGTTTTGATTTAACTTAAAGGCAGCATCTTTTCCATGATGTATATATGCAATTAAAAACTATGTATGTATGTATTTAGACAAGTGCATTCATATTAGGCTCGTTGGATTCTTCTCACTATCCGAAGACTAACCAGAATGAGTCACGTCAGCAGTACCGAACATGGTACTGAGCGCGGTCCCGAGCCGCAATATCGAGCAGGGGTGATGTGGCGCATTCTGGTTGGTCTCTGAATGACGTTCGGCGTCCGCACAAAAAAAATTGCCCTATTTTTTTTTCTGAATAAGGGAACATCTTCTTTGTCTTTTATTAATCATTACTTCTGCTTCCAAGATAATCTTTGAGTCACTTTCTTCTTTATAATTTTAAATATATAAAGAAAACTAAAGAATAAATAAAGTGCGTAAATATATGTATTTGATAGTTTATTTAACTTAATCTTTTCCATGATGTATATATGCAATTAAAAACTATGTCAAAAGCTAGTTCAATTGGATTCAATTTGAATTTTACTCCTAATCAACAAGTTGATTTTAATTTTACTCAATTGGATCCCTTTCGTTGTTGTATTGATTGAATCCCATTTCTTCCATTTGTCACTAAGTAGAGGGTTGCCCAACTCTGGCTCTCTGAGTATGATAGGGTTGAAAACTATTTCATATAGATAATAAAAACATGCTTCTAATTTGATTAAACAGATAATTTCAATTCAATTTTTAATATTTTCAAACAAACTTTTAGACAAGTGCATTCATACATGAATAAATTCATTTTATTATGATTACAAACATATATACATACATACATACATGTACATATATGCATTTGTACATACATACATATATACATATACATACATATATGCATTTGTATATATATATATATATATAAGAGAGAGAGAAATAATATGGTATATATATACATACATGCATACATAGACATAAATACATACATATATATATATCTATATATATATCTATATATATATTTACAAATATACTTATATACATATATACATGCATAGAGAGAGAGAGAGACAGAGAGAGAGAGAGTATGGATACATTAACTAGCTTGACGATTTTGATTCATTCATGCATAATGAAAGCTAAAAAACCAATTCTATTTTCATCAAAAGTCAAATTGATAGCTTTGTCTACCACCAAAACAGAATTTTTATAATTGGTTTCATGTGCATAACCAAGTAACTAAAGAGACATGAAATTATTTTGAGGAAAGATTGATTTGGCAAACTCATATGAAACAGTAATCTCTCGTATTAGTATGATAATTACATTAATTAATATCATGCCCATTAATTTACTTTCCATATGTTGACCACATCTCTAACTAGTAGGACAATTACATCAATATCATTCTTATGAAGGCCTAACATTAACTTCATAATGTTCATCTCCATGCATCTCTTGTACGACAGGCGAAAGCCATCATGCTCTCATCTTTGAACTACGATTTTGAAAATTACACTTCTCGTTGAACCTAAAGACGGAAATGTTCAAATTTTAAATATTCAATTGGAATTTACATCGAACCTTTATTAAGTAATAAATATTTAAATTATTTAATTGTAACTTGAATTATATACTATTGAAACAAATATAAATTTAAATAAAATAATAGAAATTTAACTAGTTTATGAAATAAAATGTCAATTTACTAGTTTCCCTAACAATTTGTTTTAAAAAAAGAGAATATTCACTATTTAAATCCATGTTCTGGAGAGATTATTACATGCGGACTCTGGACAGGAGAGCCGTCCGGTTTTTGTGAGTGTGTGCAGTAAAAGTGCAGTTAGTGTTCACCAATATGTTTTTATTGCGCTTTTGTTGAGCACACTCATAAAAATCGTACGCAGCTTCTGCCCAGACTCCGTAAGTAATATCTCTCCATGATCTATGAGCAGGTTTCCCTCATTCCTTTTCTTGACGACAGGGATTGATTTCTTTGGTGTGCCTTGGACTCCACAACTCACATTTGGTGGTACTAAAGTGCTAACAGTCACAGTTCGCTGGAATTTTTATGAAGCCTGATTTAATTGCTTTATGATAGATCAATCTATTGTATCATCTATGTTTTTCCATCCTGTTTTGACCAACAGTTATGGTGGACTTGCAAAATTGAAGCTGATGGAGTTATTTATGCATTGCAGATTACAATTAAAATCCAAACAATCTATTGAAACAAGTTTGATACATCTACATAAAATTTACTTAAATGGAATTGGAATTTTTTGACCATTTGAGCTTCGATTTCAATGAGCTTCTAGTTGAACTGAAGGTCTCGAGGAGATTATCCCATCAACACTTGAAGTATATTTGAAGCTTTACTGTTATATATAAACTGCAGTTTTAACCTCTGTTAGGAACAGTTTATTCGTAACAGACGTAACAATTCAGCTTGTTTTCACATTTTGTCGTCTGAAGTTATATATTTTGTCGATCTACTGTTACATATTGAACTGCAGCTTGAAACTTGAAGATACTATTCTCATAAATGTTATATATGATTGCTGCAGTTGAATTGGTACCCAAATTTATTTGAATCGATAGCTGCAGCTATATGCAAATATATGCTATATATAAACTGCAGTTGAATTGGTGGCTGCATTTATATGAACTAAAGCTGCAGACATACAAAGAATTGATTGCTTCTGTTGGATGAATAAACTGCCGTTGCAACCAAATTCCTATTGATCAATGTTGCCTACAGTTATATTACAGCTGTTGCAGGAATTCACTGAGGATTGACTGCAGTTGTATTAGTTATTAAATGAGCCCGTTGGCAGAAGTTATATGGGCATCTATAGCAGTTATGGTGCGATGTAAAAGAGTTATCCTTATTTGCTAATAGAATTCCTCTTGTCCAAGCAATCACAAGAACGTACAGAAATGTAGATTGATTTGCAAGGCTTAAGAAGATTGGCCAGTTTGGAGAGGGAATGTGTCAGATTCTAGCCATAATACATGCATGTATAAATGCAATGAGGAAGCTAGCTTCAAAGCTGAGATAGAATAATTGATATTTGATTTCATGTAGGCTAATCTGCAATGGGAGTACTAGGTGTTCTCATCCCCATTGGCTCAACCCATTATTATTATAGCACTAATCAAATCAAAATTTTAGGTTTGTGTAGTAAAGAAAAAAAGTTAGAACAACACATCATATTTTTGCCTACCCAGCTGCCATCAAGCATACCGCCGCATAGAAGCCTATACACTACTGGAAAAACTTCAATTTCCAGCAGCTATTTTTTGTTGGAAAATGGCCAAAATTTGCCTGAAATTAGTATTTCCGGCGGAAATATTTACACCGGTAAAACGCGCATCGGAAAAGTGCTTCCAGCGTAAAATAGTCCGCCGAGAAAATTTCATGTGAAATTTCCATCGGAAATATTTTCGACGAATATGAACTCCACTGGAAAAATAAAAAAAAATTAAAAACCTGATCCCACTGAAGCCCACCCATCAACCCGCTAAAGCCCCCCGTCTAGCCCAGCTAGACTCACCCACCTTAATTTGGGCTCACCCGTGACCCGATGCCCGCCACCCACTATGCAGGGCCTGTGACCCACTGCCTACCACTATGCAGGGCCTGTGACCCACTGCCTATAGTGACCCGCCAGCAACGCTTGCATCTGGCAGGGCTCGAACCCCCGCCCTTTAGCACTCCCACTATCCACCAAACCATCATACCACCACTGCAAAAGAATTAAGTGACGAGTTATTTTTTATTTATATTATAAAAGACATAAAATGTTATTTAAAATAGCTAATTTATTTAAAGATCAAAATAATTAATATAGTTAATAAAATTTATTGAAAATATAAACTTAATAAAAATCAAAATAATTAAATTAATTTATAAAAGCTGAGCTGGTTTAATTTAATTTTTATTTTATTTAAAATAATTACTATATTTAAAAGGTGAGTTTTTTAAGATTAAATAATTATTATATTTAATTTAAGAATAATTATTAAGCTTTTTAATTTATTTTATGTTAGCAATATTTAATTTAATTTAACAAAATGAATGATTTTAAATATTACTAATTGTCATTTTCCAAACAAATTTTAATTCCGTCGGAAATCCGCCGAAAAATAAGCCGCAAATACCTTCAAAAAATCCGTTGGAATGTCGTCGGAAAATCCGCCGGAAATTTGTTGGAAACTATATCGGAATTTCTAACATATTTATTTTCACCGAAAATTAGCAATTTTTATATATGTAGTGATAGCTTTGTCTCTCACTTGTGAATCTCATATATACCTCTTAACGTTGGTGAAGGCGATTGGAAACTTTGTAGAGTATGAGTTTCAATTTAAGTTGGCATGGATCTCTCATGAATTCTATCATTTGAGATTGGCTCGCTTTCCTCAATGCCTTGGCTTCCACTCCTCTGAGGGTAATCAGGATGTCAACTGATATGATGTGGATGGCTTATGCATGAACATGCTTTTTTTTTCGTTTAATATATTACCTCCTATCCTAATTGGTCACCATGAATGAACACTTGTAAATAATAAAAAAAGGTTACACAATCATAATAAAAAAGAAAAAAAGAGAAAAGGGCAAAATACAATGAAGAAAGGACTCAGTATTCAGCCAAGGCTCCCAGCATCTCTGAAATCTCGAACGGACCATCCAGTATGATGAAGAAAGCGACCCTAATACCCACCAACTCGAAGCAATTCACCAAAGGTTGCCACCACAAGGTGACGGGGACACGAGCCTCAGCCACATCATAGTCCATATCCAACGTGTTGCTAAATCGATTGAAACCATAACAAAGTAATAGAAACAAAATAAGCAAGAAACAAAAAACAAAACAATTATCTTCTTCTCCGGCCCCTCCCACGAAAACGCCCACGAGTTGCAGCCGAGATGACTGGTCTATGCCGCACCAGAGTAAATTCGTTACCATGGTCAGATCCACCAAAAAAATCATGAGAAGCACCACAATCCGAAAATTCAGATTCCGATTCAAATTCAGACGAACCATGAAGCCAATCCACATAGTTCCTAATATCAAAGTCAGAATTAACACCCAACCGATTAACCAAAGTGTTCTTATCAACCAAGTTAACAGGAACATCAACGAGATTGTTAGAACCAACCGAAAGACCATTCAAAGACCATTGTAATTTTCCCAACATAGATGAGCTCCTCATTCAAAACTCGAAGTTAACAATAATCTTGTACGGTATGCATAAAGTATTTATGAATAACACAATACTTTGATGACATCTACAATTTTTGCTAACTACACCGCAAAAGGAATATAAGATATTACAACTATTGGTAAACCTCTCCCATTTCATGGTGTCATACGTTAATTGCCCCTATCTCATCTCCCAAAAAAAAAAAAAAACTTGATTATTTTTTATAGGTTGTTGCCTTGTTGGTTAGGAAAATAATGCAGCTTCTTTGTCAACTTGTCATAACTATGTTTACTATTGCACGATCTATAATGTTGACATCGAGTTATTTTTGTTTTTCGATTTGACTCCTTTCAAATTGAATATTTTCAAATGCATTGACTGTTGTGGTGGGGTTGTGGGAAGATAAGCATTCTCTTCTATGATTCATGCATTTTTTGCACCAGATATTGGAGCTTTTTTCTTAGGCATCTCAGTGATAATAAAGAGTTAAGATTAAAAATTGTATCACAGCTAGCTAACTCAAGCACATCTCATCGGTCACACAATAGGGTCAAGTTTGGTCCGACCTCATGCATTGAGCTCTAAATTGACTCATTTGTCTATTGAAAACTCGAGCTCTACTTGAAGCCATAGGAGTAGTACTGTGAGAAAGTCACAATGGGAGCTCAATGGAGAAGAAGAGGAAATTGCAAAGAGAGTCACAGGACTAGCGTAATTTGAAGTGGACATCACGATTGGAGCTTAATGGAGATGGGAGCTCAAAAGTTGTAGGAGAAGGCATCGTGATTTATGACGAGAGCTCGCTGAAAGAAGTATCATCAAGAGTAGAATTCATGAGTTGAATAGCATGAAAAAGAGGAGATTATGATTTGCATGCAATTCAACAAGCAATATAGTGAACGAGTGATTTGATTTAACCAATGGGGAGAAACATAATTTAGCATTGATGGTCAATATTAAGGCAACTCGTAATCCAACGAGCCAAGTCAGGTCAAGCTCAAACTTAAACTCATAAATCATATGAGTTGCAATCTGAACTAGAGCTCGAGCTTGCACCTTGATCGATAATCTCAACTTGTGATCTTAGTAATAATTCGAGTTAAGGTTGGCTTGGCTAAGCTCGCTTACATCATTATTAATAGTTGTAGGAGCCTTGGTTGTTTGGATCCTTGTTTATGAGTTCTCCAATATGCACAGCTAAATAGTAATGTCCTTATAGTCAACACTAGATATTATAGCAAAATGTGTTAATCTCAATGGTTCTTAAGTAGACATCTTATATTTAATTTTTAATTCATCATTAACCATTATTATTCATAAATTTATAAGATTAAAGATTTTAAATTATATTTTCATTTTAACCCCAGTGAAGAACAAAAACTATTGGCAACTACAAGCTTCATTCGACTGCCATTTGAGAAGCATAGTATCGATCGTTAATGAAAGCAGCATCTGATCATAAACTAATAAGAGAAAATCATACAGCAAAAGCAGGAAAGTCCAGCAGTAGCCCTTAGAGAAAATATTAGTGATATGTTTTCAAAAAATTCATTTGATTAAGATGGATTTCAAGGTAATTTTTTAATTGAAAATTTTTGGAATTGAAATTATGACCATCTAGATCACTTTAACTTTTATGAACTTACAGTTGATCGAGTTGAACGTCTCAGCAAGACAAATTCATCAACACCACAAATGATTCCATTTGGATCCAAATAAATCTTAATCAAGCACTAGAAATATATTTGTAAACTTTTGAATTTTCATTGAAAGATCAAATAATCTATAAATTTTGTGTACTTGTGAGATGCATCCAATGAGCATAAGTATTAGAATAGATACATTTACATCTTATATATGTTTTGGTATATCTTTAATATGCAGTGGTCTTAGGTATCCAGTAGGTTCCAGTGTATTAGCATACTCTATATATATGAATATGTATTAGTGCTGTAGGTAAGATAGATAATAAAGTTTCTCGTTACTCTCTCCATCTCTCTGTTCTTGCTCTCGGTTTCTACATGGTATCAGAAGAAGGTTCGTGATCCTCACCATGGCCGATTCTGCTATCTCCTCGCAGTCGCAAGATCACAATGCCGGGTCAGGCAGTGACGACCCAGAGATCTCGACGAAACTCAAGTTCGTCGTCTCGAATCTTCGTAATCTCGTACCCACGCCGCTTGCGCTTGACAACTTTCCAATTTGGAAATCTCAGATCCTGAAAACTCTCAGGGCAAATGGCTTTGCTGCGTTTCTTGATTCCAACATCCCTCCGCCGGACCAGTTCTTGAAGAATCTTGATGGCTCGTCTTCTCCAAATCCAGCATTCTTGCAGTGGACGCTTACCGATCAAAATCTATCGGCATCCATTTGCTCAACAATATCATCTTCAATTCTTCCCTACGTCATTTCGCTGGACTCGACGGCGAAGCTATGGACGGCGCTTGAAACGCGATTTCAAGCCACGAACAGGTCAAAAGCAATGCAACTCAAGAACGCTTTACACAACGTATCGCTCAAGACGCAGTCCATGACCGAGTATCTGTCGGAGATCAAAGCGTTGGTAGATCAGATGGCATCGGCGGGTACCAATCTTGATACTGAAGACGTTATACATTACATTTTAAACGGTCTTCCTCCGCCTTACCAGTCGTTCAAATCTGCCATTCGCACGTCTCCTCTCCCTCTTACGCTGGATCAGATTTATCCGCTTCTTCTAAGCGAGGAGATCAACCTGGCTTCCGACGCTGTAAAGTTCTCTGCCCCAGCCGATCCTAGTGTGGCTCTGTTTACAAATCGGGGTCGCGGTCGCCGAATTAGAGGCAAGAACTATGTTGGAGCTCATACAGAAAACAAGAACAATCCCACTGCTGCAATCTCTTGTCAAATTTGCTCAAAGCGTGGTCACATGGCTCAAACATGTTGGCATCGACTTAACTTGAACTATCAACCTTCAGTCAAGAATCCAGCAACGGCTCTTCTAGCGTCATCAGATCCGACCGAAGCTGCTTGGTTCCTGGACTCCGGTGCTTCCACGCACCTCACAAACTCGCTCGACAATCTCTCTTTGTCAAAACCTTACAATGGTTCGGATAACGTCACCATAGGCGACGGAACTACGGTTGGCATCACCCACGCTGGGGCGGGAATCCTCCCGACCCCTTCTCGTAAGCTAAAATTATCCCAAATTCTTCACACTCCTAATCTCAAATACAATCTTATTTCCATTTCCCAACTTACCAAAGACAATTTCATTTCTATTACGTTTGATTCGTTTGGTTTTACATTGAAGGACTTAGCAACACAGGAAACAATACTCCAAGGACCAGCTAAAGACGGTCTTTACCAGGTTCCGATGGCCTCGTCTACCCAGCTGCATACTGCTCTCACAACGCAACAAGATACGACTGAAGTTTGGCATCGACGTTTGGGACATCCTCATAACCGTGTTTTCAACTTTATTTCCAATTGTAACTCAATGCTAAACATAAATAAAAATCACAATTCTTGTGAATTTTGCACTGCGGCTAAATGTCATAAACTAGTTTTTCCGCACTCCAATCATAGACAGTCTCACCCGCTCGAACTGATTCATAGCGACGTATGGGGTCCGGCTCCCACCATGACTAACCAAGGATTTCGTTTTTATGTTATTTTTATAGACGACTGCACTCGTTACACATGGATTTACCCGCTCCAATTTAAATCTGATGTATTTTCTGTATTTGTCACATTTAAAACTCAGATTGAAAACTTTGCTGGACGTCGTATTAAAACAATTCGAACTGATGGAGGAACCGAATTCGTAAATTCATCGTTCCACAATTTTCTTCGCAGTCACGGCATTTCACACCAAATTTCTTGCCCCTATACTCCGGAGCAAAATGGATTATCAGAGAGAAAGCATAGTCATCATTGAATTCTAATATTATTAAAAGCATTCAAATTCTAGAGAAATGATCTATAATCAAGAGGATCATTATGAATATTTCGATAGTGTTTTGGATTATGGACAATTGTATTAAAATGACCCTCCCAAAAGATATAAATAAAACCACATTTTCCACTGAGGGGTGGCTTAAGGGTTAAGTGAGCTAAAAGACTCTATTGTATTTTCTAACTATTACCAACGATGCTACTATCGCCAACTTTCTATTGTTCGACTATTATCACGAGATTATTAATATCTAATCCTACTATTAGATTTTAAATGTTTGATTGTGGGCACTCAATTTCTACCATCTTTATAATTGGAATCAGACAATAATTCTCAAATATATATATAATACCGTCTTCTTTGATTGCATAGAAAGAAGAATTTTTTATGTTCAATTATATATTGGATTACCAATAAGCCAATCACCATAGTTTTTCTTATTTTCGAATTTTGTCTGATCACCAGTCATCCTCCTGAGATACTATATTTCCTAAGTACTCCACACTGATCAGTACAAAGTAGCATATATATATATATATATATATATATATATATATATATATATATATATATATATATATATATATATATATATATATATATATATTATTTTGATAAAAAAGAATTTAAAAGCTCTTTGATTTTTGTTGAGATTTGTGTAATTTAAGAATTAGTTGACTATCGAAGTATTGTAATCTCCAAGAAAAATAAAAAAATTTAAAGCTCATCCTCATCAAATTTTGATCATGCATTTAAGAAATCAGAATATGCCATCCTTATCAAATTTTGATCGTGATTGATTTTAAAACTCTAATATTTACTTCAAGATCAACTCAATAAAATAGTTGATTGATTATTCATACATTGCACCTACCTTTTTTTTTTTTTTTTTTTTTTTTTTTAATTTATTTATTTTTATTATTATTCATACATTGCACCTACCTCAAACCATAACAAATATTTTAAATCTAATCTTTTATTTTCATGGATATCTTCTTTGTTGATCGCTTGCCTCTTTAGTTTGTATCTGTAAAAACCCAAAATTTTAACTATTGAGATGTTGTCCTCTTTAATCTAAGGGTCTCATTGTTTTGTCATGTTTTTGTAACTTCTCAGGAGGTCACCCACCCATCTCAGGATTTTTTCTTGACGAGCACGCTTAGCTGTGAAGTTTCTTAATAAAGTTCTAACAATTACATTAAAATGTGCATCGATGTTTAAGAGTTTAGTTTCTTTAAGAGGTTTCACAGTATCTTAGGTGAAATAATTGAGCTATCTAATTAGTTGTTGGGAAGTAAAACCACTCAACAAACACAAATAATAAAAAGAAAATAGTGGAAAAATACACTTGATTTTCATGTGAAAAATCCAAAATCGTATGAAAAGTTCATAGAGCCAAACCACACCAAGAAATCACTATGAAAATTGAGAAAAATTGTACATATCTCTTTCTCACTGTCTTCTTTTCTCTATTCTCATCAAACACACGTTCTACATATAACTGAAAAAGAGACACATAAACTTGTCTAAGGGGGCGCAACCCTTCAAGTTAAATTTGAAAAATAAGAAAGAAAACTATTCAACCCGACTCGCAACTACGCAGCACTGGGTTTGGAGCACCTCAGCGCTAATGACTATCAGGCCCCTGAACCCAAGGAAGGGAGGCCCCCCTTGCAACCCTCTGACGAACTTGACTGACAACATCGAGGCCTAAGACAATAGTATAACTTAATTAATCAGCACAATCACAAATTCGACACGTAACTAACATCAACAACTGAGTTTTAATGCACCAATAATAATAAAAAAATGCTCCTAATTTTATTTATGATATCAAATTAAATGACCGAAAAATGAGCCCAACATTTATGAAATACTTAAGCATATCAATCATCAAAATACCATCAAATATATCTCCAATGCGTGCTGACTCAGGAATTCTGCTCCGTAAAGCACGACATGTTAGGTGTGAGAGCACCCACTGATCTACTCACTAAGTGTCAACAATCAATGCGTCAACCCGTCGGATTAGCCAATAATTCACTAAGATAATTACAATTTTATTTTTAATCATTCTGTAAATATAAATAACTTCATAGTATTCTATTGGTTTGTGAAATTGAATATTCATATTAACTTTGCAAATTAATCATTGCAGATTGTTGAAATTACAACAAAGCAAAGTTATCCAACCCTTAATAAATTATATATTAACTATGGTCTAAATCTTAGGGTTGTAAATGATCTGAGTGGAGCTTAGCTTTATATTATTGAGGTTGGTTTATTTATTTTCTAGTTGGGTTCAAGCGGGCTCGAATATGATCCGAATTTTTTAAATTGTTATTATTTCTATTATTCAATTTAAGTTGAAATCGAGCTTTAGGCTTTCTTATTGTTTTTAAAATCTGATTTCTAGTGCAAAAATTTCTAATTCAAGAAATATTTATACTGCTAGAAAACAAATTTAGAAAACGATAAAAAGTTGGGCTTCATTTGGGACGGGTTTCTCACTGCTTTCTGAAGCAGCCTTATGGTACAAAAATATTTTATATATACATAGTCATCTAATAATATACATAATTTTTCAAATGCATAAATTCTAATAAAATTGTTTCTTTTTTTTAATTGTTTTTAATTTTTTTTTATTTTTTTCTAATAAAATTGATTCTATAACAAAATAAGAGTCTGTTTAGGATACCTTTCTTACTGCTTTATTTTGTTGGACCAATTTTTTTTTACTGTAATTAAGAAATTTCTATGAAGAAAAAAAAAATTTTGCAATTAGAGTTACTAATGTTTTATTTAAGATATCTTTCTTATAATTTTTTAAAGCAATTTTATAGTACAAAGACTTCCGATTTTAAAAAATATATATATATAATAAAAAATTACTTTGAAAGAAATAAAGAATTTATTCCAAATAAAATTTAAATTACTTTTCACACAATAATTTTAAGACTCAACAACAACAACAACATCAAGCCTTTATCCCACTACGTGAGTCGGCTACATGAATCCTTTTTCTCCATTGTGTCATATTAAAAGTCAAATTCTCGTTTAAATCTAATAAAGAAAGGTCATTCCTAATATTATCTAACCAAGTCTTTTTAGGTCTACCCCTACCTTTCTTAACATAAGTCAAATCTAATATCTCTACTCTCCTAACCGGGTCATCGGAAGGCCGCCGTTTTATGTGACCAAACCATCTAAGGCGACTCTCTCTAATCTTATCTTCTACTGGAGCTACTCTAACCTTTTCACGTATATGCTCATTTCGTATCCTATCTCTAAGGGTAAAGCCACTCATCCACCTGAGCATCCTCATCTCTGCCACATTTAACTTAGTATTATGCTTCTCTTTTAATGGCCAACATTCGGCACAATAATTTTAAGACTAATTTTATAAAAATTACAACCGCATCATTTCATAATTATTTTTATGAAGAGTGCCAAAAAGTCTTCAATCCCCACTAAAATATCAATTTTATGATAATTAAATTAAAAAAAAAAAAAGTGAACCACAAAGCATCAATCCAATCGTCATTACAAAAGCTACAATGTTACATTCACCGAAATAGCTATCCTCGGCCTCTTAACCAAATCGTGGCCAAAGCTCTTAACAGAGATTAGCAGCCATGGAGAAGAAGAGGAGGGTCTGCATCATCGGGGCCGGCATAAGCGGCCTGGCAGCGTGCAAATACTTGCTGGAGAGAGGATTCCGGCCGGTGGTCTTCGAAGCCGATCGGAGCATCGGCGGCTTATGGAAGAGCACGCCGGCGTCAACTCGGCTACAGTCGGCAAGATGGGATTACCAATTCTCCGACTTTCCATGGCCGGAGAAGGTGACGGAGGTTTGTCCTGACAGTAATCAGGTGATAGAGTATTTAGAATCCTATGCTGAACGATTTGATCTTATAAGACATGTGAGGTTTGGAGAGAAGGTGGAGGGGATAGAGTATGTTGGTGTAGCGGAGGAGGAGATGGAGGCGTGGGATCTGTGGGGTGGGACCGGCGACGCCTTTGGTGGCGGGCGGCGAGGGGTGTGGCATGTTACAGTGCGGCAAGAAGAAGACGGAGCTGTAGAGGTAATTAACATGAATCAAATGGAAAAATCTCTTGTCACGATATCTAAAACGGTTGATTTGCTTTGAGATTAATGTAAGTAGATGAGTAATTAAATATTTTTACTGCACCAATTTTAAAGCAACCGATAAGATGTGGAGTTATCTTGACCAAAAGTTTCGTCAAGGATTTACATGGACCCAATTTTTTTGAGATATTTTTTTAATCAGGTGCATATAATGGATTTTGTAATTCTCTGCATCGGACGGTTCAGTGGACTGCCAAATATACCAACGTTTCCAAAAAATAAAGGTTCAGATGTCTTTAATGGTAAGGTGATTCATTCTATGGATTACTCCAATATGAATAGCGCAACTGTTGCTGAATTGGTGAAAGGAAAGCGAGTCATCATTGTGGGATATCTTAAATCGGCAGTGGACATAGCTGCTGAATGTGCTAATATTAATGGTAATTATTTATCTATTTCTTTTATTCTTCTTTTTCTTCTTTGTTCACATAATATCATATGATTAGAATTTTTGGATATTCATATTGCATATATATGCCATAGCATCCAAGGAAAAAAAAACCAAATAAGAGGGAAAATGATGACAAGAGAGATGCTTAGGAAAAGAGGGGTTAGGGAGGGCGAAACCCATAGGAAATATAAAAGAAAAAGGAACTTAACATACTTTGTTCAATAACTAAATTAAGTTTCCTTTGATGTCATGAGCCTTGTACTTAGAGAGAGAATAATATCAAGAACAATAGATTTGAAGAAAGCATGCTTGAAAATACACCATAAGAAAGGGCAAACTCACAAGATGGAATTTACTTGCTACAAAAGAGAAAGTGAGCATATGGAACCATAAACCTCACTCATCTTCATTCATTTTCACAACTACAAGTAAATTGTATGAGCAAATAACAAAAAAGAATCATAAAGGGTTTTAAAATTCAACTAATATAAGGATTCAATTAAGGGGCTGAAATGAGATAAGTAAAATAAACAAAAGAAAAAAAATCGTCATTCTAAGATCATGTTCACATCATGTTAATATTATATGCACTATGATTAAAATAGTATAATCTTGAAAATCTAAAGAACAATATTATCTCAATGCTTATCAATAGGACCAAAATATCCATGTACTATGATAGTTCGAACAAAAAGATGGAATGTATCGCAGATGACAGTATGGGGCATCCCCATAAGTTACATGTATGTAAATCGTTTCTCAGAATTGTTGGTACACAAGCCAGGAGAAGGACTCATATTAAGCCTCTTAGCCACAATCCTTTCGCCTTTGGTATACTTTTAACTCGTTGATTTTCTCTCAAACATCTAACAAATTTATCTCTTATGTATGTATGATTAAGTTTTTTAAAAAAATTCTTTCAATTTTAGAGGTGGATCTTCACAAAGTTTACAGAGAGCTATTTAAGGAAAACAATCCCGATGAAGAAGTATGATATGATACCAAAGCATAGTTTCTTCCAAGGAGTAGCTGCTGGTTTGTTTTGTATATTACCAGAACACTTTTATGAAAAAGTAGAAGAAGGAAGCATCATCTTAAAACCTAGTAAGACTTTTGAATTCATTAAGAATGGTGTCCTCACCGAAGGTGATGCCACCCCAATAAATGCTGATGTGGTGATCTACGCTACTGGGTACAAGGGTGATCAAAAACTCAGAAATATGTTTATTTCTCCTTGGTTCCAAAAGATAGTGGTTGGCACAGAAGATACGATTGTTCCTCTCTACAGGTACTCTTTATTATCACCATTAGCTTCATCTCAACTATTTGAAGTTAACATATGAGTATTCACTAATTATAACTTATATATCATAATACTTACATAATGAGCTAACTTTGATGTAGAGAGTGCATACATCCACAAATTCCACAAATGGCCATCATTGGTTATTCTGAGAACCTATCAAACCTCTACACTTCTGAGATGAGAGCGAGGTGGTTAGCTTGTTTCCTTGACAATGGCTTCATATTGCCAAGCAAAAGAGACATGGAGAAGAATATACTCGAGTGGGACAATTACTATAAGACATATTCTGGCAATTCAAGTGAGTGCTATCGTAGGTCTTGCATCGCCCCAATCCACACTTGGTATAATGATCAATTGTGCAAAGATATGGGATGCAATCCTAGAAGGAAGAAGGGGTTTTTTGCAGACCTGTTCCTTCCATATGGTCCTATAGATTATGTTGGGCTTGAGATGAAAAAATAATAGATATGACCCTTCATATTATGTTAAACTTGATTTGAAAAATAATAATAATAATGGAATCAAGTTGATGAATAGATAGATGATTGTTAATATCATATAATATTGTGATATATATTATATATCTTATAAGCTAATATTTGTTCATGTAATTGTTAATAATTTTATCAATTTGCTGATCCAGTTAATTGATGAAAAAGAATTGACTGATTTCTCTTCTTTTTGTTGATTTTTTTCTCATATAAAAAATCTTAGTCAATAAAGAAAAATCTTCATAAAGCTATAATTGGAAAATGTGAGGCCTTAAGATAATAAAAGAGAATAATCAGGTCTGCTTCTTATAATAAACTTCCTTACATAGTATTCTAGATCTTATTGCCTAAATGATTTAATGGGACTCATAGAGAGAAATATTTAATAAAATGATATCAAATTCATGAAATAAGGTAAATTAAATACATTAAAATTTAAATTAATAAAAAAAGTAATTGAAATTTTTAATTTGTAGGTATTAGATCTAATGTGTTGCATTATTTTAAATAACCCTATCTTTTTTGCATTTAATTTCTTAAAAATTTCAAATAATTAAATGCCTTCATGGATTTAAACATATCATTATTTTATTACTAATTTAAAATCTACATACCTCATAATCACAACATCAAAAAGCTTGTTTTTTTTATGAATATCCACATACAAGTTATTCAAATTATATAAGCAATAAAATGATAAAATGCTAATATGAATCATAAGGAATACTAATAACATCTTGCACAAACTCCTAGGAAATTGAAATACAAAGAAAATTTGTAAGTAATTTATTAAGTGAAATTTAAGTTTGTTTTTATTGTGTTAAATCCTGATAAAGATGTGTGTTTTAGTTGATGTTTTGCACGAATATCTCAGAGAAAATGAGCATAAATTACAAAGTTAAATAGGGCTGTCAAAACCGGGTCACGGGTCAGTCGACGAGTCTATTTGCCTTAAGCTGACCCGATGCAGTTTGACCCTTGTTTAAAAATATCCCGTCGAGCTTTTGAAAAGCAGCTCGTTTGAAAAGCTGGGTCAGTTTTTCAAGCTTGATAAGCTCGAGTCGACCTGAGCAACCCGTTAATCTTAGGGTCCGGATCAACCGATAAGCGAGCTCATTAACCCGACCGGCTTGCTTTGGCGAGTCACGTAAGCTGTTTGACTTTTTGCAAATGGGTAGTTTTCAATTCGGGTTTTCGTTTGTCTTATTAAAATTTTTTTATTTAATTTGATTTATTTAAATCTAAATCAAATTAAGATAAGATTTACTTCAATCAATTTAAAATAAATCAAGCTTAATTTAATTAAGGCAACAATGTTTATTATTTTTTAAAAAATATCATTTACTTCTTTCATGACAATCTTTTAAAATTCTCCTAAATTAATTAAAAACGGGTCAGACTGGGTGGATTTCGGGTCAACCCTAACCCGATCCAGTTTTAAAATGGGTTGAAATCCCTAACCCGAATCTGAGGGTTAACCCGAACCGAAATTTTTTGGTTGGGTTGGGGTCAGGTTTTCAAGCGGGTCAAATATTAACACCCTAGTTAAGAACCAACGTCATCGTGCTAGAACTATCAGCACTATAGCATCTCCAACACCCTAGCGCCAAATCAGGACATTGTAGTGCTGGAGCCTCTGAAAAATTTCATTTAATTCAGTGCCCCGGCAGAACAAAAGTCATCGTTATAGCGCTACTCAGTGTCGTAATTCCATAAATGAAAATTGCAGTACCGGAGTATCGAGAAAAATTATAAATGATTCAACATGAAGCACCAACCTCGAAAGCGCCGTAGCGATCATCTTTTTTAGCATTGCGACAGAGCAATTAGAGAAAAGAAGTGGTACACTGAATCAGTTAACATTCGTGCTAGGTCATCCCACTTAGGACATGGATATGAGTGTGAAGGGTGAAGGTGTAGGTGGAGAATCACTTCGAGAAGAGTCAATCTGTAGGATCTGCTTAGGATTCTTCATTTCATTTGATTTTTTTTTTATCTTTCCATTTGTACTTCTTTCTTTAAGTAATGAAAAATATTTTGTTCAATTTTATTTATATGGCTGGCTAAACTCTAGTTTTAAACTAATAATATGAAAATCTATGTTTATATATCCTAATGCAGAATCTTATGAATAAATGTGAATTATTATTTTCAATATCTCCTGTGTTTAATTTAATTTCATTTGTGCAATGATGTATACATTTAAAATCTAGTGTGATACATTGTCTTGATGGACTGACGGAGGAATGTTGAAACAAAATATAAGGAATGCTTTCATATATGAACAAAGAATAATTAGAATTATAGGATCTATGGAGATATAATAATTATAGAGATGCACTAAAAAAACAAGATTTTTAATGAAATTATTGGCAATGCTAAAGTGGGCAGAAATTAGGCTTCGTTTGGGGCGCTTTCTTAATGCTTTCTAAGGCATTTTTCTAACACAAAAATTTCATGACAAAATTTTCATGAACTAGAAATTTTTATACTAAAAAATTATATTAGAAAACATTAAGAAAATTATTTCAAATGAAACCTTACATTAAAAGGCCATCAAAGTTTACCGGAAAATTTTCGATGGAACCTCTACAATAAATTCCTCTAATTATTTTTTATAAAAATTACACCAAATTTTAGTAGAAATGTTAAAATGTTTCGTGGGCCCTCTCATTCTTCCACTGGAATTTTTATTGCGTCCTCCCACCTGACGTAGAGATACGTCCTCCCACCCCTAAAAAACTCGGTTTTTGCTCGGTATTGCTAGCTATTATTTGGTATTAATGAAGAATATCATCATGTGAAGACAAATATCAAGTTATACCGAGCTATACCGAGCAATACCGAGCTATGCCGAACAATACAAAAAAATACCTAGTTTTTCCTTGAAAAAACTTGGTATTGCTCGGTATAGCTCGGTATTGCTCGGTATAGCTCGGTATTTGTCTTCACATGATGATATTCTTCGTTAATATCAAATAATAGCTAGCAAAAACCAAGTTTTTTAGGGGTGGGAGGACGTATCTCTACGTCAGGTGGGAGGACGCAATAAAAATTCCACTTCTTGAGAGTGCCATTGTTTGTTTTGGAAAACTTTTTGTAAGATTTTTTCAATTCTTATATGGATCAAGAATCTAAAATTTGTCCTCTATCTTAGATTTTTAAATTAATTTAAAATTTCATTAGTTTGTTTTTGCGATTTAGGCTTCTTATAAAATCTAGTGTTTAAATTTGTTTTGCAAAAAAATGTATTAGATCCATATTGCTATTTATATTATACACATATTTTTGAGAAATCATTATATTTTATGTTAGATTTACGTGATCTTTAATTTAATTGGTGTACAAATATTTTCATATGCCCGACCTCTAAGCAAAAATTTGTATAATTTTTTTTGTTTATTATAATTATATTTTTGTTAGTTTTTAAATAGTACATTTAAATTAGAAACTCTACGTTAAGTGAAATTTTGTTTAGAAATTTTAGATAATATTTAATGAACATTTTATTTTTTAGATTTATAATTTATTTGTAAAACTTTTTAACCAAAACTTGTTTATATATACCAGCATCAGTGCACAGGATCCCATCATTAAATTCTACGGTTATGTGTGTTTAGGCGAGACTTGTACTAGGATGGGTGACCTCCTAGAAGTCCTCGTGTTGCACCCCTAGAAAATAACACACACACACACACACACACACGCATATATATATATATATATATATATATATATATATATATATATATATATATATATATATATATATATATATATATATATATATATATATATATATATATATATATATATATATATATATATATATATAGTGTTCAAAGTCAAAGATTGTTAATGTATAATAACTTTTACTTGGCTGTAAAGAATTAATAGATGAATTTAAGAAGAGTGCTAAATATTTTGTGCTTGTAGCTTCCTAAGAGCATCTCCAACCCAAAATCTCATTTTTCACTCCAAAATGCCGTGAAACTACAAAATGTCGCGATTCATCTCCAATGGAACTCCACTTTTCATACTTTTGCAGGTAACGGTCATCTCTTTACTGTATGAGGTTAGCTTGATTTATATCATGAGAATTACAACTTAATTATTGATTATAGGCATTCAAAGGTGAGTATGATTCATATATATACTCTTATTGCAATACTCTTGCAAGATGCACACTAATAAATGATAAACATACTAGGATATGTAAATAAATGGTCTTTGATACATCTGACCATCAATTATTTATAGAACATATAGAAGAACATCCTAATATAGAGCTCACATGTTTTATGAATTATTACATAAAATTCAATAACTATTTTCATATGGTTACACAAGTCATTTTGAGATACTAGTTGCATAGGGGCGGATCCATGCCCAACCAGGGTGGGAAATTGCCCACCTCAAAATTCAAATTTTATTTACTAAATTAAGTCATTTAGATAATGTTGTTGGAGGGAGAAAAGATATTAGTCAAATGATAAACTCAGCAGATAGAATAAAACTTTTATGGGTGCCAAAGAAAATTGATGAAAGCTTTCAACATATATTCTTCAAAGATGAATACAATAATACAAGATAAAATGGATTTTGGATGATGATTCTTCAACTTCTCTCTCTCTCTTTTTCTTTTTCTCTTTTTTTTTTTTTCTTTTCACCCTCTTCTTACATCATCCTCTTTTTCCCTCCTTTTATAATCATGCTCAAACACTACTACAAGATTTCTAAAGAAATCTATTACATTAACTCCTCTTGGAAAAGAATATATACTCACATTAACTATTCTTGAAATATGAAATAACACTCATTAATTATTCTTAGATTATGAAACATCATTTTGACTTCTATAGCTTTCTTGAAGCTTCCATCTTATTGAACTTTCCATGGCCGAAATTCCTCCATAGCCTTGTCATCCTCAAATGCCGCAAATGATGTCATGTCACCACTTTGACAAGTAATACCAATGTACTTCTTAAACCTGAGATAAAATATAATATAAACTATAGGTTCTCAAAACTATAGATCATCCCAGCATCCTGTCTTCTCTCTCCCTAGCATCTCCAACCGACCACGTTGCTCCTAGCCTTAGGTATACACGAGTGAGAATGACAGTATTTTTCTTTGATTGCTAGTAACATTTACTCTACTCTCTTCACATTTGTAGACTTAGATGTACTATATCCATGCTTTCATTATAAAATGATATGTTGAGGATGTTAATGCTGATTATTTATTACCACAATGATTAAAACATGATCTATTTTCATAATAAAAGGATACATATTTCACAGTAGTTCCTGATGTGAAGGAAGTAATACTGACAATTATAATGTATCTGTTAAATATAATATGCATACATATAATAAATAAGACTACTATTGAACTTTACAAGAGAAAATATAATTATAATATCTCGATGATAATTATGAAAGCATATTATTATTTACTTATGATTAATTGGTTTGACCATGCTTTTAATAGAGTTATAAGGGTACATAATCTTTATGGAATCATAGCATGAAAAAGGAATAAAAAATGTGACAAATTTCCTATCTTCATAGCCCATTAAGCAAATCAAATGTATTGTACAAAATATTCTGCTAGAGTAAAAGAAATTATGGTTGATTTATAGTTATTAAAACTAAACCAAAAGATTTTGTTGAGCATAAAAATATTATATAAGTTGCTCATTAGGAATAACAAATATCATAATTCAGGCAACAAGCTATTGATGTTGCCACATAATTGACTACAAACACTAGTGGATTCATTCAAACCCCGTTTTTAGGGGTTTCCACGTAAAAACTCTGATATTTCTTATGAACGCTACACCCTTATCTTTTATCTAATTGTGTGATGGATCTTCGTACAAAACTAAGAAGTTAAAACTTTATATTTCTCTATCGTTGTGAATATTCGAGGACTCAACAATATCATATTAGTTTTATTTTGTTGCATATATACATATATATATGCTATTTAAGACATTTATTATTAGCGAATTCTCTTAAATATAGATGCCATTTAGCTCTCTTCATGAGGTTTTATTTTAGGAATCTGTAAGCTACTAAACCACAAACTAAAAGGTAAATGTAGTGCGTTGTCGATGGGGGTCTTTATCGATGTGGTGTTTATAGGGATTGCAATGATTAGGGTAGCAAGTCAGAGGGGGGGGAGGGGGGGATTAAAATATTAGTAATCAAATGAGCCATACACATCAATTGCATCATTAAGTGTAGATTGATTTGCTAGGCTTGAGAAGGTTGATCAGTTGGGACAACTTTCTAACTGTTTCTTGAAGCAGCTTTAGAAAGCTGCTTTAAGAAGCAATAATCAAATGAAGTCTGAGTGTTAGCTAATTAATTAATGCATATGATACATAAAAAGGTTTTACCTTCATTTTTTTAAGAGGATGCATTTGTTCAGAGGAAGAGACTATAAAGTTAATATTGTAAACTTATCTATTGTATAAATTTCAAGTACTATAATAAGTTCTATATGGTTGTTTTGGACCGCTTGAATGACAATTAATTTCAATTTGTGCAAGACCTGCATAATTGTTATTTTTTTTGATAAATCATAGTGTGACTTGATCCTCTTTTTTTTGTGTGTGTGTGATAAAACCTGCAGAGAGGTTACATGATAAATATAAGAAAATTACAAGCCTTAAAGATTATTTAGCTCTCTAAAAATACAATCTTTAAAAAAAAAATACAAGCCGATGTGCTACCTATTACAATGATAATAATATGAAAATAAAGCTACAAAACAAAGCAAATAAGAAAAAAACAACAGAGCACCAAAAAGAACCCAAATCCCAGACATGGAGCCACCCAAAGAACCAACAGAAGAGACCCAAAGCTCCAAGCAACAACTGAGCCGACAAAAACATGACGCAAAAAGACCATAAGAAAACAACGGATACTACAACCCAAAAGGACTCATAATGGCAATACAACACCCACCAAGTAGTGAACAAATGACCATCCATTGGCAGTAGTAAGCCACAAAGCAACCATCAAAAATTCTGAGCACATAAAAAATCACATCAACCACCATGGTTGCCAACTCAAGGCCAACCCAGGATTAAGCAGAATTGCCTCATCATAGTCCAGAAACAAACAAAAAAGTCAAACCAAGCACAACACGAATCACATTTTTTTCTTAGATTTACTTTTAGATCTTTTTCCAGCACCACTTTCAAAAGCATGATCAACTACTCAGCCTGCCATGAAATTATACATATCTTGCGAATCTTGAAATTCATTTGCAATCTCATCAACATCGCCATCTGACACATTCAACAAATCAGAATGATCCAAGCATGAGTTACTCACTGAAAACGCTAGATGGGCTTTCAACTCCACATTGAACACAACCGAAATAGGAATATCAGCAAAAGTTGTCGGCACATCCAAGTTAACTGGAGGATTAACTGCATCCCTGACCTCAGTCCCTTCATGAACAACCCCATTAGAGATCTCAAAACCCTTAATAGCCAAAGCATCGCAAATAACATCCGACCCCAAAGGATTAGAATCTAAAACCACAACACCATATGGACCGTTATCATGATCAAAAGAGTTTGGAGCTAGACAAACTGGCTTCAAAGAATCAGAAGAAAATTCTTCCTTCTCATCAATATCAACATTAATAGGAGAAGGAATCGGAGTAGAAACATGATTAACAAAGCAAGGAATATGGCTCATGTCACCCACAGTAAGGACAATATAATCATTGCCCACATTCCCCAAATTGTTATAAGTACCCTCCTTAAGACCACTAGAAACAACACTGACTACATGATTACAAGACTGCTCATTAACACCTCCAACATTCGTGATCTCAGTAACAAAAACAACAGGGCCCACAGGGGCCAAAGCCACAAATCAATCATCACAGCTAACACTCATTAGAACAGTTGTTTCCATTGGAAGGCCAACTTCATTCGGATCCCCCCAGCCACCTCCTCATTAAAAAACAACGAAGAAACCACCAAAATGTTACTATTAGCATTCCCAACAGGAACAATAGTGTCTACCGGAAGACCAACAACTCAGAACCCCCCAGCCCCCTCCTCATTAACAACCAATGAAGAAACAGACAAAACATTACTCATATCATTCCCAACAGGCAAAACAGAATTCACGTGAGAATGCGGATCATACAACGAGGCAGAGGAACACTCACCCCTAAGATGACCAAGACGCATTGCACGACTCACAGAAAGCAGGAAAAACCTCCATCTGCACCCTTTGAATATAGCTAGACTTCTCAAGCCCAAGCCAAATTTGCTTAGGGAAGTTTTTAGTAATGTCTAGCTCCACTAAGATCGACTAGTGTAATTGATGGCCAAGAACTAACATAAGTGGCATTGTCGACCTTCAAGGGTCAACTAAATATAGAACCCAAAGTATGGAGGATACGAGGAGTGAAAAGATGAGGTATCAGATTGGGAAAGGAAATCCATATCTGACCAGAGATTCAACACCGACATCTAGAAACGGGGTCCATTTTGTGAGTTTCATGAAGCAATTATTCACCAAATAGGATCTATGGCAAAAAGAACTCTATTATAATTTAGGTCATTAGAAAGCTTAATCAGAACATGCGACTGATCAAGAACTGTCACAGGGAATTCGGCATTCAACTTCAAATTGAAAAATATTGTGAATTACATCTAGAGAAGGACGACGTGAAGGAAAAAAAATCCAACCAAGACAAATTTGAAAAGGAATTGAAAGAGCTATAATTTGTTCCTCTTAAATCCACAACGAGGGCAAACCACAGAAGGAACATTATCGGAGCTCAGGGAAACAGCCAGATGACGGAGAACCAGAAAAGGCATCAACAAAAGACTGTGATTTAAATGACACGTGCAAAAAACCGGGATCACCAACATGTCTAACAGCCATTTCGACCGCGAACGGTCAGGAGGAGGAAAAGACGAGGCAGCCAAACCAGCAAGAGCAAAAAAGGAAACAAACCAAAATAAGGAGAAGGAAAGATAACTTCCCTTAGACCTCCAGCAAGAATCGGCGTGACCGAAGAATCGGCGCCGAAGAACCCCAAAATCGCGCCGAAGGAGTAGCTAGGGCAAAGCCCTAGCGGAGTGGAAGAAGCGTCGTGAGAGGAGAAAAAATTTCACTGTTAGAGTGTGACTTGTTCCTCTGACTCTCCCCTAACTACTAGCTAGGGTTTAAGAATGTTATCCTATACTCATGGGTTAATCCGCAATGAGGGGACTAAGAGCTAATGTTCCCATTAGGCTCCACCCATTATTGTTAGATTATTAATAAATCTCACAAAGTTTTAAGTTTTCTGTAGAAAAAAAATTCAAGCAACACATCACATTTTTCTCTACTCAGCTACATCGAGCATTGCATAGAAGCCTTTCGCATCATGTCTCGACTATGAATCTCATTGGGGCCAATCGATATCGATGGAGGTGGTTACAACCTTTTGCATATGGATCCCTCACAACTTTTGTTATTTGAGACTTGATTTTCTTGATGCCGCAACTCTCACTCCGCTATGGATAATTGGGATGTTTGCCCATATTAATGATGATGGCCTATGTTGGAACATACTCATTTTTCATTTAATATATCATCTCATTATTGATATATCACAATTTGTTAATAAGAATGAACTCTTTTAATTACCCAACATAGATGAGCTCCTCAATCAAAACTCAAAGGGGACAATAATCCTCATTGCTATACATACTTGCTTGCGGACTGACTTTCTTCAGTGGCCTCCACAATACCTTTCCACAACAGGAACTATGCTGGCAATCAATCTTAAGGAATGGAAATTCTTCTGCAAGCCTGCAACCAGAAATCTTAACATCCATGGTTTTTGTTCTCCACAGGGGGTGGGAAAGGGAAATAAAGATTTACACAAATAAGCCTCTAATGCAAATTTAATGAAACAACTATATAAGATAAACTAAACATGTGAACTAAAGAACCAATACATTTAGGCTGTATTTTTAGGCATCTCAATGATAATAAGATTTAAGAGTGGTAAACGAGTCGATTCAAGATTAAGTCACAACTAACTCAAACCCAGCTCATAAGTCAGACAATAGGCTCAAGCTTGAGCCGACCTCATGTTTTGAGTTCGAATTCGGCTTGTTCATCTATTGCAAATTCGAGCTCGACTCGAGATCCTAGGAGAATTCAATGAAGTAAAAGTGGAAATCACAGCAGGAATCATGGGAGCAGCAGGATTTGAAGTGGACATCATGATTGGAGATTGATGGAGACGGGAGCTCATAAGTCGTAGGAGAAGGCATCATGATTTATGATGAGAGCTCGTCGAAAAACGTACCAACAATAGTAGAGTCACGCGGCGAAAGGCATGAAGAAGAGGAGATCATGATTTGTCATTGGCACTTGGCAGATGACAACTAACGATGGTCGTTAGTAGGTGGTAGCAGCTGGAGACGAGCGATAGGTGGCCAGCAGTGGTGGGTGTTGGTGGCGGCGGTTGGTGGTGATTAGCGATGAGCTGTCAATAGGCGGCAGCGACACCAGCCGGCAACTACAATAGCATGCCGAAACTACAATAGCAGATAATTTGCCACATGTGCTTGCCAATTCAAACCAACCTTGCTGATGCTGAAAACCAATTTAAAAATTTTCTGACTTGGTGTTTGGCAAAGCTGTCAGGCTGACTTGAAGATGAATATATGATTGAAAATAAACTTTATTTATTGTGTGGAAATAGAATCAGTAAAGAACAAAGACTATCGGCAACTGCAAGCTTCATTCGGACTGCCAATTTGAGAACCATTGTACTTGTTAATCAAAGCAGCATCTGATCCAAAACTAATAAGAGAGAGGATTGAGATTGAAAGGTAATCTTTGTCCAGAGCCCTCACAGACATACACTTCAAAAGTGCTGAATTCCAAGAGAGGGTGGAGAGAAAGTTCATGCCAGAGAAAATTTTTCAGCAAATGAGCAAAAGGAGAAAAGTCCTCGCAACAGAAATTTTAACTAACATAACACAACAAAATTTCAAGTTTATGAATATGCCATCTAATTACTTATAATTATAAATAAACCATTCTATTCTGTTAATTTATTTTACTTATATACCATAATAATTAGATGTTAGCATAGAAAATAAGTAAAAAATATTTATTCAAATGGGTGATATAGTAGAAATAATTATATATATAATTAGATGATATATCAATAAATATGATAATTAATTTAAAACATTTTAATTCTATTAATGTTACAAGATAAATAAAGTATAAGATGGTATAATTTTATCTTTGAATAAAAGACTGAATTTAGCTTTGAAATTTTATAATAAAAATAAGTTGACCTTATTATAAATTTGCATATTAACTAATATATTAGTTAAAATTTCTTAAAATTTAATAATTTCTTTTAGATTTTTAAATTTGTTTAATTTAAAAAATTACTAAAAAGTTGTCCGTACAGTCAGAGCTAACTCAACTTATCGACTCAACAGCAAGTCGCCCATTTAATGAATGATTTTATCTATTTTTTATTTTTTTATACTTAATTACATAATTAAATTTTTAATGATAGCTAGATACTTTATATTGTTGTCTAGCAAATATTAGTGATAAGTCTCCAAAAAAAAAATTTAAATAGAAAATTTTAAAATTAAATTCATGAACTTCAAGATAATGATTTCTACTAGAGCAAATATTAGTGATAGCACAAACTAAGGCTTCGTTTGGGACGGTTTTTTTATTGCTTTCTAAAACGGAGTTTTAGTACAAATTTTTATATTTTTGTACTAAAACTCCGTTTTGAAAAGCAATGAAAAAGCAGTCCCAAACGAAGCCTAAGTGTCTATTTAGGATAACTTTTTTTGTCGCTTTGTTTTCCAGAAAACTATCATAATTTTATTTAGTTACTATTTTTTATTATTTTTCAAAATTTTATGTGGTGGAAAACTATTTTTTGAGATCAAAGTAGTTAAGTTATTTTCTCCATAACAATTTCACAAACCAACTTTATAAAATGCTATTCGTCCCAAAAATTCCGAATTAGGATCAACCCGTTGTCATATGATCGGTTTCCAGTTCGAGATTTTGACTCATTTAGAAAATCAGGTCAGATTCGGATTGACCCGAAAACCCAAAATCAAACCGGATTAATCCAGGAAAACTGAGCGTGACCTCGTCTCGTCAGTGTCGTAAGTGAATATTTTTCAATATCTTAACAAGCTGCTTGTTAAACAAGAAATGATCCTTAATCATTCTATATAAAAAATAATGAATTATTGATGAATTTAAAATTCATATTAATAAATTCAAGCAATAAGGTCCAAATTATAGTCGCATCATTCAATATTATTTTTACTAAGAGTGCCGAAAAGTCTTCAACTCGATTAAAAAATCAAAATTTAAAATTACTAAAGTAAAATACATTAAAATTATTAAGAAAATCAATTCACCGAAAAAGTCGTCCTCAACCTTTTACCAAATCGCAGCCAAAGCTCTAATAAATTGTAATAGACTCAAAAGAGTCTAACAGAGTCACAGAGAGATTAGCAGCCATGGAGCAGAAGAAGAGAGTCTGCATTATCGGGGCCGGCGTAAGTGGCCTTGCAGCATGTAAATACTTGCTAGAGAGAGGATTCCAGCCGGTGGTCTTCGAGGCCGATCGGAGCATCGGCGGCCTGTGGAAGAGCACGTCGGCGTCAACTCGGCTACAGACGGCAAGATGGGATTACCAATTCTCCGACTTTCCGTGGCCGGAGAAGGTGACGGAGGTTTGTCCTGACAGTAAGCAGGTGATGGAGTATTTAGAATCCTATGCTGAACGATTTGATCTTGTTAGACATGTGAGGTTTGGAGAGAAGGTGGAGGGGATAGAGTATGTTGGTGTAGCGGAGGAGGAGATGGAGGCGTGGGATCTGTGGGCTGGGACCGGCGACGCGTTCGGTGGCGGGTGGCGAGGGGTGTGGCATGTTACAGTGCGGCAAGAGGATGGAGCTGTAGAGGTAATTAATAAGAATAAAATGAAAACATTCGGTACTACAGTATCCGAAACGGATGATTTGCTTTAAGATTAGTGTTCTATAAATAAAATAATAATAAATAATAAACAAAGTATATGAGAAATCAATTTTTTAATTGCACTAATTTTAAAGCAACGGATAAGAATTTGGAGTCGATCTTGACCATTTATTTTTGTTCAATGATATCTTCGCCGAATTTTTTGAGATATTTATATGCAATTTGTATTATGATATTAAAAATAAAAAGCTAGGTAATATAAAATTTTCAGCCGTTTTAATTTTTTGTTTGTTTAAATTCCTTTTTTTTTATTATCTTTAGAAGGACAATTTAGGCCATTTAAGGCAAACTCACACACACAACGCATACACAAAGACTCGAAGAAGCATAAACTCTCAACCAAGAGGCCAAGGTGAGCTTTGTGATTTTTAGAAGGTTTAAAAGGACAATAAATATTTTTTTTTTTTTAAAATAAAAAATAAAGGACAATAACTGTCACAGCTTATTATCATTTTTTCGAGTTATGCTTTTCTTCTTCTTCTTTTTAAAATTAGGTACATATAATGGATTTTGTAATTCTATGCATTGGACGCTTCAGTGGAATGCCAAATATACCAACATTTCCAAAAAATAAAGATTCAGAGGTCTTTAATGGTAAAGTGATTCATTCTATGGATTACTCTAATTTGGATAGCACAGCCGTGATAGAATTAGTGAAAGACAAGCAAGTCATCATAGTAGGATATCTCAAATCAGCATTAGACATTGCTGCAGAATGTGCTAAGATTAATGGTAATTCTTTAAACTATTATTTATTTTTCTTCTATTATTCACATAATATCATATGATTAAAAAAATATCGATAGCATGGGATCATGTTCACATCATATTGTACTATTTAAAAGTAGTATAATCTTAAAAATCTAATGAAAAGTATCTCAATGCTTATCAACAGGACCAAGATACCCCTGTACTATGATAGTTCGAACAAAAAGATGGAATATATCCCAATTGGAAGCATGGGGAATCCCCATAAATTATATGTATTTAAATCGTTTCTCAGAATTACTATTACACAAGCCGGGTGAAGGACTCACATTAAGCCTCTTAGCCACAATCCTTTCACCTTTGGTATACTTTTGACATCTTCATTTTTCTTGCAAACATCTACAAAATTTATCTCTCAAATATGAATTATTAATTTAAAAAAAAAACTTTCTTTTAATTTTAGAGGTGGATCTTCTCAAAGTTTACGGAGAGCTACTTGAAGAAAACAATCCCCATGAAGAAGTATGATATGATTCCAAAGCATAGTTTCTTCCAAGGAGTAGCTGCTGGTTTACTTGCAGTATTACCAGAACACTTTTTGATAAAGTAGAAGAAGGAAGCATTATCTTAAAACCCAGTAAGACTTTTGAATTTAGCAAGAATGGAGTTCTCATCGAGGGGGAAGTCACCCCGATAAAAGCTGATTTGGTGATATATGCTACTGGGTTCAAGGGTGATCAAAAACTCAGAAATATTTTTATTTCTCCTTGGTTCCAAAAGGTTGTGGCAGGCACAAAAGATATGATAGTTCCTCTCTATAGGTATTCATACTTATCATTATTAGCCCCATCTCAACTATTTGAAGTCAGCATATGACTACTCATTAACTGCAACTTATATATTATAAGTACTTATATTATTAAGCTAACTTTGATTTAGAGAGTGCATACATCCACAAATTTCACAAATGGCCATCATTGGTTATTCTGAGAGCATATCCAACGTCTACACTACAGAAATAAGAGCGAGGTGGCTAGCTTGCTTCATTGATGATGGCTTCATATTGCCAAGCAAAAGAAAAATGGAGAAGAATATACTCGAGTGGGACAAATACTATAAGACATATTCTGGCAATTCAAGTGAGTGTTATCGTAGATCTTGCATAACTTCCGTTCACACTTGGTATAATGATCAACTATGCAAAGATATGGGATGCAATCCTAGAAGAAAGAAGGGATTTTTTGCAGATCTATTCATTCCCTATGGTCCTACAGACTATGTTGGGCTTGAGTTGAAAAAATAATATATATGATTCTTCATATTATGCTGAGTTTGGTTTGAAAAAAATAATAATATATGCAAGTTGATGAAATAATAAATATCATGTACTGTGTTTGGTTCAATTTTATCACTTTGGTCATCAATTTGTTAATCTAGTCTATTTATGAAAAAATTAATTGGTTTCTCTTCTTATATATATAAAGTGAAGTAGTTATGGGGGGCTTTAAGCATTTCATAATAAAATTGAATCAAAGTGCTCCTAACAACTGGTTGAATCACATGATCAAACTCATAAGCAATAGCAGACACCTATAATAAGAGGATGAGCTATAATTGCTTAAATTAAAATAAAATTCATAGGTTGATAAGTCTAATTTCCACCACATAAGAGAACACATAACAACAATAATAAGTTCCACCTCTTATAGAATTATTGATTTTTTTGATTTTTTTGCCTAACAACATCCAAAACATTTTGATTTCACTACTTGAATTAAACAAATTGATTTCTAAGAAATTTAGCCATTTGATTCTTATCAAATAAATCATGAAATATATATTGTGTCACTTAAAGAATAATCCAAGAATCATCACAAGCAAATTTGTCTCATTATTGAACAAGAAATTCGTATTAAAAAGTTTCATTTGGGATAGCTTTTTTACTACTTTCAAAAGCAAAATTTTTGTACTAAATAACTGCTTTAAAAAACAGTAAGAAAATTGTCTCAAACAAAGCCATAATTTCCTCATTCAAACTAACATAAGGAGTAAGTTGTACAAAATTTTGTTGTAAATGATTGAATGTGGACTCATAAGGAGGAGGTAGAACTAGAGAAATCTTTAATAAATTTACATCAAATATTCACATACAAGTCATTCAAATTATACAAATTATACAAGACAAGAAAAAAATGATGAAATGTTTATTTGAATCATAAGAAATACTAATAATAACAATTCACAAAGTCCTAGAAAATTGAATAACCAAGGAAAATGGTAAGCAAAGAAGCTGCAAAATTATTATATGCCTCTATAAATGGACAACCACTTTAAAAATAAACACATATATCTTAAAAATTAGTTATGTTTAAGTATGTAGCTTATGGATTAACTATTTTTTTTTTTTGGAAAAATTGGGACTAAGCCCGTATATTGATGGTATAGCAAAAACTCATATGCTTACAAAAAAGAGCCTACAAAAATAACCCAAAACCGGATACAAAGAAAGAATTAAGATTAGAAGCCCAAAATTGAACAAAATGAGCACAAAAGCTTTAGGACTCAAGAAGGATGGAACCCGCCAAAGGACAAACAAAACATCAGAGCCAGGAAGCTCATGTCACGCCCCAAGATCCAACTTGGAAAGAATATCAATTAACCGACCATTTACCAGAGTCATCTATACATCTCCAATTAATAACAGTCTATAAGAAAAGTCTATAAATTTAAAACATCCATATACAAGTCGATCCATATCTCAAAAGTCCATGTACAATACTCAGGAACTATACTATCAATACAAGTAAAGAAATATATCCTGTCCTGAGTACAAAAGAATCACCAATCGACCAAAAGAACAAAAACCTGTAGATCTGGATCAATTCCTATCTCCTGCTCCCAAGCCCTGACCTGAAAATATCAACCACATATAATGAGCTTTACAAAATCCAGCAGGTCACCTAATACCTATAACTGAAATCAAAGCACGGCGATGCTATCAATATGCATGTCAGTCAATCTAATTCATATCAGTCAATGGTCAATGAGTCAATGCAATCCGGAAATCAATAGTTAATAAAACCAGTCAATACAGTGGCAGGCAAATCGATAAATCAACTCAATCAATTAATAATCGTCAATCAAATCGATGCTGTCTAATCAATACTATCTATTCAATGAAATCAATCGAGAAAAGCAATACGATAAATCTAAATCTATTCTAACAATGAATCCATGCAGCAGTCAATATTAAAGCAATCATATCAATATCCATATGCACATCAGTCTAATCTATCAATTTCAAACAAATCAGAAAAACTACGAAAATCGGGCAGAGTAACGGCAGTCTATCAAATTTACACAAAAAATCCTGCAAAAAGCACAAATTTCCAATTTCTCCAAATTACAATCGAATATTCACGACATCAATACAAGACTATTATTCTATAGAATCCAAATCAAATCACGTCATGATATTTTTCTATTCAATTAAAATCGCATAAAACCAATTCCAACCGATAAAATCTTTGTAGAAAATAGTCAAATCGTGTATCATAATCATATCTATAACATTCCAAAAGTTGTGCGGTGAAAGTTGTGTCAATATCAAATCAGGTCCAAAATTCGACTACGAAAATACAAATCCGTACACAACTCAATCAAAACACAATATCTTCGAAAACAGAAATAGGATTCGGAGTCCTTACCACGAGATCTTCTCTTTTCCCAACAGCGGCGTCGGACGAAAAGCGCTCCGCGGTCTCCGAAATCCAGGTTTTCCTTTACTTTTCCTCTCTTTCTCTCTCTTCAAAATATCTGATTTTATAGAAATGATTTTCTCTCTCCTCGAATCGAGCTGATTTGCTTAAATCATAAAGCTGATCGGCCCGGCCGATCGCCAGATCGTTCTGGGACGATCAGACCAAAATCATCGGCCTGGACAGTTCCCAGAACTATGTTCATGACGATATTTTGAACAGTACAGATCGGCCTGGACGATCTCAATATCGTCCCGGACGATCCTGAGAGGAAAATCCAAATCAGAGTTTCCTCTCTTTCTCTCTCTTCAAAATATCTGATTTTATAAAAATGATTTTCTCTCTCCTCGAATCGAGCTGATTTGCTTAAATCATAAAGCTGATCGGCCCGGCCGATCGCCAGATAGATCGTCCTGGGACGATCAGACCAAAATCATCGGCCTGGACATTTCCCAGAACTATGTTCAGGACGATATTTTGAACAGTATAGATCGGCCTGGACGATCTCAATATCGTCCCGGACGATCCTGGGAGGAAAATCTAAATCAGATAAGAACAGTAAGGGAACGAGGTCTCACAGCTTAGTTGTTCGATACAAGCATTACCGTAATATAAATCTCTCTGATTGCCAATAGACCAGAACACGAGCGGAAAATAGGCTGCAAAATTAACATGCTAAGCCAAATGCTATACCACCAATGAACTGATGCAGATTGGTCGTCCAAGGGTATGCAAAACACAAAGAAGGTTCCGTTCATCATCGTCCATATAAGCGGCAACCAGAACTACTACACCTCAAATAAAGCACGAAGGAAACGAGGCATAGTGCAAATCATCATACTTCCACCTAGCAACTTTGCTAGATATAACCAAAGCCATTTTGCTGACAATTCTAGATAAGAAACTTTTAAACATGCATATCTTATGTCATTTCGTTCCCTCCAGATAAAATAAATTGCACAGCTAATCACAAAAAAAAAAAAAAAAATCATTCTCAGCCGTGTTATAAATGTCAATATCCTCCAAAAAAATTGAAAATCTGCAACAGTGAGGGCCTAAACAAAAAACTTTCCATAATCGAAAGGAGATGGGAAATAACCGCAAAAGAAAATCACAATGAAAGAACATATGAGAACTATTTTCCTCTTCAAGCTAGCAAAGAGAACAAGTAGAATGTTTGATAATATTTCTCTTCGCTAGAATACCAGCCATCTTTAACCCATCCCGAACCAAAAGCCAGATACACGAAGAATATCTAAGGGAAACTCTCTTATGCCAAATAAATCTAAACCGATCAACTTTTTGCAACCCACCAAAGAAGTTGAGTCTAAAAGTTTTAAAGCAAGGTTTAGTATTATCCCTCAAATCTAAAGTAGCAAAAGAAGAGTCCAAAATAGGGATAGCTAAAATGAGTTGCGTAATCGACAAGGGAAAGAAACCCGGTAAGCACTAGCTCCCCGCAACCACATAATCACGAATAAACACATATTGATCAAAAAGGGGAGAAAAAAACTCAGCAAGTGTCTTCCCATCCACCCAAGGGTCCCAAAACATAAATAAATTACTACTCTCAGCAATCACATTAATTTTAAAATTATCCTTGATCTTGGCCATAACACAATGAATGAACATTCCAAAATTTAGAAGAAGTAGAAGGAATAGGCTTCCGGGGGGAAGTATATTTGAGATTAAATTAGTCAAATACCAAAGAGTTTGTATTATATATCCTCCAAATAAAGGAGCTGTCAAACACGTGTGAAAGAGAATGAATATTCGGGATCCCAAGTCCCCCAAAACAAGTTGGTAAGCAGGTATTATGCCAATCTACCAGATGTAGCTTCTTACCCTCAATAGAGCCATGATAAAGACATCTCAAGCACAATCTATCAATGAATTTACAATAAGATTTAGGTATAATCGCTCCCGTTTTCTAGTAGACTAAAGAATTAGCAATAGTAAACCATAACAATTGGATATGACCTGCAAAAGAGAAAAAATTGACTTTTCAAACAGTAAGTAGAGTAGAAATTCTACTCAATAGTTGTTGGAAGTGAGAGGAATTAAGTTTTTTGGTGGATATGGACAATCCCAAATATTTGAAGGAGTGTTCAGTGGGGGAAAACCCAAGAATACTGATGATAGATTTTGCAGCTGAGGTGCTCTTAGAGAATAAAATGGAGCACTTGGCATTGTTAATGTGAAGGCCTGACACATTAGCAAAATTGTTTAAAATATTGGTCAGCTCAAGGGCATTGGCAAGGGAGGAAATCCCAAAAACTAGCACATGATCATCATCATACAGAAGATGATTGAGGGAGCTCTAACTATAAGGAAATCCCAAAAAAGAACTGGCATTCAAAGAGAAAGAATAAGCATCCATGACAACTGTAAATAAAAGAGGGGAAAGGGGACAGCCTTGTCTCAAGCCAGCAATGGATGTGAAAAAACCCTCCAGAGCATCGTTAATGCAAACATAAAATGGGACATCATAAACACAACTCCTAATTTAAGAGATAAACTTTTTTCAAAAAACCCTTCACCTACAATCTGGATATGAGGAAATCCCAAGACACATATTTAAAAGCTTTACGAATATCCAATTTAGCATAAAAAAAAAACTTTTTGGAAGAAGACCCATTAAAGTCGTTTAAAATTTCATTGGCCAAAATTATGTTGTCTGAAGAAATTCTCTTTGAAATGAACCTGGCTTAAATTTTGTGAATAATATGAGGCATAATGCTTCTTAAATGATTAGCAAGGATCTTTACAATAATCTTATAAATGACATTACAAAGAAAAATGGGTCGATAGTTAGAAATATTAGAAGCTTGCTGGTGCTTAGGGATAAGGGTAATAGCGGTACCTTTTGCGCATATAGGAAGATGACCAGTAGAGAAGAAATTTTTAACATCATTGGTCACATAAAGACCAATAATGTCCCAAGACCCCTTGTAAAACTCAAAAGTGTAGCCGTTAGACCCCATAGAAGAAGAGGAAGGTCTAGCAAAAACCACATCTTTAATCTCTTGGTCAGTGACATGATCCACCAAAGAATCAATAAGGTGAGGTGGATTTGTATCACCACAAGTGAAATTAGACTTAGTAGAACCACAATGCTCAGGAGGATTGTAAAGCTTTTTAAAATGCTCAATAATAGGTTTGGCAATCTCAGGAGGAGAAGAAAAGTGCCCCTCATCAGTACTGATTTATTTAATATGGGAAGAATTTGCTCTAGTCTTAATGCGAACATACAAAAAACCCAAGTCATTCTCACCATCTTGTAACCACTTAGCCTTAGCCCTTTGGATGATCTAGGAGCTCAACGCTCCATGAAGCAAGGAGATGTTAGCATTGATCTCTTTCAGAGAAGCATTAAGGTGAGAATCCAGAGGATTACATTGAATGAGGTCCAAACAAACCTTATGCTTGTGATTAAGATCCAAAAGCCTTGCTTTGATGAAATGATAATTAGCCAAATTCTTCTTTTTTAAATTAACTTTAAGATCTCTAAGTTTATCATACAAATTAGAAATAGGACTTCCCTCATGATGAGTAGCAAAGGAAGAAATAAGAACTTCCCAATATCCAGTCATCCTAATTCAAAAGTTTTTGAATTGAAATATATCAGCCAATATAGAAACATGACCCGATTTAAGTTGCAAGGGAGAATGGTTAGAACAGATGTGGGGAACCAACTTGTAATATGAAAAAGGGAAGCTATGAAGCCACTTTTGATTAACAAGCATCCTGCCAAGTTTTATGTGGATGGGGTCTTCCACACGCCCATTAAACCAAGTATTATTCAAACCAGTCGAATTAAGATTAATAATGCCAGATTTAGACACCCACATATTAAGTTCCCCTAATATGCTGAAATGCATCAGAGCTCCCTCCAATTTATCTTTAGGATCTCTGTAACTGTTGAAATCACCTATAATGATCCCAGGGGTGGAAATAGAGTCAGTCAAAATTGTAAGTTGTTGCCACAAAAGGGTCCTATCCCCAAGAGAATTAGCAGCATACACAACCGATAGAAGCATTAAAATAGGCTAAAGCTAGAAAAAGAGGAGAGTCCAATGAATCAACTAGGAGTTAAATAAAATAGGCGTAAAAGAGATATAAGAGTGATTCCACTTCAACCAGATCCTCCCAGAGGAAGAGGAACAAAAGTTGTTACAGCTATGTTCATTGGGGAAGACTTGATGAGTTTTGATGAACCAAGGGTCCATAAGATAATGAGAAGAAACTTTAGCTTCCAGGATACATAACATATCGAGGTCGTGAGAGGCAATCAAACTCTTACAGGCTATAACTTTTTTAGTTTTGTTAAAACGCTGAATGCTCCAGCAGCCAAGAGAGGGAAGGATCATTTAGACTTGGGGGGATGGTGTGCTTTCTTAGCACCTTTTAGCTCTGGTGGACTTGTCATGTTGAGATTTCTAAGATTGACCCATATCTAGATTGTCGTCAGTTTGTGGCCGACCAGCAGAGCCGACAACTTGAAGACAGGAATCCAATTGGTCATCCAGCTGCAGGATAGAAAATTCTGTTGGGAGAGGTTGTTACTGAAGCATTTTTACAACTCCTTTGAAAAGAGGAGATGAGGGCATTTTGCGGGGAAGTGGCAATGCTATTAATAGTGGATAGGGGAAGTTATATAGCCTGGAATTGTTCAGATGAAGAGGCTTCATCCAAGGGTGAATTTAAGTTTGGTATAGAATCATCCTTGTGGGCTTCAAAGCAGGATTCTCAGGGGAGGGGGTTGAAGAGTTTGGCTTGTCGGGGGAATAACCTGCTTAGGAATACATTGGGCTGTGGTGATATCGGTTGTGAGAGAAGTGTTAGTGGTGTTTGTAGGGGGAAGGATAGTTGGGGCAGATTTACTGGCATTGGAAAGAATGACATAAGAAGTAAGAAGAGCAAGGGCCTTCGGAGGAACCGGGGCATGACGAGCATGACTATAGCTCCTCCCCTATTTTGTGGCTGTGTTTGAGATTTGGGCTGTGGGTTTTTACTTATGAATTAACCAAACATATGATGTTTTAGGTTTATAGATTTTTCCACTAATGGAAATTGATGGATTAGCCAAACCATCAAAGAAAACTCTCTCTAATCTTATCTATCATTGGTGTTACTCCAATCTTTTCACGTATAAGCTCATTTCACATTTTTCTCTCTACGACTATAACCACTAATTCACCTGAGCATCCTCATATGTGCAAGTGCAACACTTAAATTAGTTGTATGATTCTCTTTTAATAGTCAACATTTTGTATCATAAAGTATTGCAGGTCTGACCACCATCTTATAGAATTTTAACTTAAATTTGAGGGGCATACTTTTCTATTGGCAAAACTAAAGTGGGCAAAAATTTAGATTAAAATGATGACAAAATTTGCTTAACAAATTTCGATGGGACTTCTACTAGAAATTCCCCTACTTATTTTTGACATAAATTCCACAAAAAAAAAAAATTGGTAGAAATGTCAAAATATTTATCAGACCCCCTCATTCTTCCTCTCAATTGCAACTCCTTAGTTCTCAAGTTCGATTTAACCTCGCCAGAGTGCTATTGCGTGTTTTGGGCAATTTTTAGCAATATTTTTTAGCTTATTATGTGGATATGAAGATTAAATAATTTAAGATCTAATCAGCTAGTTTATGCTTCTTAAGTGTAGTGTTTAAATTTTTTTGAAAAAAACAAAAGATTATTAGACCAACATTTCAATTTATATTAAAAACATATTTTTGAGAAATCTTTAGATTTTATGTTAGATTTGAGTTATAATTCATTGGTGTAAATATATATTCATATTTTAGATCTAAGTGAATTTTTAAGTGAATTCTTCCTTGTTTATTATCGAAGGGTTGATATTGATCAGTTCCGGGTCTTTATAGATTTTTAGTTATACATCTAAGTGAATTAAGTGAAATTATCTTTATGCATCTAGAAATTTCATGCTAGAATTAAGATATTTTTTTTTAGAAATTTGGATAATATTTAAGTGAAATTTTTATTTTGTAGATTTATATTTTATATTTAAGTGAAATTCTTTGTATATTCATATTTTAAGCAAAAAACTTGTGTGTAGAACTTTATTTTTTTAAGTGAAATTATATCAAATAAGTGAATTTTATATAGTATATATACATGAATATTTAAAGTCAAAGATTGTTAACGTATAATAGACTTTTACTTTTATGTAAAGAATTAACGGATGAATTCATGTAACTAAATATTTTATATATGTAGTTTCCCACTAGCCTTCATTTTTATCTGAAGAAAAGTTTAGATGTTCATGTTTTAGACAAAATAATCATGCAAGGTTAAACTTGATTACTATCAAGTTAGACTTGATTACAACCAAAATATTGATATTATATACTCTTAATGCAAATTTCTGACAAGCTGCACACTAATAAATGAAAATTATACTAAGATATACAAAGAAAATATTTAATATTTTGCAAATTGCTATTCGATACTTAAAGATTGATAATTGACTCATAATTTTCGTGGATATCTCTGAAGTTATGCCCTAGGCTCATGATTTAGGGGAAAGATTCTCAGCTGGATCAAAGCAACAATCAAACAATAATCTATGAACCCAAATAATAGAAGAAATATAGAAGGGGAGAGTTTTTGACATAGGCTCACAAGCCTTCGTATATGAAGCCCAATTCTTCATCACAATATGCTTTGTTCTCTTGCTTGCTGTGCGTCTCGTTTATGTGATTTTTATGGTGCTATGAACAATGATGAGGCTGCTTCATATTCGCTACCTCGTTGGCCTAGGCTTGCTGGCAACTTTGGTGGTTTTGCTCTTCTGTTTTGTGGTTTATTGTTTAGATTGTGGGTTGTATCTTGTCTTTTGCATGATTATTCTCTATTTGGTTTGTGATTTGCTGCCTTCAATGGATGGTCAGTGCCTTTCTTCTGCAAGGTTGTAGGAAGCTCTGAGTCCGCTTTGCTTTTGTGCCTTCTTCATCGATTTTTCATTTTTGGTGTTTATTGGTCTGTAACTGTCGATATTAACTTTATATTCTGATTTTATCAGCTTTTAGATCCTTTTTGCATTATCCTTTTATGGAATGAAATTTGAATCTTTTAAAGAAAAAAAACACCATAGCTTGCATGTTAGTGATGCAACCTAAGATGCAAACTCAAATACAAACAAAATTGTGGATCTTTTGGCAACAATAAGAGATTTACTACTAGTAGGAGCAAGCGACTTAGGAGAGTAAAGTTAAGGACGAAGATTAATCTTTTTTTGTTAATTAATCATATAAGCTCTAAATTTTGAGGACAACTGAATAATCAATGTTGTAAAATTTTGAATGCTTAATTGCTTTTCAAATGCACGTTTGTTATATTTTAGTTTTTACATTGTTGCTATTATTAAGTTTTTGATAGATTTTATGCAAGAATAATGTTATATAGGATTCCAACGAAACACAAATGGGAGATATCAGCAGAAGTTACCAACAAATGTTTAGTGACTTCGCTGTTATAATTCTGACATCTCCCAAATGTAATACATACCGACAGATTACTAGCGTGAAACCCACGAGAAATTTCGACAAACCATACCATCTTAGTAATTGCACAAAAACATTTGACGAATACTATTTTGTGTTAAATTTTGTCATGCCAGTCTTTTTAGCGAATAATTTGTCAGAAATTGGAAGGAAAAATTTTTCGTTGAAAATCAAGTATCAATAAATGTTTTATAATTAGGGTTATTAGCGATCGCAAAAAGTATGTATGAAATTTTATTTATGACAGAAAAAATTCATAAAAAATAATTATTTTTCTTGTGCTGTATTAGACATTTACTATTAGCAAATTCACGGAATTATTGATGCCATTTAGCTCTCTTCATGAGGTTTATTCTAGGAATTTGAAATCTACTAAACCACAAAGTAACAACAAAATCATTGACTCTCTAGTCATCCATCATAATAAGAATGCTAACAGATAATTCATCAAAAGTTGTATTTTAATGTAGTTGTAAAATGTATTTAAAAACTTAATAAAAATGGAACTAGGATAAGGTAAGGTCAACAAAGATGGTTATGATTATCGTCATTAGAGTAATCAACGATGATGTAAGGTGATTAGTTATTATCGATAGAGTGCAAGGACAAGTGATGAGCTCATGAACATTTGGGAGAGATGAGGGTGTGAGTGAGGATTAGAAAAGACGAGAATGTTTGAAGCGGAGGTAAGTGAGTGCTAACAAAGCACAAGTTTGGTGGAGATTGTGGGGACTAGGAGAGCAAAGAGCGCTTGCAAGCTCTAGGACGTCGAACTTCACGAGCGGGGAAAAGCTTGAAGACTTGGGTGAATGCGGAGATTTGAAATTTATCCTATTAAAGCGAATTTAAAAACTATAAAAAATAAATTATTGCCAAATGAAGATAAACGAAACCTCAAATGAAATACATTGTAATTGTTTAACACCGAATCAAATATTTAAAAATTTAAAATCAATATGATATACTTATAATACTCCATCAAACAGCCCCTAAAAAATTAAAAAAAAAACACACTCCATACGAAATACAATGCGCCAATTTACTCCAAACTAAAAATCAATAGAGTTTAATCTTGGAGACCCTTATTATTTCCGGACCTAATAAACGTCTGATCAGAGAACAAATCGCGACAAAAAATGAGAAATACCGAGCAATACCAAACAATAACGAGGAATATCATCATGTGAAGACCCAATGCCGAGTTATACCGAGCAATACCGAGTTATACAAAAGTTGTACCGTGTTTTTCCTAGAAAAAACTCGGTACAACTTGGTATTGCTCGGTATAGCTCGTTATAATTCGGCATTTATCTTCACAGAGCGGTATTCCTCGTTATTATCAAATAATACATAGCAATACCGAGCAAATAGCGAGTTTTTTGGTTGGATTTTACCTCCGACCGACGTTCCTCTAGGTCCTTTTACACCGGACCTAATAAAACTTCCGGCGGCTGGGCTGGACCCGCTTGGGCATGGAAGTTTGCGACGGGCCGAGTCGGACCTGAACTACAAAAGAAGAGCTGACCCTATTTTGCCAGGCCGAACCAGCCCGACGCTAGGTATAGAAAAGACCTTCGATTTCCTACTTCCTGAATCCTGCTACTTCATGGTTTTTCTGGTGTAATTTCCAACAGAGGGAGCGGAGCTATCGCGCGAACTCGGGTACCTGTCAGGTTCTCCACACCCCTCGTCGTGGCTGAAGCCGCTCCACTCCGAACCCTAGGGTTCAATTTTTGCTTTTTGTGATCCCGCACTTTGTCGTCCTCCCCTGCTCTCGCATCCGACATGACTTCCAAGTGCCCCGAGTTCAAATTCGTCACAGAAGGATGCCTCCAGGAATGGAAGGCCTCGAACAGCAATTTCAAGCTCCCGGAACCGGTCTCTATGATCAGGTTCCTCTACGAGCTCTGCTGGGCTATGGTGCGTGCTCCTACCTTTTAGGGTTTTGCCATGCCGTCCTAAGATTTTTCATCGTTCAATATGAGCTCTGTTTTGACGGCTGACTCTGTTGGGAGTGGAATGAAGATTCGCGGAGAATTACCCTTGCAAAAGTGTAAATTGGCGCTGGACTCGGCTACGTTCTCAGATGGAAAGAAGGAAGAGATAGGTTCCATGTTGGTTGATATCATTGCTCACTTGGGGCAAGATGTGAGTCACATTTTCTTTTTACTTCTTTACTTTTTTATTTTGTTCAGACCTAGGATTTTGTTGTTTTCTTGAATTTTATGGTATGGGAGCTTTGCGATTTGCTGGATTGGAGTTTGAATCTATCGAGTCCTTCTGGATGAGTCTGGTTGTGTGCTTTTTTTATTTTTATTATATTTAATCAATTTCATAGATTTGAGTCGCATATTTATCAGGAGTTCGCAATTTACTGTGCTGAAAGAGAATTTAAGCAATGGTCTACCACCGTTTTAATATGCTAACTGTACCTTTTCTAGAGTCCTTGGGTTGAGTTCTGAGATTTCCTGAATGATTAGATTCGTTTGAAACGCAAATTTTATTGTTATCTTGGATAGTTCAAGAAAACCACTAGAAAACCACATGCTGACATATTTAAGGAGGAGCATAATGTGCCATGTTCTTTCAATGCCTTAGTAGGACAAGCATAGAAGCGGTTACATATGGTTAATGTGCTGTATTCACTTTGGGTGCAAAGCCTCCTAAATAACATAATCAAATTATTAGCCATTTCTCATATGACTTAAGAATATTTCTCTGTTTCTGAGCATAAATACTAGCGATATGCATACTTTGTTGGTTGAACCTTGGTACATCAAGCACTCATGAAATGTGAGGGATAGGGGTGTAAGTGAGTTAGGCCGACTTATGAGCCAGCTCATGCTTGGCTTGATAAATGGCTTGTGAGCCAGGCCTGATGAGCTAACGTGCCAAGCTTAAGCCAAGTTTGTGTTGACTCGTTAGCTTGCGAGTTGGGTTGCTTAAAAAATATTAATATAAAATGTACTTTAAATATATTAGCATTCAAGATTTTAAGTTTAACCTTATAAAAATGTTTGAAATATATATCTCTCTATATTATATTAAGTGATTCTTTATTATTTTTCTTTTAGTTTTTCATTCATTTTATCATTATATATTATAATAATTGCTTGAATCATAATCATTTTCTCTCTTTCATAAGTTTGTGAGTCGGCTCGAACTTGTAGAATAAAGCTCGAGCTCGAACTCAATTAATTAATTAAGATAAAGCTCAAGCCAGAGGTGACTCGAGCTTATCTCGACTCATTTACACCCCTTTTGAGGGATAGCAAATTTCTTTTAACTTCTCAAAAAAGTAATTTTAAAATGCTATAGAAGAATAAATTTTTTCTAAGATTGAGAGAACATATACAAAATTTGTAGTATTGAAGTCATTTTCTTGAACTATGCTAACTTCAATGCCATGCTTTGTGTTGTTGGTATGCAGCATGCTTAGGTTCCTTTTATTATAGTTGTACAAAATTGAATTACACCGGCATTTGTTAAATATGCTATGCAAAATATGCCAATGATTTATGTATTGGCATTATGCCATTAAATGTCACACGATGGCATAATGAACCACACCACAATTAATTATTTTTTTGAATGGTTATTTAATTTATTATCACATATTCATAGGCCTAAGAAAGGGCCTACCGTGGTCTTTTGCATAAGTTTTTGATAATATATAGTTCAGAGAGGGCTTAAATTCAGAGCTGCTGTTCCATAATTCAAATCTATAGCTTTTTGGTTAAAATGGAGGCAACCTAGCCATTGCTCTTTGGAAAACCCTTATAAATATGCAATTTACAAACCTAAAGAATATTTGAATGATATATTGCTATGGCTTATGATTCTTTTTCATTTTTTTAGAAGTGTGACTAATAGCATGACTTATTATGACATGAGTTTGGCTGCTATGTAGGTTTTCAAATGGGTGATTACCTTAGATGCTAAGCTATGCCTGAAAAATAAAGTGCACGAAATACTTTGTTGTGCAAAGGTATATTTGTTTTAATCACTAACAAATTGTGTTTTTTTATCATTTTTGGGGGTTGAGATGGAGGGGTAGGAGGGGTGAGTAGTCATTTACTATTGCAGTGTTCACAGGGTTTAATTGATGTAGAAGGAAGATGCAAAGGATGAATTGCTTAAAGGAATTTGCACGCTTAATATTTCGAGAACAGTAATAAATAAAATTTATGCCAATTTAAACGTTAAGAAAAAAACAATAAGATGATAAAACACGCTTAGGCTAAATCACATGCCTAGGAGTTAAGGTCGTAAAACAATCAATTAATCTAATATTGTGTAGGTGGTTGGGCTCCAACGAAAAATCCCTAAACTAACAACGAGTATAGTCACTAAGAGATGCCCCTCACTCAACTCTTCCAACTTCTAGGCTTTAGCAGAGAGAATGACAAGAACCTTCATGAATCACTTATAAACCACAATTGAGTAGCGACTTAGAGATTAAAAGATTTGGAGGAGAGTTTACCCAAATAATCGGAAGATACGAAGTTCCGGTGGCTGTAGGGAGCCTTGGAAGGAAGTAGGTGGCATCCATGAACCTTCTTGAAGGCGTAGTCAACAATCTGAAACGTCCGGGCAACGTTTGAAGACCTTTCAATTGGCTGGATAGCAAGAAATAGGTGCAGATTTTTCCTGGACAGCAATCTGCACTGTTGGAAATAACTTGTACAGCTCCTATGTGGTCTTGGGTGCTTTGCACCCTAGCATATGGCCTTCCTTGATATAGATCAGCAGGTTCCTTCTGCTGGAAACAAAAGACTGGCAGCAATAATCTCAGGAGTGCATGGAGATGTCGTGGGAAAATGCTTGGGAATGGCAGCTGGAGGTGGGATAGGCTTGGGAAGGGGAATTGGGAAGGCTGTTGGGAGGATTCAATGGATTAGGGAGAGAAGAAGGGGCGGCAGGTGTTGGAGAGAGGGAACAAAATTCTGAAACTCTCGTTCAAATTTTGTTTAAGAGAGCATTGAGGACTTTCAAGTTTGAAATTTGAATTTTAGGAGGATTAGATGGGAAGTTGATTGAGGATCTTAATTAATTGTTTCCTGATTGGATACCAATTGATTAGAGTTGGAGGGAAACTTTAATTTGAAATTCAAATTAATTACAAATGGTGGCTTGATTGGGGTGGCAGCCAAGGGAGGTTTAATGGGGACTTAATGTGGGTCTAGGTGACGAATTGGGGAGAGAAAGGGGTTAGAGAGGAGGCCGACCACATAAGATGAAGTTTGAGGTGTTTTCATTTAATGCGTGGGCCCGGGAAGGATTTAATTGAGGATGGCCATTAAATCTGAAATTGATTTCAGATTTTAATGGGATTATGAGGTTTCCTAACGTACGTTATTAATAGGGAGAGTTTTAGAATTCAAATTTGAATTTGAATCTAAGTGAATAACTTTCCGAATTAATGAGGACACAAATTAGGAAAGTAATTAAGGATGATTTTGAAATTTGAAATTCAAAATCATTGGGTGGTGGATTGATGGACGACATCTTGTAGAGCTTGGGGAGGCCGGCGGTTGGGGGAGGGTTGATGGGCGGTGGCCGGTGGCTTGGGCGGCCCAAGGAGGCCGGCGGCAAGGGGATATTGGGGAGGGGAAAACTAATGCCAGGAGAAATAAGAGAAAGACTTGAAAAATCTAGGAAACTACAAACCTCAAGTATCTCCTCCTCAAGAACTCACTAAGAGATCTTGGGAATCTCGGAACTCACAAAGAGATCATTCTCCTCTCATGAACTCACTAAGAGATCAAACAAGTAGAATAAACTTTCATTAAAAAATCATCTTCCTTCAATACAAGAAAGCTAGCCTATAAATAGGCCTCATGAAAAGAAAAATAGCAAAGACTAAAATGCCCTTCAGGCAACAACACCACTTGATTACTCCTAAGGATAAAATGGGAAAAACAATAATATAAGATAAACTAGTACATAAGATATCAAATAAAATAAAATAAACTTTATATCACAGTCGTTGATCTTCTGATGTCCTCATCATTAATTTTAGAGCTGTTGTTCCATGATTCAAACCTATAGCTTTTGGGTTAAAATGGAGGCAACCTAACCATTGCTGGTCCGACCTTTATAAATATGAAAATTTCAAACCTAAAGAGTATTTAAATGATATCTTGCTATGTCTTATGATTCTTTTTCATTTTTTTAGGCGTGCCTAATAACATGACTTATTATGACATGATGATGTAGAACTACGTAGGGATGCAGTGATTTTGGAAGATTTTGCACAACTTTTGATTAGAAAATAACGAAGAAAACTACGAGCATTTAAAACAACGGAATAAAACGTAAGAGTGGTCATGCCCGCTTAGGCTAAGTCATATAACCAAAGATTTGAAACTTCAAAATAAATTAGAAAATAACATCATGCCAGAATAGGAGTTTTAACAAAAATCCCTAGTCTAATAATAAAAGCTAGAAACAAAGAGGTACACTCAAATCCTTATGTTTACTAAGCTTAGCAGAAGTAGGTGGAGGCGTCCTTCGTGACTACAATCAATTCACAATAAAGGTTAGGCTTAGGAAATACAAGAGGAGGAAGAGTAGAAAACCTTTGTCAAGGATCGGCGACGATCCTCCACTTGACGATCTCTAACTGCTCTTCAATAGCTTCCACTAAAGTATCCAAGATGCGTTCAATGTAATCTTCCACCGTATGATCGATCCTCGTGTTGACGTCGAAGAAGGTTGAACGGAGGATGTGCACAAAGCCGTGTTCGTCGTATTGAAGTCCGTAATCAGTGTCGGGATCGACCATTCATAGATGCTTAACGACGATGTCTTTCCCAAGGATTGCTAGTGTTCTTGAAGGTTGTTGAAGAGAAAGAAGTTCCTCTTCAACTCAAAGTAAGAATGAGGCACGGAGAAATTTTCCTCCCAAAAACTGAAATAAATTTCAGATCTTGAAATTAGAAGATGGGAAATCAGGAGGGAAATTTTAATTCCTAAATCCCGGTGGAGAATTAATGAGAGAGAGATTGGAGAGAGAGATTGGAGAGAGAGAGGGGGCTGGTGGCATCATGGGGATGGGGAGGGGATTTATTTCCCAAATCAAATATTTGGTTTTAGGAAATAAATTAGGAGCAAGGAGATTTAATAAAATTCGGCCAAGGAGGAGTTGGGGAGATTTGGAAATCGTTCCAAGGGAGACAAGGGAGACTTTTGGAAACAAATCCTGAATCCTCTTAATAGGGCCCGGCGGCTATAGGAGAGAGGGAGGAGATTTGGGGAAATTAAAAGAAGCTTCCTAATTTAAATTCATGTGATAGAAAAGATTTAATTAAATCCTTTCTCATTTAAAATTCAAATATAAGCTAATTAAGGAGCATTCCAAAAGTAGACATAGTAAATTAAGAAGGATTTTGAATTTCAAATCAATTGAATTTGAAATTCAAATCCATCTAAATTAGGAAATGAGGCTTGAAGGGGAAGGAGGGGGGGGGGGGGGGGGGGGTGGGGGGGGGGGGGGGCATGTGTTAGGTGGGAAGCCTGTAGGTGATGGGGTGAGCCGCAGGTTGAGTGGGGGATCGGGTATGGTGAAAGCCGGCGGCTAAGTGGAGGGGGAGGAAGAGAAAAAAAGTAGGGGATGGAACCACGAATCCGACTTATCTAAGTTGGTGGTTATTGCACAAATCTCCCTCTCCTAGGGATTCCACTCCAACTCTCAAACTCTCTTTAGAACTCCAACAAAAAAATGAAATTATGAAATAATCATTCATTAATTTCAAAAGAGAATAAGGAGGGCTATATAAAGCCTCGTACAAAGGACTCAAAGACAAAAGACCACAATGCCCCTTTGGCTTACATACGACATCCCTTAATAGAAGGGTACAACGGGAAATGAAATAAAATAAAACAAATAATGACAACATAAATAAAAAAAATATATAAAATAAATTAAAAGTACAACAACTCGATCGTGGCCGTAGATCAGCGGCCATGCTTATGATAAACCTTCCATGATCTGATGTCCCCATCACATGAGTTTGGTTGCTATGTAGGTTTTCAAATGGGTGATTTCCTTAGATGCTAAACTATGCTTGAAAAAAAAAGGTACACAAAATACTTTGTGGTGCAAAGGTATATTTGTTTTAATCACTAACGGGTTTTTTATCATTGTTGGGGGTTGAGATGGAGTTAGGAGGGGTGAGTAGTCATTTACTATTGCAGTGTTCAGTATGATATGGGGATCATATCAAGTAGATGGTTCATTAGATTGCAGTTATCTTAATTTTAGCATCATATTGTGAAGTTATCGAAAGAGTTGAATCCATTGAGATTTTAATGGTATAATTTGTTGATCAAGATTGCCAATTTTGATGATTTCTAGATCACACCGTTAAGATTGAAGTCAAGTCAGCTAGAGTTTGCAGGTTGCTCAAATACATGCTGAATAAAATCATGATGCTGGAAATGTGAACCATTGGATAGCAATTAAGAGACAGCAGGTTTTTTTTTTTTTTGAATTGAAATAAAAGTTGCGTGTTTTGTTGTGTTTGCTTAAGAATGATAGGCTTTTATATGATTTGCTATGATTATTTAGGATAATATGGAATTGGATTTAAATTTAATTCATGCATTATTGACTTATTATATGCTTGATTCCTCCAATGGAATTGACTAAACTTTCTACCAAAACCCTCTCTTTTCTTCTCCTTTCCCTATCCTTTAGTAGTTAGCCTCCCCAACATGTTAAGTTGATAGCTTGAGCATTGTGCCTTCTGTTGTTCCCAAAGCGGTCGGCCGCCCCCTACTTGTAGCTTTTGTTATCAATTATTGGTGTTATCTTACCTCTGTCCGACCTCTACTTTTTGTCACAACCTCCTTTTGCTATCCTAGATCTAGCCTACATGTGTAGAGAAGAGAAAATGACTTTTGAGTTTATACTGTCAATGGAAAGGAGTGAGGGAAGGTTTAATTGACTCATGCAGGGTTCTTTTTCTACTTTAAACTATTCCTTAAAACCAAAATTTATATTCATATGAAAAATGCCCTAGTTCACTATCTAGTTGATCTCTATTCTTTAACCCAAACCTTGTATTTAGTCATATGAAAGATGTCCTTGTTTACTATCTAGCTAGTATGTGGGATTCATAATTGTTTATTGACACACATTATTATAAACCTGCATTTAGCTGGTCCAAGTATAGTTTGAATTCAGATTTTTGGTTCAGTTATTTTACTTTTATATTGCAAAATCAAAATAGAATACATTAACATTCAACATTCAACATTCAACATTCAACAACCTGTATTTATTAAGGTTGAATCTTGGCTTTTTAATAAGCTTTGTAATTCAATTCATAGAAATTGATGGAAGAGATGGATTTCGTGTTCTATCCTTTAAGTGCTTCATAGAGACTATATGTTTTCTTGCAATTTGGAATTATTCAAAGAACCCCAATATCACAAGGCTAATAGATCATTTGAAGTTCCTTGCACGCTTATTTGCACTAGTTTTTTAGACCCTACCCTTACTATTGTCCATCATGCCTTGCTTTCCCCATTATCCATCACTATCATCACCCTAGTTTTTTTCCCCACTTCCTCATGCTTCTATACTTTGTCGTGCTAGCTTTTCCCCATTTGTTATAACAGTTCTATGCTTGTCGAACCAATGTTGCAGTTATACTTTCTGTGATCCCAAATCTCTCGTTGTTGCCTTGTCCATTAATAATGGGTACTTATAATATATCTGTGGCTATTTAATTGCCTATGTTTCTCAGTTTTTTCATACAACTATCTTATCTTATTTTTAATTTTTTTGAACAGGCAATTTTTTTGTTCATGTTTTCTTTTGGGGCTCAAAAATCTTTTGTCATAACTCATTTTATTGTTGTTTTCCCAATTATGTCGTTGAATTGTCATGATATTCAATTGTCACACTATTTTTGCTTGTTGTGAGGCTCCATTGAAGCATTTTGCAGTACGCTCTCTCTTTTCATTTCTCCATTTTCCTTCTCAAACACAAGCTTTTAACATCCAACTCTGATCCTCCAACTTATGTTCTTCCCAACCTTTTCATTTCATGGCAGCTTTTAACATTATTTACTTGTAGTTTAGATTGAGGATGCCTAAACCTTTTACTAGTGTTTGATCTCACTTCCCTAATACCCTTTCAAATATCATATTCTGTGCTCTGTATTTTTTCTGCTAATTTTCATATTTTCTTTATTTCTCCTCAAGTGGTCTATCTTCGTATATAATCTTATACCTCAACTGATATCTTGCTTATAACTATGCTATCTTCAAATTTTCTACACTGTGGTAAACACTAGAGATATATACTGCATTTTATTGCAATATTTCATGTACACAACTTTGTTCTTCTTTCCAAGAATTTTCATTTATTGTCGTATTATATTTGAAATCATGTTGTTGTTGTTGTTAACATAATGGAGAAAAAGGATTCATGTAGCCGACCCCACGTAGTGGGATAAAGGCTTGATGTTGTTGTTGTTTTCGTCGTGTTATATTTGAAATCACTAATCAGATTTCTCATATTTTATTGCTTTAATCTTACCTTGCAGCTCACAATACCTGTAGAGTACCGCAGCCGCCTTACAAAAATGGTGAGTGACTATTTTTTCTTTGTTAATTAGTGGTGGGTAACTTATATATGTTATAATGATGCCTATGTTTAAAAATTCTTTGTGACAACTATTTATTTATTTTTTTTATCAACTTTGATAGTTAATGGGCTTGTAAAATGGTCTAAGTGGATATGGTCGTGCTAATTTTGAATCAATCATTTCTTCTATAAGAAAATCCAACATAAGTGCTACTTTCATCAAACTTTTCTTTTGCAGTCATGTTATTGTTTAGCGAGCTGAAAAAGCAAGTTTTGTCTGGGTTTTGTAAATAACTAAAGAGTTATCTCCGTTTTACTTTTTAAACATCAAATTTGGATTTCACATGAATCTCATTTTTTTTGGGTAATTTTTGGGATGAATCGGCTCAAAGTGGAAGGCGACAACATAGATGGAACTAATGAGTAATGTTTTGCATAGCCCATAGCAGAAATCTCATTTGTTTTTAATATCCTAGAGGGGGTTTGAGCAAGGCTGTGTGGAAGAACGGATGGGGGGTGATTCTGCATGGCACATCTTGATTGTGCACCTTGAAGATGATATTGTTAAAGGTTTTTGAGGAGATTGTACATATGCTTCTTGTTCCCTGCAGTGATACAGAAAAAAACTCAAAACAGACAAGATTACCTTATTCAATTTACTTCAGTACTTATATATCCAAGTAGCGTATGATCTTGTAATATTGAACATATTTAAAAAGAGAATGTGATGCAGGACATATGTGAAATTATATATGTGAAATTATGATTTAGATAAGGATTTTTGTACGCTTAATGATTAAGAGCAAATTAATTAAATCTTTATGGTGATTTAAACAATGAAATAAAATACTAAGAGCGGTAAACACAAGCTTAGGCCAAGTTACGTGTGGAAAGTAAGAACCACAAAACAACTAATTACTCTTGATGCTGCCTATGAGATGGGTTTCAACAAGAAATTCCTAATCTAACAATGAAAGCGGTGCTATGAAAGATCCCTTACACATTTCTACTAAACACTAAGTTTTAGCGAAGAGGATTAACACAACTTTCATGATTCAATTAGAGCTACAAACGAAAGCAACGAGAAGGATAATGGATTTGGATGAAGAGTCTCACCTTCGTCCGGTTTTAGAAGCACGTTACTAATGGAGGGGACAGTGGACAACAAGTATCTTGAATCGGAAATTCGTAGACAGCAATCAAGAACTTTCTCGAACCAAAGAACAGCCGGGAAGAAGTGCAGAAATTCAAGAAAGCTACCTGATCTTCACTGGACAACAACTAGGAAATCTTCTTGGACAGTTTTCCTGCTGATTTTGGTATTTATGGACAGCAGGGAATCATGTGTTGGGGGCTAGGGTTTGATGTGGGTGGCGGGTAGAGAGAGGGAGGAGAGGGAGGGAGAATTAGGGAATTAATTCCTTTGATAGGAGTCTAGGTTTTGGAAAGAAATTAAATGGTGAAGGAGCCATGGGGCCGGCGGCATCAAGAGGAGTGGAGGGGATTGGGGAAGGGTCTTTGGTGCTTGCCTCTTTGGGAATTCCAATTAAGGAGGGAAGAATTAATTCCAATACAATTCAATTTTGATTTGGATTTGATTGGATAAGTTTCCTAAAATAGATCTTTATTACAGGAAACCATTTGAATTTCAAAAATTGATTGGTTGATTGGATTGGCAGCATTCCCAAAATGATTTGTATGGAAAAGGAAAGAAGTAATGGAGGGATTTGAATTGTTTCCAAGAGAGATCATTGCTTTTGGAAATAATTCCACAAAGAACCAAGAGGGGGGCCGGCGGCATAGGGAGGGGATTGGAGAGATTAAAAGAGGTTTAATGCTTTCCTCATTAGGATTCACTAATTAGAATATAGGATTTAATGTCCAATCCAAATCAAATTAAATTTGAATTTGATTTTAGAAACTTTCTTAAAATAGGATTCTATTTTAGGAAATGATTCAAACTTCAAATTTGAATTAATTGATTGAAAGTAAATAACTTTCCCAAGAGGAGCTAAGCAAGAAAGGAAAGTGTTCAAGTGGAAATTAGAAAATTGGATCCCAGGGGGAGAGAGGGAAACCGGCGGCTAGGCTGGGGTTTGGTGGAGGAGGAGGAGTCGGATGGGTTACCCAATTAAGGAAACCATCCTGGGGGCCGGCGGTTATGTGGGGTGGAGAAGATGGTCTAAGCCGGTGGTGGGGTGGGGATATGGCCGGCGGTGGAAACTTGGAAGAGTAAGAAGGGAGGGAGGGTAGAAAGAAAGAAACGATAAAACAAGCCACGAAATCAAACTCTTCCAAGGTTGGTTGGTGATTCGCTTCCCTCTCCAAGGAGTCTCTCTTCAATCTCTCTCAAGCTCTCACAAGAACTCAAAACACAGAAATTTTTTATCATTCATTCATTAACCATCAAAATAGAACATAAGGGCTATATATAGCCTCATACAATGGACTCAAAAATAAAAAAAAAACGGCGTCGCCCTTTGGGCTTATACATGACCACCCTTAAAGGGTAAAAGTGGAAAACAACTAAAGCAAATACAAACATAAATAAATAAAATACAAATACATATGACAACTTAAAAATACATCGGCACGATCATGGCTGTAGATCGGCGGCCACACCTCTGATAAACTTTCTAAGCTCCGATGTCCCCATCAGAATTGCATTTACTTCTAATAGTGAAGTTACCATATAAAAAGAAGATTTACTTTGAAGAAAATAAATATTTGCTTTAGGATGAGACTGTAGAACCGAAAATGTAAAGTGTTTGATCTTCAAAGATCTCTTTGTTAAGAGAGACCTTAAGAGAGACAACGTTGAACTTTAAAATTAATTTTAATATGACTTGGAATAATTAATTATTTTCATTGTCAAGATTGCCATAAAAATTCCAGAGCTTATTGGCCGATTATGCATTAACAAGGCTTGATGGTTAATGAGGAGATACCAAAAGATTATCAAGAAAAAAAAGTGTTTTTTAAATTAAAAAAAATTATATTGTAGAAATGTTGTTTTTATTATGGCTTCACTTTATTTTAATAAAGCTAGTTACATTGTTGAAGCTTTATTGAAATCAGGGCTCCACCTTGTTTAATAAGACTTGGTATGCATCATCCACTGTCTTTTATTGTAGTATGAAATATTGTCTTTTTTTAAAGAATGAAAATGAGGTGAACCATTTAGTATTGATTCTGTTAGGTTTTAACAAATTGTTATCATTTGCTCAGGGAATCTTACATGATTTTTTCAATGCAGGCAAAATGGTTTGCTGAATCTTCATTGGTTCCATCTAGGCTCTTACAAGAGCGTTGTGAGGTGATTACTGGTTGAAGCCAAAGTTAGCCTTCATATATTATTTTCATTTAGGACTGGTTATTGGAATTACATTCTAATGCTATTTGCTATCATTGCAGGAAGAATTTTTATGGGAATCTGAACTGTCTAAATTAAAAGCTAATGAGTTGAAGTCTAAAGAGGTATGCATTTTTTATTCATTGTAGTTGTTGGTTCTAACTATTGCAGAATCTTCAAAACTTTCACCATCATTAGAATTTATATCCATCTTGTCATATATCCCATTATGCTAAGCAATATCTAAAAGTTAGCTGAGCTGGAGAATTTATTACTGGTGTGATAGGTTAAGTCACACTTTACACAAAAGCGTGGGGAGATAACTTATAAAACTAAAACTTATTAGTTAAAATGAATAAATGACTCATTTATTTGTGATAAAAAGAATATTATAGATACTAGGAAGGCAAATTCTATAAATAACAATAACATTGGCTATGTTCCTTAGAGGGCTTATAAATAGAGGTGTTGGCTTTTTTAGTTGCCCTTGGGATTTCATGGCTTTAGATTTTTGGGAGATGTATTCCCGAGATGTTATGTCTCAATGTTTATGATAGGAAACACTTGTAAATCACGAGTATTTCCTATAAATCTTCTCAAAACAGCGAGAATTCCTCACAAAATCCTCACAACATCACAAAAACAGTTGATAATTTGCATTATTTGATGAAGGGAAAACAAAAAATCGCAAGATACAATTGATCCTCTATTCGAGAGGAGGATCGATCTCTGCCAAATCTCTAGATGCCGCTAGAGCCCAAAGAAAAACCTAAATCTAAGAGATCTCAAATTTTAGCCAAATTCAAGATACCCAAACCCATAGGAAAACAAACTATTTAATGCATACAAATCAAAAGGAAATCCCTAAATAATCCTTACATTCAATTTCCCTCCTAATCTTCCACAAAATTCCTTCATAAAACGCTCCCATGGAATTGAGGCTCGCGTGGCTAGGGCTGCAAACGAACCGAGCCGAGCCGAGTATGTGAGTGTTCATGTTTGTGTTTGTTTAATATTAGCTTGTTTATGTTTGGTTCGTGTTTGATTCGAGCTTTATTATTTGTGTTAATGTTTGGTTCGTTTAATTTAAGAGTGTTCATGTTTGGTTCATGTTCGTTTGTTTAGTGCTTATCGAGCTTTAAACGAGCTATGTTCGTGAACATATCTTGCAAACAATCTATTGAACAAGCAAACATTAAATTTGTTCATGAACATTCTAAACAAACAATCTAACAAACATGGACAAATATGAAATATTTCTTGTTCATGAAATGAAATTTCTAAAATAAAACCAGTTGTATATTTAAAATGAAAATATGATTAAATTATATGAACATTTGTTATAATATTTTATTACTTTAAAAATTATTTATAAAAAATAATTATATTATATTATGGTATAATTAAAGTTTTTATATTTAATCGAACTCGAATCAAGCTTGTTCATGAACATCAACTGATGTTGTTTGCGAACATAAACGAGCTGAACGCATTAGTGTTCAAGCTTGTTTATTTAAGAATCGAGTATTTAAAATATTGTTCAAGTTTGTTTGTTAGTTAATTAAACGATCACGAACGAGTTTTAATCGAACCGAACAACGAGTAGTTCGTCGAACGTTTGGTTCGCTTGCAGCCCTACGCGTGGCATCCCACACAGGCGGAGTTTTTCTCCATTGTTTCGCGTCCGGGCCGGTCCCGCGTGGACCGGCTGGACCGGTCTAATAATACTCCCCTCCCGAAGATCCACCTTGTCCTCAAGGTGGAGATATGCTCGTGTTCCGGTGGAGGTGGCCATCCTTGAGGTGACTGAAAATTCTTACTGTATTGCTGAACCAAGGGCTGCACGGAAAGAGAAACATCCCTTCTCTCTTCAAATCTAATCGCATCCAACCTGTGTAGTCCCACCAGATAATCTCCCCTCATCTCTTGTATATCCCTAATCATGGTCTTAAGTAATGTGTGGCTTTGGATAGCCCTGCATCTCCCCTTATAATCACTTTTCTCCCATCAACCATTAATTCCATCGTGAGTGCTCCCCAATTGTCCTTGGTTTCCCCCAAGGTTTGCAACCACTTCATCCCCAGGATGACATTAGTGCTTCCTAACTCTAGTGGAGAAAGTCCTTCCTTACTTGAATCCCCTGGATGGTCAACACCACTTCTTTACAGATTCGTTAGCCTTTCTCCACCTTCCATGTATCCATCATCACTCCATAACAACCGGTGTCCACCAATTTCATTCCCAATTGGTCGACGACCTAAGTGGAAATGAAATTGTTGGTAGCCCCACTATCAATTAGCACCACAACTTCCCTGCCGTCTATCTCCCCCTTTACTTTCATGGTATGATTCGTAGTGAATCGTACCACTGAGTTCAGGGAAACCTTAGCCAGATCCAAGTGTAGCTTCTCCTCCAGCTCCTCCTCTGTCTCCTCCTCACCTCCCTCCTCAGTTTCCTCGTCATCGCAGACGGTGATAACTTGAAGAGTTCGGTCCTTGCACCGATGTCCTGGCGTATACTTCTTCTCGCACTTGAAACACAACCCCTTTGCCCTCCTCTCTTGCACCTCCTTCTCTGTCAGTCTCTTGAAATTTTTCCCACTCCCTCCTCCTACTGGCTTCTCTCTGGTGGTCTCATTAATGTTGCCTAATGCAGACCCCTTGGGTGCTAGAAGAGTGGTCGTCGTCCTGTAAGAGCCTCCTGAGCCACTATTCCTGACCCCCTTTTCCAGATTCTTCTGATTTTCCACTAGCTGTGCCAACTTCATGGTCTCCCCCAAGTCACTAGGCATCAGAACTTTCACTGCCGCACGGATCTTTGACTTCATTCCCTTCATGAAGTTCCCTTCCAATACCATATCTGATAGTCGCTCCACTCTACTGGCTAGGTGCTCAAACTGCTCCCGATAGTCTGCTACTGATCCCTCCTATGCCAGAGCAAAGAACTGTTCATAGAAATCTCCTCCCTGATTGGTTTTAAAACATTCTATTATGCAGTCCTTGAATTTCCTCTAATTTCTGATAGGTCTCCTCTGGTCTTTCCATTGATATCATGACAGTGCCTTCCCTTCCAAACATAGGTCTGCTGCTGTTAGTTTCTCCTCCTCCCTTAGCCCATTAACGACAAAGTACCTTTCCACCTTATAGATCCACCTATACGCATCTTCCCCCTCGAAGATAGGCATCTTCAACTTCCTCACCTTATAATCTCCACCATTTACCCTGATTCTTCCATAATTTCCCCTTTCCCTAGTGCTAGGTCCACCCCATGTTTCCTGATCTTCCCTTGCTCTGCCATAGCCTAAACTCCCTTCGAGATCCCCCCTTCTTTCTTCAAAATCAACACCCCGACGACCGTAAAACCCCTCATGGCATTCCCAATCAGCCCCTCTTTGCTCCGCTCCCCCATAGCCATACCTTTCCCTATGTCGATATCCTCTTTCCTCCCTATGGAACAGCTCCACATAGGGTCTTCTTCTTCCCCCTTCCACGATTTCCACCTCTTCTTCTTCCTTACGGATTTCAGAATTGGTGTTTTACCTCTTGGGATCTCACGGCTGGCTCCTTATTCCGTGACCGTCCCTCGTTTCCCGTGGCTGTGGCTCTCGGTCCGTGCGGTTCCCTCGTCTCCCGTGGCTGTCTCCTTGGTTCCTGGTTTGGGTGTTTATCCGTGAGACCGTGAGCTTTGGGGGAAGATTTCTAATGCCTTATTATGCTTTGGTTCTAAGTGGCAATCATTCCCAAAGACATGTGGCTGTCTTGGCATTCCATCTCTCTTGCCTACTAAGATATGGAGAAGATGTTATGAAGAAAAGGGAGTTGATCATTTTGTGAGCATAGTGTTGTCGATGTTAACCTGCGGGTTTATTCGGAAATCCTGCGGTGCTCATTTACCAACCTTCGTTTTCTCATTCCCCTCCCGGAACATCCTGCGGGCTTTCCATTTCCACCCTTTTGAAGATTTTTTCTCTGAATATTGAAATTGAGGGTTAAGATAATATGCTGCGGGCTGTCTAATCTATTCTCGTCCTCTCCGCAAGTGCCACTCTTCTCTGCATCTAAGCATAGAACTTGCACTAAGGGTCTCATGCTCAAAATGGCATAAGTAACAGTAGCCCAAAATTTATCATTTTAGCAGAGTTAAGCCATTCAGTTGATGTAAACATGGCTTCCAAAGGTTGCCTCACCTTCAAGCTCTGCAGTGTCAAATAGGAGGTGGCAAACCTATAGATTCACAGTGCACAAATGTAAGAACTATGAACATACAGTAGGAATGATTTGCAATGTACAAAATTAAGAACATACCTATTGGTTGCAGTGATTTCTTTCTTTGAAAACTTTCTCATCAAGCTTAAGACCCAAGAGTGATTGTAGATGAACTTCGCAATCTTCTTCGCCCTAGAAAGAGCACTCTAGGTAAGTCACTAAGATCCTCTAAAATGAGATCGATACAATGTGTTGCGCAGGGTGTCCAATATAGGTGTGTCCTATCAACATCTGACCAGCTGCTTTGTATGCACTGGCATTATCAGTCACTACCTGGACAACCAATTGCTCCTCAATCTCCTCAATAACCCCATCAAGCATTTTTCACCTCCTCTGAAGCATCAACTGGTTGTAGGGATTGTTGACAAGGATGTTAATCAAGCTCCTGCTCTTAATGTCAGACCATCCATCTGACATCTCTCAATCCATGTCCTTTTAATCTCCTGAATGCTCCGCTCTGTGTTTTGCAGCTCCTCTCCATGTTCGCAACTCATACATGGAAGGTGCCTTCCCCTCTTCCATACAATCCTACAGACCGCAACATACTTAGGCAGGCGATGTTTAAATGGTATTGCATTTGTCCATGCAAACCTGTTCTCTAGTACAAGCTGCAGGCATTCATCTCTGCTTTGCATATACTGATTTGCACCTCTACTATGTATAGTAGAGGAAGAGCCCTTTACTATCGCTCCCAAAATAAGCACCATGCTCGACCCTTTCATCAAATTGCTCATTTGTAAGTGTTTAGCAGTTTTTTCTTCATGTAAGCACTTTGTGCGGCACTACACGGTGCTACGTTATTGTGAGAGCATGATAAGTGCTCTTTCATGTTACTCCGACCACTTTCTTTGTTTTAAACAGACATGACGTCAACTTGCATGCTAATCCAAGAAGGGTCACGCCGCAATTTTCGCAAAGTTTAAGCTTGAGTGGAGTACTCCTAGAGGGCGGCCGAAAGTTTCAACTTAGAGATGCAGGAAACTGGAGCTCGGGAGCTCTGTTTCGCGAACTGAAGAGGGAAAAATCGACAATCTTTGAGGCGTACTTGCGCAATTGCGCCTCTGAGGCGCGCCTCAGTCCCAGTGAGGCGTACGCCTCTTATAGTGGAATTGCGTAGGTTCTGAGGCATTTTTGGGAGGAATTGCGCAGAGGCGGGCCTCAAGGTGCGCCTCTAATTGCGCAATTTTAAACAGAGTCCGTGAGCTTTGGGGGAAGATTTCTATGCTTATTATGCTTTGGTTCTAATGGAAATTAAAGACATGTGGCTCTTGGCATTCCTCTCTCTTGCCTATAAATATGAGAAGATGTTATGAAGAAAGGGAGTTGATATTTTGTGAGCATATTTGTTGTTAACCTGCGGGTTTATTCGGAAATCCTGCGGGCTCTTTCCAACCTTCTTTTCTCATCCCCTCCGGAAATCCTGCGGGCTCTTTCCACCCTTTCTTCTCGGGCTTCTAATCTTTTCGTCTCTCTGCAAGGGCCACTCCATCTGTATCATTCTTCTCAAAGTAAAGCAACTTTAGGGTGTCGTATCAGAGTTGACTTGAAGCATCTATTGAAGAAATTGGACAATCTTGCAGTGGTGGACCATCGGTTTGCTAGTTCTATGCACTTTACTTATTTAACCTACAAATTCGATGCATGTGAGGAACCCGCTCTGACGGTTGTCTGAGGATAGCGTCTTTTTAAATTTCTTTATTTCTTTAAAATCTCCTAGCATCTTTGTTGTGTTTGTCAAGTTTTGGGTCGTTTGCGTTTATTTAATAAAGTTTATTTTAAGTTCTACTCATTGTGTCAGTTTTTCTCTTGTTTGTCTACATCAGTTTTCCTTGTGACATTCTTTGTGTGATTCAAATCTTTTAAAGTGCGAGTCTCATATTAAATCAAAATCTCCAAGAATCGACTCTTTAACTTTTTCTTGAGATGCATCCTTTTATCTTTGAGTACAATTTGCTGTGAAATTTGTTGTGTTTGTTTTGCTAACTTTTTTTGTTAATGGTCTTTTCTTATTGGTTGTAGAGATGTTAGCATTGGGAAATAAGAGGCTATCTTAAAATTAGAATGCCGTCGCAGGGTTCACAAAATTGTGCTTCCTGCTTTATTTCTTGATTTATTACTCTAGTTTGTGTTATTTTCTATGATTTACTTTTTCAAATTGCAGGTCAGAATAAACACACGCCTTTTGTATCAACAAACAAAATTTAACCTCCTTAGGGAAGAAAGCGAGGGCTATTCCAAGCTGGTAAGGGTGGTTCTCACATGTTTTTGAGAGGTCTTAAAAAATAATTAAACGATCAATGTTTCCTAACAGTTTCATTGACTTGTGCTAATGATTTATACAATTTCAATCAAGCTATTTTCATGCCTTTCTTATTTGATCAATGCAGGATATTCTTTTGATGTAATTGACATTGATATTCATTTGAACTCTATAAAACATATGTAGTATCTCAGCTACCGATGTTGACTCTTTTTCACTATTTTTGTCTAGGCTGTACTTCTTTTCTTTAGTTGCTAATATTCGAACTTGTTTTACCGTCTTGGACTGTTTATCAAATTTCTCTTTTAAATTTGTTTGAAAGCGTTTCTTGGATCAAATGTTAGGTCGTCTTTATTTAGTGGCGATGCTCTCTACAACAGCCCCTCTTTAAATCAGCATCCCTGCTTGTGTATGTGGTGCACTTAAGACAATCTTTTACACTACAAATGCTTTGCACAAGTGTGTATTTCCTTGAAATCTCAGAAATATTAATCGAAGACTATGCTTTAGAGAGTATGCTGTATGCTAGAAACCAAAGAACCAAGTTTTCGCTCATACTGTTAAAATGGTAATGAACACAGACTGACCATATTTCACCCTTCATTAAAATGAACTTTGCTGAACACGTTTCTACCAACTTGCATTTGATTGCCAAGTATGGTCTATAAAGTCAATTCACTTATCTTGAACAGTAGAGCTCAAATTTTCTCTTATCATGTCCATTTTAATGTTATGCCCAACGATGACCTGTTAAATGTTAAATCATCTTATGCATCATGCTTGTCAAGTGTACTATTATCAACATACTATATTAATCACAACTTAACATTCATTTCCTTATTTCATTTATTTTTAGCAAAGATATCTTATCTTAGTCTTAGAATCTGTAATGTTTAGATAACTAGGTTCATTGGCCATCACAAGATAATTGATTATATAAAACGCATTCTACATGTCATAGGGTAATGACACAGTTTGCAGGCTAGCATCATAAAATTCAATAAGCTCATCTGTTACCCAAATATTATCGCTACGGAACTAACTCTCAAATCAATATCAGGAGTTTGACTACCCGTTTTCCTCCATTGGGCTCACCATGTATGCTGCCCAACTTGTATAGATCATCATCAACATATCATTTTCAGCATGTCCTACACAATAAGATTTTTTTAAGCATGTTGTATTTTACATCATAGACTATTTAATTATATACTTTATGCATCTTGAATATGCTAATCAATATTATGCATTCATATGTAAATCATACGCGCCATACATCATACTTTTAAAATACAATTGGGGTGTGAGTTGAGCCTCGACTCATTGATGAGCTTATGTGGTTGTTTGGTTTGTTGAAAGAAGAATGTAGAATAAAATGAAATGTAATGTACAATGGATACAATATATTTGATTTGGAGTTATTTAGATGAGCTTAAATAAATGCTAATGATTATTATTATTATTATTGTTTGGCTTTAAGTAAAATGAATGCAGTGTAAAATAAACGATAGTGGTTGTTTTCAGTGTGTGGCGTCAACTGAGTCAGTTTGCAATGTATTTGGAAATTGGTTGAAAACTGATGAGTTTAAAATGCATAAAAAATGAACTACATATTGAAAGGACCACGAAAACCTTACTTTGCATTCCTTTTTTCATCAGATAAAATGTCAAAATTTTCAAATCCCCTACATTTGGAGTGCTTTGCATTCCTTTTTTTAGCTAACCAAATGACCCTATGAGTGGAGCTTCTCAAGCCACAAGCTTGAGCATGAGCTCAAACTTGAGCACATTTATTAAACAAGTTTAAGTTCAATATTGATAAGGCTCGGTTCGTCGGCTGGAGAGTTGGCTCAACTATGATATTTAGGGTCTTGCAGTTTTAGGTTATTCTTGAGTATTCAGAGAACCCACTACCTCTATCAAATTAATCACATCCATTTGACTTCCTCCACTGCTCTCAGTGATGCTTTCTCTAGTGAGATTTTTTCGAGACTTCCTTTGCTGAGCTCGTTGATCCTTATCTAGCGAGCTCCTGCAATGAGTCAATGACTACCTCTACTGGACTCGTTGATGCATCTCCAATGACCTCCTGTTGCAAATTCCTCTTGAGTCAAGCTCTGGAGCTTCGTTTACACCCCTAAAATACGTCATTTTAATAAAATATTAGCATATCTTAAAACTTCAAACATTTGGTTTCAAATTGAGCGTGACTGTTTATCCATGAATGTCAGGATATAAACGTATGCTTTCCAATTCGAAATCTTATAATAATTGGCATTCATTGGAGTCTAAATTACTTATAAATTTAAAAGCAAAATTCTAAAGAATACTTGTTTCATGAAACAAAGATTGAATATCTTACCCTTCTGGTGATTGAAAATTAGACAAGCTTCTTTGTATCGGTCACTTTGAAACCTTTTTCTCTTACAAAGAGTCCGTGAAATGTAAATTTTTCAAATCATAAAAGTTCTAACTGAATTAAAAATTAGTATCTTATCAAACTATCGATCTACAATTGAACAAATTTCTTTGTACTGGTCACTTTGAAACCCTTTTTCTTATAAATAATCTACGAAATGTAAAATTTTCTAACTTATAACATAATTTTAAACAAAAAACTTTCTTTAAATAAACTTTTACCTGAAAGCAACATTTTCTCATACAAATCTCAATGCGTACCGGTCTGGTTCGATTTGTGTGAGAAATTACTAATACCCAGAAATTTCTGAACGCAACTTTTTTCCTTTATTTTCTCCTTTTCCGGCCCTCAGCCTTGGCTTTATTCTTTGTATATTGCTCGGGGTCTATTGGGTTAAGGGATGGAAAAATGGGGGCGGTGAAGTGCTTAAGTGTTTGAGTTAATATATATTAGTAGTTATTTTATTATACTTAATTTACTTGAAGTATTCAGAACTCTCCATTGTCCATATCATGATTAGTCAAGTAGAAATTCCCTCTGACTGCTAAAGGACAATAACTTCGGCTAGAGAAAAAAATAATCCAATTAATAGTGAAGTTGAATAAATTTAGGTTAAAAATTAAATACTATATATATATATATATATATATATATATATATATATATATATATATATATATATATATATATATAATAACAAAATATGGAATCTTATGAAAATGCCTGTAATTATTTTTATAGGATTTGCAAAAATTACAGCATGCAATTTTTGGGTAATTTATGACTTTGTATCTTTATAAAAATTTGAATATTACATTTTATTTGTTTTATTCATAAGTTTTTAAAGCCACGACTATAAATATTAACTCAATGTCTTAAAGTTATGATTTTTGTTAACATTGAGTTTTCTACATTGGATCTACCCAGTAATATGATGAAAGAGGGGTATCTTCCAGCTTCATTTATCATCTTGCATGTCTGATTCATCTCTCTGCCATCATTGCTGAAATTGGACGTTTTGATTCTCTGATTTTAATTTTATAGGTTACTCTTCTTTGTCAAAATGGTGTAGATGCTGCTAACCAGACTACATCATTTGGTATAATCAGCATAATTAAGGTGAGAAAATTTACATTGTTAGCTTTCATGATGTGATTATTTCTGCCTAATATCTCTTTCAAACTTTAATGTTTGGCAGTCTTTGATTGGACACTTTGATTTGGATCCAAATCGTGTCTTTGACGTTGTAAGTTGCATACTTCCTTGGCGCGCCAACCTTGTTTTTTTGCAACTTTTTTTTTTTTTTTGGTTTAAGCTCAAAACTTTTTTCTTACATGTTTGCTTGTTCCGCCTTCAATTAAATTTAACTGTTATATATTTTTCTATATTTGTAATAATCAATTTAATAATTGTTGTTATAATTAGTTTTATATTAGTTAGTTGTTTTTTTTATTTAGCATGCTTTGTAACTTGAAATTATGAAACTAAAACAGGTCTTGGAGTGTTTTGAACTCTACCATGACAACAACATATTTTATAGTCTCATTCCTATCTTTCCTAAGGTAACTCTTCTTTCTCAATCAAATCTAAAATTATTGCTCCTTTTTGCAGTAAAAATTTTACTTTGTATGATCTATTTTGCAGTCACACGCTGCCCAAATATTGGGTTTTAAGTTTCAGTACTATCAAAGAATCGAAGTTAGCTCTCCAGTTCCTTCTGGGCTTTATCGTCTTGCTGCGTTGTTGGTAAAATCAGACTTTATTGATCTTGATAGTATGTAAGTACCAATTTCTTGTTCCAGTATTTGATTTGTGGTTATTCGTAATTTTGGCATTTTATCTTTTATTTTTGCTTTATAGTTTTTAATTACTTATGTGTTCTGAATAATTCTGTGGATTTGTACCTTCAATCTTTCACGCATTAGTTTTTGTCTGTTTGAATGAATATATTTGATCAATTTAGTCATATATATGTTTTATTATTCTCTTTTCAAGATTGGGATCAAATTAACTCTCTTCATTCTCTGAAATTTTTTTGTGTGATGAGTGCTACCAAGGTTCATACCTAGTAAATTTTTTTGTGAGGCTTCGTTGAGATAACAATAACTTATTGGTTGTGCATTTAAGCTTGCTTTTTTTTAAAGTACATAACAATGTACAAATGTTCGAATTGCTTTGCTGATGAAATACACAATAATAGATGTCACCAAGAACAAGAAAAGAACGCTTCTTGACTCCTACAAAATAATGAAAGATGGTTTCCAAAAGGCTTTGATTGAAAACAGACGCTTCAACAACCTCGCCAACCCTCTTTTTTTTTACTACTATGGAAAATTCTGCACTAAGGATATTGCAGATTTGCAGCATTTCTAATTTCTTAAATGAAAATGATCAAAATGATCTCTTGACTCTTTATTAAATATCAAAATGATCTCTAACTATATTAAACGATTATTTTGTCCCCTCAACTCTTTAAAGAAGAATCAAAATCATCTCGTGGGGACCATTTTGGTCTTTCATAAAAGAGTTAAGAGACCATTTTGATCTTTTTCCTTTCTTAAATCTGTTTCCCTGCTGTTCTGTTCTGTTCTGCTCCAGCAAGAAAATGTCTGTGTGGACCGCCATCATCTGAAATGCTGCTGTTCAATCAGCTCTTATACCCATTGTCCTTTCTGTTGCTCTCTTAAAATTAGTGCCAGCTGCTGTTCAAACCTCATGATTGCTAGAATTCCAGTGACCTGAAACTTTTCATAAAAGAAATACTTGGTACATCATTGGCTCAAATGAAGGAATTGTCCATTGCCAAGAAGAATAGAGAAAAAAAAAAAAAAAAAGAAAGAACAAAATGAAATATAAAAAAAAAAAATTTTGGATCTCAACAATTTTGCGTTTTCATCGCTTATTCTTTGGTTTTCTTATTCGTGCAAAAAGGCAAAAATTTAAGGGTAACTTTGCCTTGCTGATATCAAGAAGTATTCTTGTGCATTATTCTAACATGACGGAGAAAATGCATGAAATAAGTACCCTTATGTGTTGTTCCAACACGATGGGTGCGCCTTCATACATGCATTGAAAGCCTATTCATGCTTTTTCAAGCATGGGGGAGACATTGAGATATTGCCAAAATATGGAGACATTGAATGGATCTATAGGATGCAGAATCTAAAAGAACTTTTTGGGCATTAAAACAGTCAATTTAAAAAAATTCAAATTAAAAAATAAAATTTAAACCTCCTAACTGTAAAAAATTGAAGGTGAACACAAGGACTTACATGAGAAATTGAGAATTAATGGCTTGCCTAAGAGCGCGAACAAAACATCTTCACCACACATAGAACTCACTTTTTGATTGTATGAGAATAAGGTGGAAATGAACTAAGCATAAACCACCTTTTTATAGAAGAAAAAAAAGATATGATAGGGGGTCTCAATACATAAAATATAATCATATACAAACAAAATTATAATATGTTGAAAATACAAAATATAATCTTATTTGTACGTCATTGTAACTGGAGCTGTATCACATACTTGCAAGCAAACAAATTGCAATAATTAAAACTCAAAATTAAAAGCTATCCATGCAGTTTAACGACAATGAATATATGCAATTGACTAAAATTTGATACTTTTCCAATGATGTGCAAACGTCAAATTGAAATTCAATGCTTAAAAAATTGTGTAAGCGTGTCATATAAGTGAACCAAAAAGTGTACAAATATATCATGCAAGTGTTTTAAAAATCTTACATGTATAAGAAAGTACATCCCTATCATTGAAAGTAGAATCATTTTCTTGTGCTTCAACAAATGTGAAAAACACTCAAACTTCACGTCAAAGAATGCTTTGCAGACTAAAATAAAATGAATATAAATTATTCAACTCCGAAAATTGTGCAAAATGTATTGAAGGATGTGCAAGTATTTTGAAAATTCAAGCTTCCTCTTTTTAGAATTCAAACTCAGAACATCAAGATCTATTTTTTTTAAACACTAATTATTCAAACAATCTCTCCTAAATGGTAGCCGTGTTTAAAGTGAATTTCAACGAGAGGAAATCCGATTTTTAAAATGTTAAATCCCGATGCAATTCTTTTCAGGTTCAAATTAAGACAAAAATGCAAAAATTCTCAAGAAAATTGAAAAGTCAAAAATATCCAAGCCAAAATGATCAATCTAAAATTCTAAATTTAAAGCAACAATCCATCCACCTTAAGCAATGATTTGTTGAGAGTAATAAGTTTATGATTAGCCTAAATTCACAAAAGCTAATATTGTATTAAGTGTATAACTATTATCATTTTCAAAATATCTCACAACTTTAAGGATTTTGCACATGTTCTCTAACTGGATAGTTTTTCCGCAAATGACACTTATGACCGGAGATATCTAATCAGTGTATTTCGCAACAAAATGTCACAATTAAATTGCTGCCACGAGCCCTTGAGTTATGAATCATAGTGTACTTGATAAGACATTCTTTTGTCTACTAAGGTTGACTTCCAATAATCTTCTTAGAAAACCATCCACCCCATTACTATAAGGTCCTTTGGACGATACAATCTATGACTTTTGGTAAGTTCCCTTTGGTTTGGTTGGGTTGGTTAGGGGTGTAAATGAGTCGAGCCGAGTTCGAGTCATGCCTAACTTGATCTTGGCTCGTCGGTCAGTGGTAAAAAAGACAGACTCGCGAGGTTGTTATTGCCACAGAAAGAATGGTTGGTGATCACCGCGTCGAATAAGAAGAATGGTGCTACTATTGTTGCAACTTTTTCTCCAGATAAGATGGCTTGAACAAAAGCATGTTGGCGAAATTAATGAAAGCTGCAACTTATGCAGCTTTATTAACTCGTCTACTTAAAAGAGACAACTTTAGTTTTGCAGCGTTTTGGGGTAAACAGTGAAAATATTATTATTATTTTTTTAAAATTTCTAATAGCTAATACGAGCCAACTCGCGAGCTCACAAGTCGAGCCTCGTCAAACTCTAACTCAAGCTTGAGGCTTGATAAGCTCTGCTTGTGAGCTCCTTATTGAGTCGAGTTCGAGTAGGCTCACGAGTTGACTCGGCTTATTTACAACCCTTGGGCCGGTTATCCTCGTTGCCTAAATAAACCATTATCCACGACAATTTGGGATGATGGAATCACAAAATCTTGATTGGTTTCACCATTATTTCCCGGCCATTGGCATCAAACTAAAGTCAGTAAATTTTCCTATCCTAAAATCTAAAATTGATGCTATTATATGCTTAGCATTTAGCATTTAGTGACAAGCCTTAATCAAATGTTTTCTCTCCACATTGATTGGAGTAATAAACCATAGGCGCGGACACGGCATCATAATTTATAAATCATACATAAAAATTAAGAAATCAATCAAAGCATAATATTTGAAATTACAAAAAAAAAAAAAAAATGACAACAACATCATTTGTAGCCTTGTAGCTTATAATATCAAAATATAAGTAAGCATTAAATGTCTAGTACAACAACAAAAGCATAAACATAAATTGTCTAGCACATAAAGTTTCAACTATTCAATAGAAGGAATGATATGATTAACTTCTTCAGTGGTTTGTCTTTGAACTTCTATATCATCTTCAAGAAATATCATAACTTTTAATTCAGGCTCATCAAGTGAAAGATTAATAATTTCTTATATTCTCATATCATCAAGAGACTCAAATCCATCTCGGAAATGAGAGAGTTTTGCTCGCAGCCGCGGAAGTAAATACGTGTTTTTCAACGGAGACGTGTATCGGATATGCGTGTCCTTTTGAAATTAAATAGTATTTTAATTGGATACGTCTTTGACGTATCCGACATGTATCGGTGGAGTATCGGAGGAGTATCCGTGTATCCGTGTATCGATACAACACGCCTTCATAAATAGGTGTATCGGTGCAACATAGATCCTATGTTAAAATAGGATTTGATGTGATACCACATGCAAGGAGCTTCTTAAGAAAATTAAAAGTGAATGACAACGTAATTTCAATTAATATCTTATTGAGATAGCAAGAAAATCATTAAAGAAATCGTGCTATTAACTAGCTTAGGCGAAGAAGTATGCGTAGATTGACCAAAACTCATGGATAAACAACGATAGTAGCAACACCAAAAGCTATTAAACAACAATCCGTAATTTAATAACGAGAAGTTCACCTTGGGGATTAACCACTCAACTAAACTAGGCTTAGCGGGAGAAGATTTTCAGCACACCAAACGATGCCACGAGGAAGGTTGCAATGCCAAGGGTCTTGAACCACGGAGAGGTTGCCGGTGGTGGAGGACACACGGACGGCGTGCTTTCAATAGTCCACCCGTAATCTTCGAAGTCACCCCAAGGAGGATGGGGAGAGGATCGGCCAAGGTAGGAGAAGGGGAGGGGCGGCGGGTTATGGGAGGAGAAATTGGGTTTAGATGAGGGGAGAGGGAGAGATCTAACCAAATCTGAAATTAATTCAGATTTTGATTAAATTAGGAGGGAGGTTACTTAGAATTTGAATTTCAAACCTCATATGATCATGCCATAAAGTGGCAATTAATGGGCATTAGTCCCAATCAAGGCCGGCGGCCAATAGGGGAAGAATAAGGGATTAATTCCAATCCTGAAATTAAATTCAGGATTAAGTAAATTTGGAGGGGAAATTTATTTGAAATTAATTTGAATTTCAAATAAGAGGTAGCATTAAATGGGGCAATCAATGGGGGAATTCAATACCAGGGCCGACGGCAAGATGAGGAGGAGGAGAGGGAATTTAGTGGAGAGCTAGGTTTCCAATTGGAGGTGATGATGTGGCGATGGAATAAAGATTTCAATTTGATTTAAATTGAAATTAAATTTGTCATAAAAACTTTCCAAATTTGGAATTCCAAATTAGGAAAGATTTTGAAATTTGAAAATTCAAACTTCAAATTGGAAACTTGGATGGGTGGTGGGATGACGGGTTGAGAGAGGGGGTCGCCGGCAAGGAGGTCGGCCGGGAATGTGAGGTGGTAGGATGGCCGACGGCTAAGGGGCGGAGTTGAGGTGGGTGGGTTGGAGAGAAAGAGGGGAAATCGGATATGGGGGATAGACCACGAGCCACGGACTCTTCCAATGACTGGTGGGTGTTGCTTTGCCCTCACCTTGGGCTCTCCATAGAACTCACACAGAGATCTAGGAGAAGAAGAACTCACTAAGAGATCTTCAAGACGGAACTCACAGAGAGAACACAAGAGCCAAATTTTCTTTCAAAAATATTCATTAGCTATTACAAGAGGAAAGACCCATATATATAGGTCTCAAGCATACATGAATAAATAAAGACTAAATTGCCCTCAGGGTCCCAACATAACTCAACTCAACATAAGGGTACAATAGGAAAATATAAAAATAAAAATGCATAAACAATTAGAAAAATAAGCTCTAAATCGTGGCCATCGATCGGGGATGCACATGTTTGGACTTTGGATCGATGTCCTCATCAGGAATTCTTTTTTTTTAATAGATAATCCTTCAAATACCATGTTAAAAACAGAAAAAAAGAATGTTGTGATATGATCCTATGTTAGTGCTAGTAACGATATCCTAAACGTTCTTTATGATGAAATACTAGATGACTTATATTTAAAATTACACCGGTTGATTGTATTATGTAGCACGTTGTGTTGATAATTATTTTCATTTTGTTTGAATTATGAAGATTATGCTTTCGGCTAGCATTCTTTGTTGTAGACCATTATTTTCATGATATTATGATTTTATGATACACTGTTAGATAGATTTATCCTCTTAATTAGGAGTATTTTGTATGTTGAAATTGTCTATTAAATTGTTACATATTATTAATCTCACTTAATTCACTATTTCTTGTTTCATCCTTATAGAGGAAGACTATTTTCTTTCATTTATGAAACAATTCTATCAGAGTTTTTTTAGGTCTCATTTGATTTCTTTTGTTGATAGAAATCCGTTTTAGAAATTATTTCATTTTCTCTATTTGTGTGTGGAAATGTGTTAGACTGGTCCACTGGACCGGTCCAGCCGGTCCAGGCGGGACTGATTCACGGGCGGAATCGCAGAACAGGCGGAGCTTCCGCCAGAACGAACGGCCCGACCGCTCATTTAGAGCGTTTTAGGAAGGATTTTTGGGGAGTTTCAGAGAGAAATTTGAATGTAGGGACTGTTTAGGGAATTCCTTTTGATTTGTATGCATTAAATAGTTGTTTTTTCTAGGGTTTGAGTATCTTGAATTTGGCTGAAATTTGAGATCTCGTAGATTTAGGATTTCTTTGGGCTCTAGCGGCGTCTAGAGATTTGGGAGAGATCGATCCTCCTCTCGAATTGAGGATCAATTGTATCTTGCTCTTTTATTCATCGTCTAAGTGGAATACAAGTCTTTTCTTGAGTTTTCTCTCGTATTATCCCGGACAAGTGCTGTTTTCCTGCTGTGGACAGCCATTTGGCTGCTGTTGGTTCGCCGATTTTGGATAGGTTGCTTGTGAATACAAGCACTTCCTATCAAATTGGTATCGGAGCATCGATTTGGGACCATCGGCGGCTGAAAACCTGAAATTTCAGCGGTTTTTGGCATTCAGAGGAAGATTTCTTGTGATTCGTAGAAAGAAAAATGGCTGGAAAGAAGATCGAAGTCCTAGAAGGCGAATTTGGCCAATTAAAAGCAGATTTGGAGGAAAAATTCTTTGAAATCACCGCCAACAATGAAAGGTTGGAAGGGAGGTTCGCGGCGATGGAAGAGATGATGAAGAAATTACTGGAGATGAAGACGAATCCGACGGCGTCGGAAGCAAGAGAGACTGTCGGCGACCAGGGCGTAGAAGGAAATCCAAACCCGCTTCGGGGGAGGAGGAATCCGGCAGTAGAGATCCTTGAGGGAGAGGACGACATGCCACCTCTAGAGCCACTTTCTAGAGAGGAGATGAGCATGAGAAATGATCGTGGAGGTGCTGATTTTCAGCATCGAGGTGCTGATTTTCAACGTCGAGGTGTTGATTTTCAGCGTCAAGGTGCTGATTTTGAAGGCAGGAGGGGGGAATACGAGGGAAGTGCAGATTTTGGCGAAAGAAGAGAAGAATATCAGCGTCGAGGTGCTGAATTTCAGCGTCGAGGTGCTGAATTTCAGCGTCGAGGTGCTGATTTTGAAAGGAGAAGAGGAGAATATGATGACGGATTCGGATACCAATGTCGGAGGGAGGACCGGGATACTTGGGGAGCACCTCATCTTCGAGGAATGGGAGGTTATGGAGAGTACCGGGGTAACGGAAGTGATCCGAAGGTAAGGAAGTTGAAGATGCCCATCTTTGAGGGGGAAGATGGCTATGGCTGGATATACAAGGTTGAGCGTTACTTTGCTGTCAACGAGTTGACAGACAATGAGAAGCTGACGGCGGCAGGATTGTGTCTGGAAGGAAAGGCTTTGGCATGATATCAGTGGCGTGACAGGAGGGAGCCTATCAGGAACTGGAGGGAATTCAAAGACTGCATAATAGAACGTTTCCAAACCGACCGGGGAGGAGATTTCTATGAGCAGGTCTTTGCTCTGGTGCAGGAGGGATCAGTAGAAGACTACCGTGATCGATTCGAGCACCTGGCTAGTAGGGTGGAGCGATTATCAGATATCGTATTGGAGGGGAACTTCATGAAGGGGTTGAAGGCAGAGATCCGAGCGGCAGTTAAAGTTCTGATGCCTAGTGACTTGGAGGAGGCAATGAAGTTGGCACAACTGGTAGAAAATCAGAATAATCTGGAGAAGGGAGCTAGGAGCAGCAGCTCAGGAGGCTCTTACAAGACTACGACCACTCTGTTAGCATCAAAGGGGCATACATCAGTCAACAATAATGAGATCACCAAGGAGAAGCCAGTAGGAGGAGGGAGTGGGGATAACTTCAAGAAGCTTGAGACAGAATTACAGGAGAAGAGGGCAAAAGGGCTTTGTTTCAGATGTGATGAGAGGTATACGCCGGGGCACAGGTGTAAGGACCGAACTCTGCAAGTTCTTACTGTTTGTGATGAAGAAGGAATGGAGGGTGTCGTCTTTCCACCTTGCGGACAAGGTGGATCTTTGGGAGGGGAGTATTGTTAGACCGGTCCACTGGACCGGTCCAGCCGGTCCAGGCGGGACCGGTTCACGGGCGGAATCGCAGAACAGGCAGAGATTCCGCCAGAACGAGCAGCCCGACCGCTCATTTAGAGCGTTTTAGGAAGGATTTTTGGGGAGTTTCAGAGAGAAATTTGAATGTAGGGACTGTTTAGGGAATTCCTTTTGATTTGTATGCATTAAATAGTTGTTTTTTCTAGGGTTTGAGTATCTTGAATTTGGCTGAAATTTGAGATCTCGTAGATTTAGGATTTCTTTGGGCTCTAGCGGCGTCTAGAGATTTGGGAGAGATCGATCCTCCTCTCGAATTGAGGATCAATTATATCTTGCTCTTTTATTCATCGTCTAAGTGGAATATAAGTCTTTTCTTGAGTTTTCTCTCGTATTTTCCCGGACAAGTGCTGTTTTCCTGCTGTAAACAGCAGAAATCTGCTGTTTTCCTGCTGTGGACAGCCATTTGGCTGCTGTTGGTTCGCCGATTTTGGATAGGTTGCTTGTGAATACAAGCACTTCCTATCAAAATGATGTTATCACTATAAAGAGATTTTGAAGGGAGTTTTTACCCTAAAATTTTGTTAATTTTGCTTTATCTGATCTTCATTATTATTTTACTCTCAATGATTTTAAGTACATAATTGCTGTATGTTCCATCCCGCTGTTTGTTTTTCTCAATATATGCAGATGCTTGCCTGTGTGTGTTCAGGGCTGTTAGTCTGCACGTTTTTTCTTAAGTCCAATATCCCTCCGCTTTCTAATATGATTTCAGACCAGTTATTTGATTGCATGTTTGTTGATTTTTAGTTTAGTCTTTTTTTTGTTTATTTAATCGTATTTATTATTACTTTCAGATGTGCCCACTTACTTCCGAAGGATGAGGAGGCATTTGAGCATTATGATGCACTCATCGCAAAGCGGTTTGAAGAAGTTTGTTCTTTCTTCTTATGTAGTTTTATTTCTAAAAGTTTTGGTTTCCTGCTAGATGTTTGAAGAAATTATTTCATCATTCTTTCTTGTTCCCAACTATAGCGTATTCTATAGGGAATTATTTTTAAATTCTCCAAGGGCTAGGTCATTGCTTATTAAAAGACTTACTGATTAGACATTTCGGTAATGCAGTGGGCATCGTGTTGTTGATTTTGGATGCAAGCTACAACATGTATAATTTGGCCAGGGAAATTTTTTATGATTGGTCACTGTTACAGCCCATGCTTGTGGTTATTGATCACTGGCACAGTACTAGCATCTCAATGTCATCCATCCATTTTTCTTTAAATTATCTACATAATTTAACAAAAATAGTTATAATCGAAACCCGCAGTTGGGGATAAGCACAGAAACCAAAACTTTATAAATATAAATTCACCTAATTCTTCAAAACTCATTGCCAATGGATAAAGAAGTCCCTTAAGATATCAACAGCAAAACTAGATTGAACATGTTATAACAAATTTTGTATACTGCCCAAGCATCCCGCATATGTTCTGTACTTGATTCATAACAATGAAGTTTTTCTTCTGCTTCCCATATGTTAGCTGTCAAATTTCTTATTTCTCAGTGAAATACTAGGAAAGAAGACGAAGTTGCAGTTAGAAAGTCATTGTAACAAACGCTGTTGGAGTTTATTTTTTATATAGGAAGAATCTTTTTTTATCATTGTCCAATTGTTCTTGATTTGTCTAATTGTATGAACAAAGGAATGGAATCCATGACGCCAACTAGGGGTTTGATTTGTAATAAAGGGTGGAAACGTACTAGCCTCTCTTACGTGCATGGTTAAAGAAATCCAGCTAGTGGCAGAGGTCATCAGAGGACTACCTTTCAATTGTCTTTCCTTTTTGCTTACCTTCTCAGCCTTTGTGCCACCTTAACACTTAGATGAAATTGTATTTATCATCATACATTAATAAATACAATTTCATCTCTATGATCAATACAATAATAAATTTCTTCTAAGCCTTTGTGCCACCTTCAAAAGCTGCCATTTCTTTTATAATAACCTTCTCAAATGTGACTGATGTTAAATGAATGAATTCAGTTACGCCTTTATGCCTCTTTTGATTAATTTCCTTCCATCTGAATTCCTTTATATCCCTTGGTTGCATCCCATTAGAAGGGACTGAGAAGGAATATGCAGGCTGCAATACTTTCCCATCCCCATTCTTTAGATCTAACTCCCACTTGACTTGTCTTCTGAATTATTACACTTAAATCTGTTTTATGTTCCATCCATACAGAAAGTTCCCATTATGACTTTTGCAGGTTATGCTTGATTTATGCTCATTTTGTTAAGATGCTTATCCTTTTGTAAACCCCGTTTTTAGGTTGTGGAGATACTCTTTCATTTAATATGTTGCATCAAAATGTTATCAATGGCTTTCATTATTTGTTGGAATTCCTTCTGGGGGTTTTTGTTTAGCCGTAATAACAAATTGGTCTCTCCACTGGCTCATTTGGTGGAGTCCAATGCCTCCCAATCAACTTTTTCATTTATTTCAGTCATCTACCTCTTTCATAAATATTTTTCGTCAACATAAAGATGAGATTAATACTCTAAAATTTTTAGAGGAGGTGGTAGTGGTTGTGTACATCTTTCAAGTGATCGCTGATGACGGCTACGATGGTGGTGTTTGCGGTGAAGGCAACGAAATAGAGGTCGAGACAGTCGAGTGAAAGTTCCTGCGGCTCAAGGGTGCATTAAGGCGTGATTTATTCGGGGCTTAGTTTATGATTTAGGCAAGTTTTAAAACAATAATATAAATAGGGTGAGGCGTAAGCCTCACACCAACGAGGCGAGTCCAAACTCAAGGCAAGCCTTGGCTAAGTTGAGATGCAAGCCTCATAAAAAAAGCTCGAGATGGTTTTCAATGGAATTGCATTGAGGCGGGCCTCATATTACACAATTTTAAATAATGTTTTGAGGTGACTGAGGAGGTTACAACTGGATCATGATTTTTTTTAGATTTTGAAGGAAGTTTTTTTTTGTCAGCCTATATTTTTGGGAAATTTTTTTTTTGGTTTCATCTCATTACTGTAAAGCTCTTAAATTTTGGGAATTTATTTCAGGCAAACAAAATTGGTAAAATAAATTTAGCTGCTACTGGAAAAGATCTCATGGAAGATGAGAAGCAAGATGTTACAGTCGATTTGTTTACCGCACTGGACATGGAGAGTGAAGCTGTTATGGAGCATGCTGCTGAGGTCGAAAATAACCAGAGTTTTGGTCTTCTCATTGGTTTTCTTTCAATAGATGACTGGTATGCTTTGCTGGAAAGTTATATTCATACTGAATTTGGCTCAAATGCTGTTGATTGCAACATTGAGATCCATTGCATATCTGCTAGTGTTTGGTTTTATGATTGATGGAACTTGTTAATTTTATACTTTGTTGTGGATGTATTTCCTCATCATTTTTTTTCCTTGTATTTATAAAGCATAGACTACTCTTGTGTGCTCAATGGATGCGTAAGGGTCTTATGGTCATATTTGAAAGCATGTTATATTAAGGAATATAATGCTGTGTATCATGTGTGTGTTAATGGGCTTTGGTATGAGGGTGTGGTGTGCTAGTTTTAGCCCCAGGATGTGACATTGGCAATTAAAAAATGGCTGAAAGAAAGAAAGAGAGATGGGCCGGTCAAATCCAGCTTTAAATCTCATTGGCGTCCTCATTGCACCAATTCCTGACATCCACTACTTCCACAAGCGCTTCTTATGAGCTCACAAAATTAAAGTTTTCACAAGGTATACAGGATTTTGGGAATAGGACCATCAAGCAATATGGCTAGAATGCTTTATGATTTGTAGTCAATAGTTTAAGATAAATTTTGAGGCATATTGATATTTAGGCCCCCTCATTTATCGTGCATAATAATGGATTGTGGACATATTTGATCACGTTCATATGTACGCCTTAGTAGTAAATCAACTCTATATTATTAAGCATTCTATTTGCTTAAAAATATATGTACATTGTAATAGCTGTTTTTATTATTTATATTACTGTGAGGTGTAATATAAGGGATTTTTATTACTATAATAAGAGGACTATTTAATTTAATTAATAAATATGCATACCAATATTTTAATGTGGTTGGTATATAATAATTTAATTCACTAGTTTCTTATAATATTGTCAAAATTGTTGATGTAACTAAAATTTCATCATTTACTTACTCTTATAAATTTTGCTCGCTAATTTATAACATTTATCCATATATTTGTATGCATGTCAAATTTTTTATTTTGCAAGCTATTGAAATTACATGATTTTAGCTTCTGTTTTTATATCACATGGCATACATGATATTGTTGTATTTAAAAAAGAATTAATGAGCATAGGGGAAGAAAAGAAAACGAAAACAAAGATGCGGTGTTGTTTTTTTGGTAGTTGGTTAAGTGAACCCTTGTACTTGCTTTGAGTTATTTTACCATCTTATGCTTTATGTTTCATCTGGGTACGAGAGGGGACTTGAGGATGAGGGGCATCCTTTGTGTGGGGTCATGATCTTACATTTATAAGTTTTAATTGCAAAACAATAAAAATGATTATAACACAAACTAGCAAATGGTTTAGCCAGCTTGAATCTGAAGAAAAAAAAAAGAATTTCTTTGAACTGTAAATTAAAAAGCATGTTATTTCAGGTATCCCTTAACTTTTTTTTTTTTTCAATGGTAAAATCAAGTAAGGCACCTGCTTAATTTGTTACTGTATGTTCTTGATGATTTGGATTCTAATCACGGTTCTCTTTTTCTCTGGAGTTGTTTTGGTAGTAGCTATTCTAGTGGCATCGGCAGCACATTCAGGTTAATTTATTTTGGTCAACATTTTGTTATCTTAATGGATGGGGGTATTTCTTATGTTTTTGGTTTATCCTGGGAATAGCTATTCTAGTGGCTTGGAGGCAGCAGGAAGTTCATTTTCATTACTTTAGGCCAGCCTGTGGTTACAATAGAAGGGAGTTTTCATCCTGTTCTAATTTATTAACTAGGTTTTGTGAAATTAGTCTATAACAAGGTTAAGCTAAGTGTTTTAAAGATTCTAAGGCTTTTACCTTTTGAAAGATTTTTTTTCCTGTATTCTAATGTGTTTTCTTATGATTTTACCGACTTCTTCCTTGTATGCCGTTTATGTGTAATTTTTTAATATGAACTCATTTTTCTTATGTTCAGTCTTAAGAGTATGTGTTATATTTGGGTGTCTTGTACCTTTGGTTATGTCGGTGTTTTCTTTCTTTTCCAGGTATCATGCTCAAGTTCTCTTTGATCGGCTCTCCCATCTGAACCCCGTTGCACATATTCTTGTCTGTGAGGGCTTATTCAGGTACACATGTAGTCCTCATTCTAATAATTGAGTTTTTTTGCAAGATTTGACTTGCTTGCATTGTGAGTCTTCTAAGCAATGTTTGCTTAATTGCACTCTTTTTACTTCCATGCAATATGTATTTTAGAATATTCCATTTCTATGTTATTTAAGGCGCCTGAATTTTCTTTTATTTTTTTTGGCGGTTATATTGCAAAACATTTGATTATTTGCATGATTCTGGCTGACTTTCTGTAGGGTTATATATTGCACTTTATATTGCAAACATGGTTACATCATTGACTTGTACAAATGAATTGCCATGCTTTTTTTTTTACATCTTTGTTGTCAAATCTTGTTGTGATCTTCGTTGGCCTTATACCCTTCAATTTGAGATGGATTTATGAATCTTTTGTTGCTATTTAGGCGTACTAATTTATGGTAATTTTATGGCCCGGTTGACATGTTACATTCTTAAAGGATATTATCTATCTTGACAGGGCTATAGAGAAGAGCATCGCCTCCTCTTATGATATTGTTTGTCATAAACGTCTCCAAAACATTGGCAACTCCTTTACCACTTGTTCAGATACCACAGAGTCGGTAATTACATCATCAATTCCAGTTCCTCAGGTTGATCTTTCGAGGGATCTTTTTCAAATGCTTGCTGCTGCTGGCCCTTACCTACATCGTGATACCATTCTTTTGCAGAAGGTATGGCATTAATTAGAAGGGTAAGGTGGTTTTGGATAATATATTGTGATGTACTGTTTTATGGAGAATAACCGCTTGTGTTCTGCTTGTCAAATATTTCCAGGGTTTGTGCTATTTGAGTAGTTATTATTTGATAAATCAATTTGATCGGTCATTGAGCCTAGAAATAATCTTAAATGCATTAATGTGAATAGTGATTATAGTCAATGGTTTTTGATTAAGCAAGGTTTACTATTTTGGCAATTTACGGCTTTCAGCTACTGGTCCTGTATGCAATACGTGCCATTCAGCTCATGAACTGATGGCATGGCCTGGAAATTATAAAAATAAATTTTGTTATGTACTGATAGGAAATACTTGGGATCAAGTATTTCCTATGCGTCTCTAGTGCAAATCTTCTCGCCAAATGCTGTCCCGCACAGGAAGACAGTGAAAAACAGCGGAAAAGTGGGGAAAAACTGAGAGAAAACGTAGGAAATCAATAGCAAATGATTGTATTCCACTAGTAGATGCAAGAGACAAGTAAGATACAACTTTCCTTCGATTCGAGAGGAAGGAAAAACTCTCCAAATCTCTAGCCATAGTCTAGAGCCCAAGAACAAGAAAACCTAGATCTCAACAATGTTCAAAATGCAAGATAATCCCTCATTCACACCCAAAACTCCTAATTAACCATAAAGGAGTTTTACAAAATGTCTAAACAGCCCCTCGCACTCAAAATTTCCCTCCCAAAAATCTTCCCTGGCCCCCGTCGGCTTCGCTTCGCCCGCTCGGTTCCGCCTGCTGCTCGCGGTTCCGTCGCGAGTAGACATGGATCGGTCCAGGTTGGACCGGTCCAGCCGGCCCTTCCTGGGCCGGCGTAACATTACCGCCCTCCCAAAGAATCACTTTGTCCTCAATGTGAAAATCAGGAAACTGCTATTTCGTCCTCTCATATGGTTCCCACGTGGCCTTGTAGTCAGGAAGGTTCTTCCACTGGATCAACACTTCCTTAGTTTTATCTTCTTTCTGGCGCACCCCTTTTAGCTCCATAGGTTCTAAAATCACCTCTAAGTCCTCAGTCAGGGTTGCTGGTAGCTCAAAATTGGCAGTGTACTCCCCAATGGCCTTTCTCAATTGTGACACGTGAAAAACTGGATGTATAGTTGCCGATGGAGGTAGTTTCAATCTGTATGCTACTGACCCAATCTTCTCCAGCACCCAAAGTACCTTGGAGCCAGCTTTTCATTCCTCCTATTGGCAACTGTCTTCTGTCTATATGGTCGGAGCTTCAGAAACATCCTCTCCCCTGCTGCAAACTGTATGTCCTTCCTATGCCCATCCGCTTGCTTCTTCATAATTTGCTGTGCTCTTAGTAGATGCCTCTTTAGCTCTTCAAGTACTCGATCTCTCTCCTCTAAGTACTCTTCTACTGACGACACAGGAGTGCTGCTACTCCCAAAATGCACCAAGTGTGGAGGATCCCTTCCGTACAGTACTTTGAATGGCGTCATCTGTGAAGCTGAGTGAAAAGAGGTGTTGTACCAGTATTCTGCCCAGGATAGCCATTTGGCCCACAACTTAGGTGTCTCCGACACAAAACATCTCAAGTAGGTTTCCAAACTCCTGTTAACCACCTCCGTTTGGCCATCTGTCTGTGGGTGATAAGCGATGCTCCTTTTCAAAACTGTTCCTTGTAACCTGAACAGGTACTTCCAAAAGTGACTGAGGAACACATTGTCTCTATCGGACACGATTGCCTCTAGTACCCCATGCAACCGGACAACCTCTCTGATGAAGGCTGAAGCCACTGTTATTGCGGTGTAAGGATGTCGGAGGGGAATAAAATGAGCATACTTGCTCAGTCTATCCACCACCACCAGGATCACTGTGAAGCCTTCTGAGCGGGGCAACCCATCTATGAAGTCCATGGATATTTCCTCCCACACTCGTCCTGGTAACGCCAACGGCTGTAGTAGCCCCCCTGGTGACATAGCCATGTATTTGTTTCTCTGACAAATCTCACATCTGGCCACCATCTCCTCTACATCTCTATGCATTCCCTTCCAATAAAGCTCAGCAGCAATCCTCCTGTAGGTCTTCTGCACCCCAGAATGACCACCAACCGCGCTCCCATGAAATTCTTGGAGTATGTTTGGGATGTGGATAGAAGTCCTGGGCATCACGAACCTCCCTTGATACAGCAATCTGTCCCCCTCTACTGAGTACCCTGGGTGGCTATCACCTTCCCTTAATAAATCAGCCCTGATCTTTTCCAACCCCTCATCTTTTGAGCTCTCTACTTTGATTGCCGCCCAATCTAACATCAAAGGAACAGACACACCCACTGTCTGTAGTTCACCCAAACTTCTGGACAAGGCATCAGCAGCTTTGTTTTCCCCGCCTGGTCTGTACTGAATTTCAAAGTCATACCCTAGCAATTTTGAAAGCCACCGCTGATGCTCTTCAGTCACCATCCGTTGCTCTAACAAGTACTTCAGGCTCCTCTGATCAGTCCTGACAATAAAGTGTCTGCCCAATAAGTAAGGTCTCCACTTCTGGATGGCCAGTACAATAGCCATCAGTTCTCTCTCGTAGACAGACTTCAGTCTAGCCCGGGATGACAGTACTTGACTGAAGTAAGCTATGGGTCTGTGGTTCTGCATCAACACTGCTCCCAATCCATAGCCTGAAGCATCTGTCTCCACCACAAACACCTGATTGAAGTCCGGCAGAGCAAGCACTGGCACTATCGTCATGGCCTTCTTCAGCTTCTCAAAAGCCTCTGAAGCTTCTTCTCCCCATAAAAAATTGTCCTTCTTCAACTGCTCTGTCAGTGGCCACGCTATAGTGCTGTATCCCCTCACGAACCTCCTGTAGTATCCTGTCAATCCCAAGAATCCTCTGAGCCCCTTCAAGGTCTTAGGTTGAGGCCATGCCAGCATTGCCTCTATCTTGGACTGATCTGCAGCCACTCCCTCCTGGGATATCACATGCCCCAGGTACTCCACCCGTGCCTGAGCGAAGTCACACTTCTTGAAGTTGGCCTTCAGCTGATGCTCCCTCAGCACACCCAACACCACTCTCAGGTGCTCTAGGTGTTCCTACTCAGTCCTGCTATAAATTAGTATGTCATCAAAAAATACCAACACAAACCTGCGGAGGTGTGGCTTGAAGATCCGGTTCATCAAGGCCTGGAATGTGGCAGGTGCGTTGGTGAGGCCAAAAGGCATCACCAGAAATTCGTAGTGGCCCTCATGAGTCCTGAAGGCCGTCTTCTGCACATCTTCCTTCCTCATCCGAATTTGGTGATAGACTGACTTCAGATCGACCTTGGTGAACAAGGCTGCTCCATGTAGCTCATCCATCAACTCGTCAATCACCGGGATAGGAAACTTATCAGGCACAGTCTCCTTGTTGAGAGCTCTATAGTCTACACAAAACCTCCAACTCCCATCCTTCTTTTTCACAAGCAGAACTGGACTAGAGAAAGGGCTCACACTGGGCTGAATGATCCCTCCTTCTAGCATTTCTCCTACAAGTTTCTCAATCTCATCTTTCTGCACCTAAGGGTATCTGTAAGGCCTCACACTGATAGGAGATACTCCATCTTTCAGGATAATGTGGTGCTCCTGCTCTCTGTCAGGTGGTAGTCCCACCAGAGGTTGGAACACATCCTCAAATTCCTGCAGAAGAGGCTGAACCAACGTGGGAATGAGCTTTTCCTCCCCCTCCTCCTGCTCCTCCAGGCTCTGCAGCTCCACAAGGAATCCTCCTCCTTCTTCATGGATGATTTTCGCCATTGATCTGAGTGACACTCCAGCTCTGGACAATCCAGGTTCCCCTTTTAGCTTCACCCTCTTCCCCTCTATAATCAGCTCCATCACCATGGTCCCCCAGTTCACCTTGGTTTCATCCAAGGTCTGTAGCCACTTCATGCCCAGAATGACATCTGTGCTACCCAACTCCAGGGGTAGGAAGTCCTCTACCACCCTTATCTCCTGTAGTCTCATCTCCACCCCTTTGCAGATCCCGGTGCTGGACTCAATCTTTCCTGTCCCCATCATCACCCCATAACTGCCTGTCTCAGTAGGCTCCATCCCTAGCTCCTCCGCCACCTGGGTGGATATGAAATTGTGGGTTGCCCCACTGTCAATCAGGACCACTACCTCCCTCCCAAGGATCTTCCCCTTCACCTTCATCGTATGGCTAGGAGTAAATCCCAACACAGAATTGAGGGAGACCTCGGCTACCTCCAACTGGGGATCAATCTGTTCCTCCTCAGAATCCTCACACTCTTCAGGAGCCTCGTCTATATAGACGGTGAGAGTCCGAAGGGCGCGATCTTTGCACCTGTGCCCTGGAACAAACTTCTCCTCACATCTGAAACAAAGGCCTTTGACCCTTTTCTCTTGCATCTCTTCCTCAGTCAACTTTTTGAAGCTTCCAGCAGATCTGGTCACCCCGCTCTTCTCCTTCCACTCTCCCTAGGAACGCTTGGGCTTGACCCTTTTGGAGCCAAGTAAGTGGTAGTTGTCATGGTGGGACCTCCTGAGTGGTTGTTTCTCCAATTTCGGGCGTTGGTCTTCTGATTCTCCACCAACTGGGCCAATTCCATCGCCTCCCTCAGGTCTCTTGGTCTCATGACCTTCACAACATCTCTAATTTCTGGTTTGAGGCCCTTCATAAAATTTCCCCCCAAAGTACTGTTTGAGAGGCCCTCCATGTCTCCCACTAAACTCTCAAATTTCTTCCTGTATTCCTCCACTGTTCCCTCCTGAGTGAGGGCGTAGAATTGTTCTGATATCTCCCATGGGCTGCTCCCCCTGAATCTCTCCCTGATAGCCTCCTTGAAGTCCCTCCAGGACCTCACCGGTTCCCACTTATCCATGTACTTGAACCAGGCAAATGCCGCCCCTTCCAAGCACATACTAGCAGCCATCAATCTCTCCTCCTCCATCAGGCCGTTCACTGCAAAATACCTCTCCACCTTGTGGATCCACTCATCCACATTTCCCTCCTCAAATACTGGCATTTCAGCTTCCTGGCCCTCGTGTCCACCCCGTATGCCCTATTCCCCCCATGGCCTCCTCTGTCCCAAGCTATGGGGTCTTCCCAAGTTCCCCTTTCTCCATATCGGGGCTCATCATCCCTCCTTGGCCTCCGGTAGCCATCTTCCCCTCGTGCCCCTCCATGGTGGTTATAGATTCCCCACGGCCGGTCCACTGGGTCGGGCCTCCGACGTCGCCAATCATCTTCTCTTCCTTCCCGGAAGTCTCTCCTTCTGTCATGTTCTTCTCGCCTGATGGACTCCCGAGGTGGCATCCTCCCGTTGCTGTTAAGCAGTTCCACCTCCTCTTCCTCTTCTGGATTCACCTTCTCCTTACCCCTGCTCCCACTACCTTCTCCTCTTTCCTCCGCTGGCACCGCCCGTGCTTTCCCTTCCAACAACTTCTTCATCACCTCCTCCAAGGCTATGAATTTCCCTTTCACATTCTCGCTAAATGTGGCCATCTTCTTCTCCAGATCCGCCTTAAGTTGACCCATCTCGGTCTCCAAGACTTCTACCCGCTTAGATGCCATGGAAACCAACGAGATGCCTCCGGATCCACCAAAAATCTGCGAAAATCTGCAGCGAAACAGTGGAAAAAACAGCCCTCCACCGCCCGGATCTCGCTATTATACCAATTTGATAGGAAATACTTGGGATCAAGTATTTCCTATGCGTCTCTAGCGCAAATCTCCTCGCCAAATGCTGTCCCGCACAGGAAGACAGTGAAAAACAGCGGAAAAGTGGGGAAAAACTGAGAGAAAACGTAGGAAATCAATAGCAAATGATTGTATTCCACTAGTAGATGCAAGAGACAAGTAAGATACAACTTTCCTTCGATTCGAGAGGAAGGAAAAACTCTCCAAATCTCTAGCCGTAGTCTAGAGCCCAAGAACAAGAAAACCTAGATCTCAACAATGTTCAAAATGCAAGATAATCCCTCATTCACACCCAAAACTCCTAATTAACCATAAAAGAGTTTTACAAAATGTCTAAACAGCCCCTCGCATTCAAAATTTCCCTCCCAAAAATCTTCCCTGGCCCCCGTCGGCTTCGCTTCGCCCGCTCGGTTCCGCCTGCTACTTGCGGTTCCGTCGCGAGTAGACATGGACCGGTCCAGCCGGCCCATCCTGGGCCGGCGTAACATGTACTTGATGATCCACCCTTTGTTGTAATTGTTGAGTTTGATTGGTTAGTATAAAGTTATTTTTTAATTTTTTAATTTTACTATTAACTATCTTGTCTTTAAGCTAGCATAAGATTATTTATAATGAAGTTGGAATTACTATTTTTGTTTTCTATCTAAACAATACAGTTAAAATTATTCAATTTCTTCTATGCAGGTTTGCCGAGTTTTAAGAGCATACTACCTTTCGGCTCAGGAATCTGCTAGTGTTGCTGGAAACCTACTTTCTCATGTTACTGGGGACGTAACTAGAAAACATCCTGGCTTTCAAGCCAAGGAAGCCCGGTTGAGGGTTGAGGAGGCTCTAGGAGCTTGCTTGCTCCCATCGTTGCAGTTAATACCTGCAAATCCAGCAGTGGGGCAGGGAATATGGGAAGTTCTTTCCCTACTTCCATATGAGGTTTCCATGATTTTCTCTTTGTTATTATTCCTTTATTAGAGGTTTTACAGTATTTTATGGAGGTGGCTGATATTTGTAGGCCCGTTATCGTCTGTATGGTGAATGGGAGAAGGACGATGAATGCATTCCTATGGTCCTTGCTGCAAGGCAGATTGCAAAGGTTCATGAAAGTTTCTTTCAATTCCTTATGTTTGCATGGTTGTATGGTTAAACTTTTTATTCTCTTTTTCAGTTGGACACTCGTAGATTATTGAAACGACTTGCCAAGGAAAACTTAAAGCAACTTGGTCGTATGGTGGCCAAGCTTGCTCATGCTAATCCAATGACTGTTTTACGAACCATTGTTCACCAGGTATCATGTTTATCTGAAATGTTGTTTACCATTTCTAAATTCTAAATTCTAAATTGCCAGATTCATTCATTCTGAATTTTATTATAAATCTGATGGTACAACCTTGTCTTGCAGATTGAGGCATACAAGGATATGATAACACCTGTTGTAGATGCTTTCAAATATTTAACACAGGTGCAAAATTGTTTCTTAAATATTTTGGCATAAAACATACTGTTTATTGCTATTTTTTTCTATATTTTGCCTGAGAGATTGAGGGACACCACCAACCCTAACACCCTAACATTTCCCAATGTATCTACTTTTATTATGGTGATAATCAAAGTAACAATTTCTATAAACATTTATATGCTAATGACCGGTGGAGCTTATGTCATCAATAACTGTTGGTCTATCTATTCAGATATTATATTTAAGGGAAAAGTTCTTATATAAGGATAACGCATAATGCTATATTGGAAAGTAAAAGCAACCTCATTTTAAAACTTTAATTTGGTGTGATTCTATTCTTTTGCTTCTAAAAATCGCAAGTGTGTTTTGCTGAATCTCTCAACTCAGTAGATGATTCATGGCTTCCATAAGCCTTTCCAATTAAATATGAAGCAAGATTTCATGGCAACCTGATTGCATTAAAAACATGGGCTTTCTTTTGTTGACTGTTGACCTCTACTCACCGACCAGCTCCCACTACCCCACTCACACATGATTTCACAACCGCCCACTCACCCACTCCACGGCTCTAAAACCCCAAAGAAACCGCTCGCTTGACGCTCCTGATTCGAACTCATGCATGTAAGAAAGCCTCGCTTGCCTCTCCCTATGCGTTCACATGGACCCACACATGAAGCCTAGCCGTCGATCCCTCTCTTCCAACCTCACTATGACGCACACAGAGATCTCAGCTGCCCATCCCATCTTCTGCCATGCACACTCCTACCTGAAGCTAGCATCGCCCGACCCATATAGTAGCCTTTTTCCTAATCCTGTGCTTGACTTTCCAACCCGATCCTGCACTTGGTTTCCAACTTGATTCAACTCCGGGCTTCTCAACTTAATCTCGCTAGCTCGTCGATCCTTCCCAATCTCGTGCGCCCAGCAGTCCAGCCAGATCGGACCCTAACTCCTTCCAATGAGTTGCATGGCATGGCAAGTTTGTGTTATATAATAATAATAATAATAATAATAATAATAATAATAATAATAATAGGTTCTACAACAAGGATCGCCAAAGACTCGTACCGGGACTAATTAGCATCCCGAAATCCTTGGCCGTCAAATCCTATTCGACCAAGCAGATTTTAAAGGCAAGTGCCTTCCCAACTCCCTTTGTGAGGAGGGGGTGATGTAATAAAAAAATATAGGGGACCCTATATTTTTTTATCACAAAAAGAAATTGACTTCCTATATAAAAGAAGACACAAAATACCTCAAAAAGAAGAGATAACTTAGAGTTAATAGAACAAACTCTTACATTTCATATAAACGAACACTTTTATAAATAAAGACTCTTACAAACTTGACTTTTAACATAACATGACATTACAACCCTTGACTCTTACAAATGACTCAAACAAAATGACACCCTAAACTTGCTTCACTTAGAGAAGAGGGATACAGGTGGAGTGGCACTTGCGGAGAGACGAAAGAGATTAGAGGCCAAGACGAAGGTTGGAAAGAGCTCGCAAGATTTCCGGAGGGGATGAGAAGGAGTGGACAAAGCTCGCAAGCTTTTCCAACGAAACCCGCATGTTTACATTTCCAAAAATCAATCACATCACATTCTAAAACAGCCACAAACAACTCCTATTTATAGGCACAAAAGGAATACAAACAACCACTAAAACTTAATTATAAGCTAATTAAAATAGGAAGATAGAAGGCCAAAAGACACCTAAAAATTGCAGTAGAAAACTGCACAGAAATCAGCAAGTCTCTTGGAATTCCTCCCAAATTAGCCACCAAATCAGTCCCAAAAACTGTCCAAATTCTGTCCAAAAACAGCCCCAAAATCTCTTCAAACAGCAGCCCAAAAATCTTCAAACAGCAGCCCAACATTGCACAGGAAATAGGGCATTAAATCCACGGGAAAATCCCCCTGGCTGCTTCGGGAAAACAACCTAGCTAGGGTCCCGAAAACAACACAGGAAACAAGGGGTTAAGGCACGGGAAAACCCAAGAGCCAAGCACGGGAAACGAATAGACAAAGGGGGGAAGGAGAATAGACAAGATCAAATAAATAATGAGCTAATTTTTAGCTCCATAAATGAACTAAAAACCAGCTCATAATGAGCTAACCTTCCACTTGACATTAATGAGCTGGAGAAGTAAAAAATCAAAATTTTTGGGTTTGATTTGACCCCCCCTTTGTCTACATCAGGGGGCGTTGAAAGGCTACCGAATTTTCAAGGAAAATGAAAAAGGAGTTTTTAAATTAAATTAATAGACACCACGAACAAATTGAAGATTAAAGACTTATATCGGGACTGGTCAATGACTCGAAGCCCTTGGCTATCGAACCCTATTTGGACGGGTGGATTGAAAGGGTAAAAGTGTCCTCCCTATCTCCCTTGACAGGAAGAGGATGTCGGGAGGCTGTCGAATTTTCAAATGGCAAAATTATTTTTTAAATATTTTGGCATAAAGCATGTTGTTTCTTGTTTTCTGTTTCTATATTTTGCCTAAGAGATTGAGGGGCACCACCAACTCTAACATCTCCTAGTGTATCTACTTTTATTACGATGATAATTAAAGTAACAATTTCTAAGAACATTTATATGGTAATGACCAATGGAGCTTATGTCATCAATAACTGTTTGTCTATCTATTTAGATATTATATTTAAGGGAAAAGTCCTTGTATAAAGATAATGCATAATGCTATATTGGAAAGTAATAATGACCTTATTTTAAAACTTTAATTTGGTGCGATTTCTTTTCTTTTGCTTTTAAAAATCGCAATAGTGAGTTTTGTTGAATCTCTCAACTTAGTAGATGATTCATGGGTTCCATAAGCCTTTCCAATTAGATATGAAGCAAGGTTTCGTGACAACCTAATTGCATTAAAAACAAGAGCATTCTTTTGTTGACCATTGAATTCTAATCATCGACCGTCTTCCACTACCCCACTCACACACGATCTCACAACCGCCCACTCACCCCCTTACACGATGCTAAAATCTCCAAAGGAACTGCTCGGCTGACGTTCCTGATTCAAACTCATGCAAGTAAGAAAGCCTCGCTTGTCCCTCCCAGTTCGTTCGCACGGACCTGCATGTGAAGCTTAGCCGTCGATCCCTCTCTCCCGACCTTCCTGTGCTGCACACAGAGATCCCATCCACCGATCCCTTCTTTTGCTGTGCATGCTGCTACCTGAAGCCAACTTCCGCCTGCACCCGATCCCGATTGTAGCCTTCATCCTGATCCTGTGCTCCAATATGATCCCACTCCCAACTTCTCAACTTGATTCTGCAAGCTCGTTGATCCTTCCCAATCTTCTGCACCCAGCCCAATCAACCCCATACTCCTTCCAACGAGTGTCATGGTAGGACAAGTTTGTCAATAATAATAATAATAATAATAATAATAATAGGTACTACAACAGGGATCGCCAAACACTCATACCGGGACTAATTAGTGTCCCGAAGTCCTCGGCTGTCGAATCTTATCTGACCTGGCGGATTTGAAAGGACAAGTGCCTTCCCAAACTCCATTCTTGGGGAGGAGGCATCAAAAAGCTGCTAAATTTTCAAGGAAAATTAAAAGGAGTTTTTTAAAAAATTACATTAGCAAGTGTTGTGAGCAAATTAAAGATTAAAGACTTATGCTGGGACTACTCAACGTCTGTTGACTGTAACGACAAACTGCTCCCGACCGACTTAAGCCCCAAACGACACAACTGCCGCTGTCGGTCCCACCTCACGACGATTCAACCACCGCCTCACTCACGACATAAAATCTCCTCCCTCTCATTCGGTTCTCAGGACACACACGCAAAAACGCACAGAGAGAAAGAGAAGGGATTTCCGAAACTTACCTTTCGTCGCTCTACCCCCATCGAAGCCGAATCCCGTCGGCTCCTGCTCGCCGTGCCTTAGCCGACTCCAGCCGACGACGCTGCCGCCGCTACCTCCGGCCGACCCCAGCCGAACCCACCTGCCTTCGGCCAGACCAGCCTCCGCCGACTCCGTGCGTGATCCCTCCGATCCCGCCTCCTTGCTCGATCGGGCTCTGCTCTTCTCCCGATTCCCTTTCTCTTTTATTTTATATATATATATATATATATATATATATATATATATATATATATATATATATATATATATATATATATATATATATATATATATATATATGTTATAATATATTATATTATAAAATAAAATAAAAAGAAAGAGATTTAAAAAAAAGATAATGATTTTTCAAACAGGTGGAAGACCCCGGCCGTCGTACCTTAGGTCCGACCGGGATGATTTCATATTGAAGACCATACGCCGTCGATCTTTGATCCGGGTATGATGGTTTAAAATTGAAGACCCTACGCAGTCGATCTTTGATCATGGTAGGATGGTTTAAAATTGAAGACCTCGCGCCGTCGATCTTTGATCCGGGCGGGAAGAACTACGGCAGTGCCGTCCCGATTTCTCCCTCGGTGGGGAGGAGACGTCGGGAGGCTGCCGAAATTTTCATTGAACAACAAAAGGACTTGGACCAAAATTAAAAAATTGATTTGAACATAATTTAAATTTAAAAATCAATTTTAATGAAAATTTGATCAAATTGTATTAGGCCTAAACTCAAAATAATTCAATTTTAATTTGATTTGAAATTGATTTGATGTGTGATACATTCAAATTAAACTTTTCGTTAAGGTCTTGCACTCAAAGAAATGACAAAATTATTTAAGCCATTATTAAATCATAACTGATATAAATTGCACAAGCAACTTGACAAAGCTTATGAACATTTTCACTTCATATTAATGATTGATAATGGGCATTTTATTTCAAGAACTATATATGTTGATCAACATTGAGATACTTATGTTGATTTCAAGGTTAATGGGTGCGCATAACTAGCATTTTAAAATAGTAAATATTTAAGCGCTAGTACATTTATTCCATTTCATACTTTCCTAAATCTTTCCAATGCTATCTTAGAAAGTTCGATGTTGAAAATGATTAAACTATTAGTAATCATGTTGATACAACAATGGCCATCAAGAAGAGCGTTTCAGTCTCTAATGAATACTACAATTCACCTATAAGAAGGAATAGAGAATTCGTAGTACCTATAATAACTAGCCTACAAACAAAGATAAGGAGCTTGTATCAAACAAATTAGACTATCTATGAGAGAGAATATGAGAGCTTCTAGCGAGCAAGATAATTCTCCTACGAATACTAACATGATCTCCTACTATCCATTGAACAAGCATTTTCTGTAAGCTATGTTGAGTGGGATATTAACAGCAAAGGGATATCTTCTATGTGCTATAAATGAAATCTAATTTAGAGTAACGCCACCGGATCCGCAACATATGTGCAAGCGGACAGAAGGCGTTCGTAGGCCCCTTAAATAAAATCTCGGGCCACTTTTTAATGAAATTATTTGCATAAAATGGATCATATTTAAATATTTTAAAACGCCCCTTATGTATTAAATACGATCCCTTAAATCAAATACACCCTGTATGTGCTCCGGTTAACATGTTAAAAGCATAAATACTAATAATCGAGAATGCTGCGCAGGGTCAAATGCTGCAACCCGCATGTGCTCCGATCATCAAATATAAATGTCAAATCCAACGATCCGAGAATGCTGCGCGGGTTAAATATTCAAGTTTCATCCTCCTCCTTGAGAGGACTGGAGTCGACACGACTTGAATTGCAAAATGTCTCCCAGAAATCCTACGAAAATACAAGTGACCTTAATGCCACCCCGATGATGGCCGTGTTGAACGAAGATATCAACCGGAGGGGTCCATTCACAAATATTTTTCAAATACCATTCCTACCAAATTCTTACAAAAATAAAAGTGGCCTCAATGTCACCCCGATGATGGCCGTGTTGATCGAAAATCTCAATCGGAGGGGTCAAATCTCAAATCTTAAATCTCAAATCCAATCAAATCTCTGAAATAAAATATATATCATCTAAAAACACAAAACTAAAAATCATCCACCTCCCGCAACCTTTTGTCAGGGGTGATAAATTTGAAATTAACCTCAGCTCACAAAGAGCGAATGCATGTCGGGTGTATCACTACGATTCATCCTCAAACAGTCTCTTGCCAACAGGGACGTGGCACGTGCCCTCTGATCGGGTGGTTTTGCCGCAAAATGGCACCATTATATTATGATCACGGCCAAAGCCCGTATGTTCCCTAAAGGCGTCAAACCCTTGAGCGATGGATCATAGGGTATATTCGATAGGCATAAAGCCTTCTGTTAGCTAAGGTGGATTCAGATATATCCCTTTAGACAAATACCAACCCAGGTCTACAAGGTATCCTTGGACGAAGCAACCCATGGCTGCCGACAAGATGCCTTCTGTCAGGTTGGGTCGACTACCTCCTCTGACTAAGTAGACCAGGGATCATGACAGCCCGGGACGACGGAACCATGGGATCTTGATCGGGCTCGTTTTCATTCCCCCCACCACCAGTTTTAAGTTTATGGTGATAAATTCCAAATTTCCAATTTCAAAATTCAAATCCAAATTCAAGAGTTAAAACCCTAAAATTATTGCTATTATATGATAGGTTTATAACTTATTCGATATCTTTTACGACTAGCCTTAATCGAAAGTTCTCTCCTATTATTGGGAGGGTAATTAACTATAGGGGCTTGTGCCTATAGGAAACCAGAACTCAGATCAAAAAGTCCTCACCAAATGAGGGCGAAATCTCTGGGTAGTGTCTTATCTACAAACCCAATCTGCCTTCTGAAAATTCCCCCGGGATCACAATCCTAAAATTGGAATTTTTCGGAGCCCACAACGTCCCGAACCCCTCGGCTGTCAAATCCTATTTGGTCGGGCGTATTGAAAGGGCAAGTGCCCTCCCTACCTCCCTTCGCAGGCAGGGGACGTTGGGAGTTGTCGAATTTTCAAATGAGAAAGACACCCCTCCCGCCACACATAATTAATGAAATAAATAAATAAATAAGTGGATAAAAATCATTAAAAAAATGGCTAAAAGTGCTAAAAAACCCATACAATAGCTCTGATATGCCAAAATATTCTCCGCATGTGCTCCAAGATTTACATTAAAGTTCCTAAATGTAAGATATGATAATGATGTAGAACGGGTATGGGGTTTTGAGTCCTATGGGTCTTGAAGAGCAAATCGTGACATCTAAACAGCAGCTTTTGGCAATTTCTGAGTGGGAACAACCATCAATCTTGGTCTTGAATCCTTGTACAGAGGTTAGGGATCCTTCCAAGCGGCTGGACAACAAGTTGTATGTCTCAGGAAATCCGAACAGCAGCCATAAGAGGGCGTTGGACAGCAGCAGGAGGGTTCTAGCAGCGGCACAGTGATTTTTCTTTGCTGGAATTTCCATGGCAGCAGCAGTTTTGAGGCTTCCGTAGGGTGGGGAAACAAGGACAGCAGCTGGAAATCCTCTGGCAACAGTATTGGGGGCTAGGAGAATTCCACGTGGAGGGAGTTTGGGAGGTTTTAGGGGAGAAAACTAATGTAAGGGGCTTGGGAAAATTCGGCTAGCAAGGGGGGAAATGGGGATGGAGTTAATTCCAAAATAGAATCAGGATTTTTGGTAAGATTTTAAGAGGTGGATGCATAGGAGGGATTTCGGCCAGGTGAGGTGGATGGGTTTGAATTATTTTCAAGAGAGAGTAAGGGCTTTAGGAAATAAATCTTTAAGATTAAATATATGGGGCCGGAGGCTTAATGGTGATGGGGGAGATTGGGGAGGTGATTTGGGTTACTTAAATGAGGCTTTTAGGAATTAGGAAAGTGTTTAAATAAATCCAATTTGAATTTGAGATTCAAATGGATTTAATTTAAAACTTTCCTAAAATAGGTTTGATGAAGTAGGAAAGATTTTGAAATTTAAATCCAATCTAATTTGAGGTTAATGTGGATTTGATTTGAAAACTTTCCAAAAAATAGAGTTCTAAATTTGGAAAGATTTCAAAATTCAAATTTGATTGAACAATCAAGGTTTTCCAAAGGAGGCTTGGAGGAAAAAGGTAAGTAGGTTGGAAGGTTTGAAATTTTGGAGGCAAAGGGGATTGGGATATGACCGGTGGCTAGGTTAGGGTTTGATGGGAGTTGGCGATTTGGGAGGGGAGGATGGATAGCCGAGTGGGAAGGAGGGTGGATTGATTAGGGAAGTGAATTGGTGAGGGGAGGGCGGCAGTTGGGGTGACCCGTGGAAGGAGATGGATGAAAATGACGACTAGGAGCACAATAAGAAGGAGAATAAACAAAATATAGAAGATACAACCGCGAGCCCGGACCTATCCTGCGGCTGACGGGTGCTACGTTGCTCTTCTCCAAGGGACTTCACGCCACGAGCCCGGACCCATCCTGCGGCTGGTGGAAACTCCGATTCCCTCCCATAGGAATCTCACCCAAGTTCTCTCCAAAGAACATAAGTGCAAAGAAAATTTTATTTCTTAATAACTCATCATTGATCTAATACAAGAGCAAAAGCCTCTATATATAGGCTTTAAAAGAAATAAAAAGACAACTTTGCCTCTTGGGCTTACATAAGACAAGACTCTTAAATAAGGGTAAAAATGACAAATGCAAAACTAAATCAAAATACAATTAATAAACAAAAAAAAGGAGTGATCTAAGCCGTCGATTTTCGTCTCTTCCTTTGATTAACGTTCACCGTCGGATGTCCGCATCGTTCTCCCGGGGTGGAAAAGAGCTCGACTCCATCGAGTCCGCATCTCGTGTAACCATGCTCTGATAGAGAATGCTTCACTGATTCAATACAAATTTTCAAGTACCCTACAATAGTTCCAATCTATTGTTGAAAATACATTTGCATGTGCTCCAATCGTTAGATTTGATTTCTAAATCTAATAGTCCGAGAATGCTACGCGGGTCAAATATTTCAAGTTTCATCCTCCTTGAAAGGACTGGAGTTGACTAAGCTTGGATTAACAAGCAAACGCCTAATCACAAATCTACTGTAACTCTTTGGAGGCTTTCTAAATGAAATTCATCTTAAAATATAAATCTTCAATTTTAGTGTTTGCATAATCATCAATTGTTAAACCTGGTCCTCTTTTAGTAAGTGAACAAAGATGATAAGGCTTAAATAACTAATTATGTAACACCTTGATGATGATTGTGTTGACAGAAAATCTTAATTGGAGGGGACCCTATTTTCATAATACTCAAACCTCAAAGCAAAATACAAATATTTCTCCACCCCGAAGATGTCCATGTTGACAAACTTTCAACCTGAGGTTCCACACAAATGTCAAAGCAATGCCCACAAATCGTAAAGTTAATTGTTAGGGGATCAAGTTTAAAGAAAAATTCTAAATCCACAAATCTTCAATATGCAAAATACATGCAGTGCCACAGGAGAAGATCTGTCAAGAGGTGTCGGAGTTCTTAAGGAGTTGTTTACCGTCCGGTGGACACAATTGGCGGGAAAGACTGGCGGGGCTGTTCTTTGTGAACAACATATATCCTTTTTAGTTGTGTAAATCTAGGACCAAGGTGGAGATTATTTGATATTAGTCCAAGATTTAGGTTTATACTTTCTTTAGTTTCTTGAATGGCTTGTATTGCCATTGATGTAGCTACTTATTGCCTATAAATAAAGCTATAGGTTGTATTAGTGAACATGATTAAGCAATGATAAATCTGATTCAGCTCTCTCCTTCCCTCTCTCCCCCCTCCTCTCCCAAGAAGCTTAAGAAGGAAGTGCTTCTTCCTCTCATTGAAGATCCTAACAGGTTCCTTCTGTCGGGTTGGGTCGTTTATCTCCACTAACTAAGTAGACGAGGGACCTTGACAGCCTAGGTCAACGAAACCATGTGATCTTGATCGGGCTCGTCCTTATTCCCCCATCACCCATTTTAAATTTTAGAGTGATAGATTTCAAATCTTAAAAATTCCTAAAATATAACTTTAAAATCTCTAAAGTTGCTGCTACTATACGATAGGTACTCAGTGTCTATCTCACGACTATCCTTAATTTAAAGTTTTCTCTCATTATCGGGAGGGGTAATTAATTATAGAGGCTTGCGCTTATAGGAAACCAGAACTCAGATCATAACGTCCTCGCAAAATGAGGTGAAATCTCTGGGTAGTATCTAATAAAGTCTAATCTGCCTTCTGAAAATTTACCCCATAATTTTAATCCGTTAAAACTCTTCCCGTCAACTAAAGAGGCGGGGAGAGGCTGGAGTACAAATTTTTGTAGACCACATGTTTCAAGCATGATAATAATGAAATAAATTATAAATATCATTCATGAGCAAAAGATAATGAGCATTGCAAATTATTTCATGTGCTTTGTTGTGGCATTTATTAAGCAAACAAAAATTTAGTGCCTAAATCTTATCGGTAGCTAGCGGTGGAAGGTCCATCAAACTTAATAATCTTCTTGGATTCCTTGGCTGTCACATCATACTCCCATCTTGGTGCCATATTTAGAGCACATGCCACACAAATAGTGATGCTTTTATATTAGTGTTTGTATATAGGGTCAGGTGCTTGTGTCACATGACCTCAAAACTGAAATTTTCAAAGAGAGCTTCCATACGAACAGTTTCTTTCTCAAAGGAGTCATTACATATAGGAATTAATATTGGCATAAGCTTTTTATCTATTGAATAATTTAATTCCATAAAAGGGCCTTTTTTTTTTAATTGGCCCAATAGCCAAGGAACAACATTTTTTTTCAAAAATTCCTGAAATTTCATTGCTTGATTGTCCCACTAATCTAGATTATTCATAGCATAAATCATCGTGAAATTGATTCAAATACTATATATATTTTATTTTAAAGAATATATAGCTTAATATTGAAAAAAAATCAAACAAACATTGATTTACCAAAGCAAATGGTGGTGATGAGTTTTTAGAATTTCCTTAAATTCTTTGTTTTTAAATTCAACCAGAAGTTTTTCAGCTCTTCCCTTGACTATTTTGTTTATAGGCATTTCCAATGACTTACTCTTTGTGTCCATCTTCCTTCTGATGAGCAAACCTAAGATATTGGCAAAGTTCTTACACTATCGTGCAAGCTTAGTTTGAAGGCTGGAAGATACTACAAGCAAACTTTTCACCGTTCGTAAGCTTAAAGGAGGAGTTGGAAGGGAGAATGTGAAATGCTTATTGGTGATGGTGGAAATGTTAACATTATAAATTCAAGCTCTAACACCACCTTGAAGATCAGTTAAATTTTAGGGGAATAAGGTGTAGCATGACCCTCTTCTTTGTGACAATCAATTGTAGCTTATCGTCTAACACGGTTGCTGTTCTTCTCCTTTCATCTAAAAGAGATGAGCATTTCTTAATGCATCACCAGAATTAACAGTCTTCTCTCGGTTTTGCTAACTAGGCCTTAAATCTACTGGCCTAATCCCATTCCCTAATGTTGCAATAAACATGTGGTCATGTCTCCCTTCCTCATATCTTTCAAACCTTAGTTTTGAACACATTATTCCTGTTGCTTACATTTTTGGTAGAGTATTTTCTTTTACTGATTTTGCTGTAAATACCTAAAAGACTTTTTTTTTGTGCGTGTGTGCAGTTAGAGTATGATATTCTAGAATATGTTGTAATTGAACGATTGGCACAAGGTGGGCGTGAGAAGCTAAAAGATGATGGGCTTAATTTATCAGACTGGCTTCAGTCTCTTGCATCTTTTTGGGGTCACTTGTAAGGATCTTCCCTCTTTGAATTCGGCAAATTATACTGGCATTATTTTGTTTCTTTTTTTATGTTGTCTTAATTTGTAATATTATGGATCACATCTACCTGTTTTTTTGGATTGGTTACTTTTTGTTTTGCTTGTGTAAGCTATTAGATGGAAAATCATGATTTGTTTCTCAAGTTTCTGAAAGTCAGCAGTTCATTAAATTCGAACTTGCATTCAATATTTCGTTGACCTTAATTCCTTCTGAGAAAGTGCTTCTTGGGTGGGTTGCCTACAGAAACTGTTTCTGATTTGTTTTATGTCTTACCCTGAATGCTTCTAATTTTATGAATTTACTGCCCCGGTTTTCAATTATTTGAAATTCAAGCTTATTTCCATTTTCATAGTCTGTAATAAAAGACTATTCAATTTGTCAATAGTGCCACAATTTTTTTTGAAAAATAGGTTTTATATGAGAGTTTAGCCATGAAACCATTATTTATTTAATATATTAAAATGTGTTTGAGATTATCATGAACCAAAATTCCTAGCGGAGAAAGGTGATACATAATATGCTTTCCCTGTTTTTAAGATAAGAGGCCATGTGTGATAAATGTAGTAATAAAATCTTGATTATTCATTTTTTGGATAACATACAAACATTCATATCTGTATATATATTGATATCTAAACCATTAGGTACATGATATAATATCTGTAACTACTGCAGTGAACTGTGAGCATGGTTCTCTTGTAGGTGCTTGGATAAGGTGTGTTGAAGCGATAGTGTCTCCCAATTCTAGATGAGTGCCATTTTAATGCATTTTTAATGAGGTTCTCGTCTTTGATATATTGCTCTCTTTGCGGTCAGATTGTTTTTACATTGGATGAGGCGTTTACTTACTGCATACTGGTGTAGATTTCTACTTTTTTTTTTTCTGTATTTCATGAACTTGAGATAGAGTGGACTGATGCACCCCACAATATATATATATATATATATATATATATATATATATATATATATATATATATAATTGTTAGGCATTCCAATCATCACTAGATTTCTTGCAGGTGCAAGAAGTACCCCTCAATGGAGTTGAGAGGCCTTTTCCAGTATCTTGTTAATCAACTGAAGAAGGGAGTGGGTATTGAGCTTGTTTTACTTCAGGTTTGCTGTTGTCTAGTAGTTTCACGTCAATCTTTATTTTCTTCAGCAGGTTGCTTGTGTCTTATTTATTTTGACATCAAATTTACAGGAGCTCATTCAACAAATGGCAAATGTTCAGTACACTGAGAACATGACTGAGGAACAACTTGATGCTATGGCAGGAAGTGAAACATTGCGTTTTCAATCAACTTTATTTGGCATGGCTAGGAACAATAAGGTGAGATCAATGATTCTATTTTCTTTGAAGTATATTTTCTTGAGTTTGTGTAGTTCTAGCTGTGCAATGGTAAGCATTCATCTGCTATTCGTCAAGAGCTGTTGTTAAAATTAATATGTGCAAGCTTCTTTTTTCAGCGTCAGCATGTATTTGTTGACTTGTAACCTACGATTGGACCCCACCACTTCCCCCACTTCCCCCACAATCTCACAGACTGGCCTAACTTACTCTCACGACACAAGAATAGACGCTCTCTCAGACCCAGTGATGCGGGCAAGAAAATATAGGGGAGCCTATATTTCTTGAACCCACAAAAGAAGAGGGGACGAAGCACCAAGATAGAAGGGAATCACTTAGAGATATTAGAACAAACTTTTACATTTCATATAAACGAACACTTTTATAAATAAAGACTTACAACTCTTAAAATTAAACGACTAGCAAACAAAATGACACCCTAATATTGCTTCACAATTAGAAGAGGGATACAGGTCGAGTGGCACTTGCGGAGAGAAGAAAGGTTGGAAAGAGCTCGCAAGATTTCCGGAGGGGATGAGAAAGAAGACGGACAAAGCTCGCAAGCTTTTCCAAGCAAACCCGCAGGTTATAGCTTTTCCAAAAATAACATTTCATTCACTATTTTTAAACATTACATGCCCCTCATATTTATAGGTATGAAAGGGGAATACCAAAAGACACAAACATTGAATTATCATTGGAATTCCAAACATCACAAACCATAAAACCCTATTACTTTTTACGGAAAAACAGTCCAAGCCTAGGAACCGAAGGAGCAACCACGGGAGCCAAGGAGGTCGCACGGAACCAAGGCGCCAAAGCCACGGGAAAACTCCCAGGCTCGGAAACCAGCAGCCGGCCGAAAATCCAAGGGGCAAAGGCATGGAAAACAGCAGCCCATGGTGGAAGCCAAAGAGCCACGACATGGGAAAACGAAACAACTTTCTTGTGATTCCAAAAGCCCTTTTTGGAACCCAAGAGGCATCATAAATAAAAACAATAAAAAACTATAGAAATAACATTTAATAAAAAGATAAATATAAACTAAAATGTTAGCTAATAATGAGCTAACCCTTAGTTCAATAAGTGAACTAAAGACTTCAGCTCAATTTTAATTGAGCTTGTAAACTCGAGGGTGGCCAAAACTGATTTATTTTCGACATGAGTTGACCCCCCCCCCCCCCCCCCCCCCTCCCTTTGTCTACATCACCCAGATACAAACATTCGATAATTATAGACACAAGGAATCTGAAGCCTAGCCTCCATCTCTTCCTGTGCTCTCTTCGACCTCGACTGCTGGTAACCCCCCCCCCCCCCCGACTACCGCATATGATCAAAGCCAACAAAAGCAGTGGAAGCCCTGGCCCTTCTCGCTCTCTCCCGTTCTCTATTCGCAATAGGCCTGTCGCTCCCACACGATCGAACACAAGAAGCCGCCAACGATCGACCTCCCACACGATCGAACACAAGAAGCCACCAACGAGCCCGCCAGTCCGATCCGTCTGATTCCGCCTTATGCTCTCGACCCACCTCTGAATTTGCACACAAGATCCTTGCCGATCCCTCATCTCTCTAACTCGACCGACCGCACACCCTCTTTTCTCTCCTCTGTTAATATATGTATTTATATTAAGCAAGAGAGGAAATGAATTTTTAAAGTTTAAACATGTATCAAAGACCTCCACCATTAATCTTAGGTCTGGCCATGAGTGAGCAAATTGAAGCCCCTTGCCATTGATCGTTGATTAGGGTGGGATGAAATTTTAAGATATTTTGAATGCGGGAATGAAGGTCCTTAGCTTATTAAAATGAATTTGAAGACTTGGCACTTCCATGGTTTAAACAGATGAAAATGTGGAATAACAAGTTGTTTAATAGTAACTGATTGTCAAACTAAAAAAAAAAAAAATTCAATAGTTTTAAAGATCAAGCTCAAATGATGGTGACATTATGTTAGTGATTACAAGCATGCCTCTTATATCAGGAGAAATTGATCAAGACAATCACGATGTTGATGAAATAATAACACCAGCTACTGTCTTCTTACCTCGTGATAATGATATGATTAAGCTTATTGTACCAATTGAATCTTCTTCTTAATGAACTTCTCAAATAAACCTAAGCATTAGTATTTCTGTTGCGAATACGTATAAAATATTGCATGAAAATTAAATGAGATAAATAGATTAAACATTAAGAGTTATATTTATGCTTATTATTTTTTCTTGCATGATACATATAAAATATATACAAAATATTAAATAGCACAACTTAAAAAATGGCATACAAAATCATAGCATGAAAATTGAAACTTTATATTATTTTGATATTCTTTTATTAATGATGTTTTGTTCTATAATAAACTTATTGAGCTATAGTTAAAAATTATTTATTTGCAGGATTCATCTCCATTCCCTTTGATTATTTAGTGTTTATTTGAAGGAAATTGGGTTTCGATATCTAAAGGAGAGGATGCTAGTCGTTGTCTCATTCTTTGTGGTTGATTTTGGCGTGGAGGGGGTAAAGAACGTCAATTATTGGACTTTGGAGTTAAGCTTTAGCGTCGAGTTGGGAGACGTGCATGCGTGAGTTGATGTTTGAAGTTGGTGATTGGATTTTAGATCCAGCCATGTCGACCCAAAACCTAGCCAAGCATATGAGAAAGAAAATCATTGGGCAACAAGATTTGCAAGAGAAGAGTTGGAGAGGGAAATAAAAAATAAGAAGTGAGTTTTTTGTGAAAATTTAATTAAGTTTTTAGGACATGAATGTTCAATTTTTTTAATTAAGCACTTGATAAATGTTTCGGATGAGTGTTGGGCCAGCTTTCGTGCCAAAAAATTATTTTGTGCGGTTATCGGATTGTCCAGAGGCGAATCAGAATGCGACACGTCACCCAGTACATAGCACCGGTACTAGGGCTGCAAGCGAACCAAACGTTCGACGAGCTACTCGTTGTTCGGTTCGATTAAAGCTCGTTTGTAATCGTTTAATTAGCTAAACAAACAAACTTGAACAATATTTTAAATACTCGATTCTTAAATAAACAATCTTAAACACTAATGCGTTCGACTCATTTATGTTCGCGAACAACATCATTTGAAGTTCATGAACAAGCTCGACATTAAGCTCGATAAGAAGCTCGATAAAAGCTTGATTCGTGTTCGATTTTGAACTCGTGAATAAGCTAGATAAAAATAATTAATATTTGACTATAAAATTAATAAATATAAATAATCATTGCCTTTGTTACATAGACAATTGCTTTTATTATAAATGTGTTTGTTCATAGATATGTTCATGAACGTATTTGTTTGATAGTTAAAAAAAATTCGTTAAATATGTTCGTGAACAAGCTCGATAAGCACTGAACGAACGAACATGAACTGAACATGAACCGAACATGAACACTCATTAATTTAAATGAACCAAACATGAACACAAACAATAAAGCTCGAATAAACATGAACCAAACTTGAACAAGCTGATATTAAATGAACACAAACATGAACACTCACATACTCGGCTTGGCTCGGTTCGTTTGCAGCCCTAACCGGTACACGACAAAAAAAATGTGGCCCACCCTTATTCACCTTTACATGAACTGTTGGTGTATCATGGATGCTAGCTATGACTATTATATAATGTGTGGTATAATGCATATGATATTGGCATGCCACCGCTATTTATTCAAACCATCAAGCTCTATGACATTTGCAATCTCACTAAAAGTGGAATGCATGCCATGCAAAATGGATTGTATTAATGCAAATGTATTCTTTTGTATTAATGCAAGATAATTCTCCTCTCATTCCTCTTCTAGTTCATCTCTTGAAGAGGAACTTGGATTTTCTGCTTGGTCATACTCTGCTTGGTCCTCAGAAGGGATAGTTGTTATAGCGGTAGTAGATCCAATCTTGTGGTGGTGTTGGGAGAATTTTATGGGGGACTGCTCATTATGATGCCTCATCATGTAGATCACCTGTATGGCCTTGGATACATAGCCTAAGTGTTACACCCTGATGTTCACCTTGAGGAGCTTGTGTGGGTTCTCTTTCTGCTATCACAATGGATGATAGGTGGCTATTAGGAGCCTTTATGGCCTATGTAATAACTAGCCTTTGGTGGTGCTTCTTCATCAAGCCCATTCTTTTATGAGCTTGAGGACACTGTGCACTTTTGGCAAACATAGATTCGAGATTATTCCTTTGCATTGCGGGTCCTGACATTGTTGAGTCCAGAAAGATTTCTTCAGGTCGCCAACAGAGCTATACCTTTTCACATATTTTAGATTTATAAATTTGTTACAGATGAGAATACTCACTTTGATTCCAGAGCTGGTTGTGTTGGTTGTTGCTCGGGTTGAAATTGTTGAGCATGTAGTTCAGCATTTCTTCTTTTCTTCTACTTGCCAGACAGTTGTTCTCCAAATGAGGAACAAGGTCTTACAGATTTGAAAGGCTCAGTTGGCATGGTGATAGTGTTTGTAGTTATGTTAGAGCTTTTGGAAAGTGGCAGTTTTCCTTCATGATTGGGGGCTAGATATTGTAGTTTTTTTAAGACAGATCTTATGTGGGGCCTTTGCGATGATGGCAGCTTCAATCAGCCTTGATCGCTGTATGGGAAGGTGTGCATGTTACGCAGATGCTTCAGCCAAATGAGGCCTTCTAGTATGCGCTCAAATAGGCATGCCGTGAAAAGAAGTGGCAACAACCATGATAGTGAAAGTAAAAATTTGCAGGCCACAAAAGTGGATGGCGATACAATCATCTCTAGTATTGCCAATGGCACGAGCATCTCTAGTATTTGTAAGGTCGTTGGTGAGCTGGATGTTGGCTCCACATTTAAGTTGTTCAGTGAAAGGTGTACTATGAAGATCCATTCTGCATAACTAAAAATTGAGGATTAGTAATAAGTATTTGATATATCACTCTATACTTTCAAAATGCAAAGGGACAATAATATGTCGCATTGCATTAATTGAGCAAGCTTTTTGTGATAATTATAAGCATTCAAAATCATGTTCATTCATCTTAAATCACGCAACATTCTCAAGCCTCAAATTTAGGTCTTTAATGCATTGGTCGAAGCTTATGCATGTAAATTGATTTCAATATTCAAAGGTGTTGCACAAACTCTTTGATGCGATTTCTCGACATGCTTGTGCATTTCTGGAAGCACTTATGCAATGCACTTACATGCTTGCATAATTTTCAATGCACTTAATAAATGCGCTTGCACATTCACTAGTAGATTACGTTTTTCATGTGCTTGCATAATGCATTAGCAGGTTTTTAGTACATTTGTTTGGTATGTTTAGGGGACGCATAGACATGATTTTTTAAAGTGATTTGACGTGCCCTGCATACTTAAAATGGCAGTATGATCCGTGATGTGCAATTGCAAGCTGCATTGTCGTATTAAAGATTTTTTGTTTAGGAGGCTTTTCTATTCACGGAGCATAGTCTTGGCTCATGGTACATGTACAAGCTTTCTTTTGGATAATTAATGTGCGCAAAACTTAGGCATTCATAGGCCCATGACATGCAATTTGTTTTACTATATCTTTTTTGTTTAGAAACCATTCACATGATTGCAACTATTTCATATATGTAAGGGTCTAATGTGATGGTTGTTTGCATGAATGTATTATCATTAAAGTATCATTAAAGCATGCTTGTGACTTTGCATTTTAAATTGATTACTGCTCGCATTCTATTCACTTGTGCGTATGTTGAGGATCCGATTGCAAGAAAGGAAAGCATGAGCTGGAGTCCAAGATTTATTTCACATTATTCTTTTTATTGTCTCATATGATTGGATTCTTCTATCCTACCATGTTAAAAAATGTTTATATGAGGCTTTGTATACTTTTTTTGAAATTTACAAAATTTTCACACTCCGTCAAAAAAAGGCGCACACATATACTTATATTTGAATTTCCTCAATGTGCTAAGAAAGACGAGCACAAAATTTACCCGTTGCATCAAGAACATCACCTATGAGTTTCCCAGTTGCATTATGGCACACAAGCTTCATTTGTTGTGTCAAATGCATCCCATTTGAAATTTTAGAGATTTTTGAGAGTTTGTGAATTTATACCTTTGTGCATGAAGTGATTTGACAGCAACAATCGGGTGAATATATATATATATATATATAGTTTTAATTTTTTCGTTCTCCCCTTTTCTTTTTCTTTTCTTTCTTTCTTTTTCTCATGAAGACCTGCAATGCTTTATGATGCATAATGTTGGCCATTTGAAGAGAATCATAATATTAAGTTAAGCGTTGCAGAGATGAGGTGCTCAGGTGGATGAGTGTCTTTACTCTTAGAGACAAGATATAAAATGAGCATATATGTGAAAGGTTGGAGTAACTCCAGTGGAAGGTAAGATTAGAGAGAGTCGCCTTAGATAGTTTGATCACATAAAACGGCAGCCTTCCAATGACCCAGTTAGGAAAGTAGATGTATTAGATTTGGCTTATGTTAATAAAGGTAGAGATAAACCTAAAAAGATTTGGTTAAAAAATATTAGAAATAACATTTCTTTATTAGATTTAAATGAGAATTTGGCTCTTAACAAGACACAATTGAGAAAGAAGGATTAATGTAGCTAACCTCACGTAGTGGGATTAAGACATTGTTGTTGTTCTTTCTTTTTCTCATTATTTTTCTTTTTTGCTTTTTGTTCTCTCTTTTTTAGAGAGAGAAAGCTGAGAGAGGATGGAATGAGAGAGAGGAGGTTGAGAAAGTATGTGAGAGAGAATCAGTGAAGGAGAGAGAGAGATGGAGAAAGCAAAAGAGAGAGAGGCAAAATGAGATGGAGGGTAGTTTGATAACATGATTTGAGGAAATGTAAACAACTAAGCAACCAAGATTAATTTGCATAGATTTATGATGGATATAATTTTTTTCTTTATAAAGCTTACTCCAAATAGTTGGGATAAGAGTAAATAATGATGAAGAATCCTAATTTTCATTTCCGCTGGACATTGTGGGAATAATTTGTGCTATTGTAGGAGCATATATCAGATGGATTGCATTTGAAGAAGCTTCTATGCTGGGTGATCCTTAGATTGTTGTGGTTTAGAATATTTATTAATTACCATTACATGTTTGAAGTAATCTTTTTTGTTTTATGGTTTTTGTATTTCTGTGTTTTGAGCTGCTGTTTTAAAATGCTAACATGCTTTCTTTCTAATTCTTGTGTTCTTTCTTGATCATTCATATTTTGTACAACTCCTTGTTTTTCCATTATCATTTTAAATAGGATAGTTCAATCAGAATCAATCAATCATCATCGTCATTAGTCTTATCCCAACAGTTATGGGTTGAAAGCAGAATCAATGTTTTTAATTTATAATCTATAAGTGCAAGTTGTTCATTGTTGTATGTCTTTTTCTGATTTTAACTCTTTATTGACGTCTATGGTTAGTTTTTTAAACATAATTTATTATTTACCCAGTTGTTGTGCATTAGTTGCTTCTAATTTATTTTGTGTAAGCATTAAAAATAGATTATTTGTCTTTATGTTTTATTTCCTCCTAATGCAGGCACTAAGCAAATCTACTATGAGGCTGAGAGACTCGTTGCTTCCAAAGGAAGAACCTAAGTTGGCTATACCTCTTTTATTACTTATAGCACAACACCGCTCCATGTAAGATTGCCAACTTTCATCAATTTTAGGATATTTTGAATAGTGTGCCCTGTTTTAGATTAAACAGCACCATCCCACATGATAATTCTTGGCTGTTTCTCTTTCCTTTGCTTAACAACACACCACATTCTGTCCACCCAAATCACCAAGAAAAATTAGTATGGAATATTGAATCTCAGTGGAGTATTATGCGATCAGTATTTGCAATGACTGAAACAATTTTTCTAATTGGAAAATATGTTTCTTAATGGCTTCGTTAAGGTTTTTACTTCTTGTTCTTCTCAGGGTTGTAATACACGCTGATGCTCCCTACATTAAAATGGTTAGCGAGCAATTTGACCGTTGTCATGGAACACTTCTTCAGTATGTGGAATTTCTCTTAAGTGCTGTTACTCCAACTTCATCATATGCTCAGCTAATCCCCTCACTGAATGATCTTGTTCACCAATACCACCTCGAACCAGAGGTAATTTTTCATTTTCTATCTATCACTTTACTAGCCGATATATTGAAGCTCCTCCCTATCTATAATTACTGATAACACCTTTAATCGTGTGCTATTAAATTGGTTTTTTCTCCCTTCCGTGTGTTTGTTTTATTTCCAATCAGGTGGCTTTTCTAATATACCGACCGGTAATGAGGCTCTTCAAATGCAACAGTCCTGAAGTCTTTTGGCCCCTAGATGCGATGGAAGAAACTCTTGTGACAATTGAAGGAAATGATGTTGAACAATATTCTAGTAGCATTGTTTTGGATCTGGGTACTTCCAAAAATCCAATCACGTGCGTTCTCATGCACAATGAGATTTTTGTTCTCACCTGTTTTATTGGACTATTGGAGATCTTATGCCTGTTGATTTTTATTTTATCAATATTCAACTATCCTTTCCTGACAGTGCTTTTGTTCTTTGCAGGTGGGTAGATCTCTTGGAAGGAGTTAGATCAATGCTACCTGTTAAAGCTTGGAATAGCCTCTCTCCTGACCTCTACGCCACATTTTGGGGGCTTACTCTTTATGATCTTTATGTTCCAAGAAATCGATATGAAGCAGAAATTGCGAAGCAACATGCTGCTATTAAAGCATTAGAAGAGCTCTCTGATAATTCAAGCATGGCTATTACAAAACGTAAGAAAGATAAGGAACGAATCCAAGAATTACTTGATAGACTTGCCAGTGAGCTTCAGAAGCATGAACAACATGTTGCATCTGTGCACCATAGGCTTAGACGGGAGAAGGACAAGTGGTTGAGTTCCTGCCCTGACACATTAAAAATTAATATGGAATTTCTTCAGCGATGTATTTTTCCACGCTGCATCTTCAGCATGCCTGATGCTGTGTATTGTGCTAAATTTGTGCACATGCTACATTCTCTTGGAACACCATTCTTCAACACGGTCAATCATATTGATGTTCTCATTTGTAAGACATTACAGCCCATGATCTTCTGCTGCACCGAGTATGAAGCTGGCAGATTGGGAAGATTCTTATATGAGACACTTAAAATGGCATACTATTGGAAGGTTATTGACCTTTTGAAATAAGAGCATGACTATTCATTTATGAATTAATTAATTATCTTGATCCACCAATTATTCAGAAGCTCCTTTTTTGCAGAGTGATGAATCTATTTATGAACGTGAATGTGGAAACATGCCTGGGTTTGCTGTTTATTACAGATATCCCAATAGTCAGCGTGTGGCCTACGGCCAATTTGTTCGAGTATGTTCATACTCTATATAAACAATAAGCTAATGAATATCTAATTTTAGCACTTATCCTGTGCACATTATTTGAAGTTCATTTTTTGCTCAGCACTTAGTAACTACCTTGGTAATATAAGATGTCTGTCTTTAGGGTTTGTATTGATGCTTTTTTTGCCCTTCTGTTACAAAACACTGGAATGCAAAACTTATGGGACTCCTACAAAATGTGTTTCTCACATATGGTATAATCCTTTTACAACTGTGGTGTTGGAATAAGTGCATAAATCATGGTTATAAAGGTTTAGAAGATAGCCATCTTGGAATCTCGTGTGGACTCACTACTTAAATCTTTTGGCTTTTAGGGCTTGCCAATATTAATGATGCTTGCTGAGTCTCCAATGTACTCCTTTTCCTTGCACATTCTGAGCGGCTATGCACAGTTATTTATTTTAAGGAATGAACTTGAATTGAAATTAAAAAAAGAAAAGAAGATTAGTAAATGGTGTCTTGATGATTACATGATGTATGTAAAAGAAAAGGTCGGTTGTTATAGTATTCTTTACTATACTGGAGGCGATGAATCTGTATTTGCTAAACTCCTTGATTTTTCTCTAACATCATATTCAATATATGATGATCGTATTGGCAATTATTATTTTATCATCTCACTTCTTTCATTTACTTCTACCAGTTGTGGTTACTTAACTATTTCTGTCATCCATTAGTGTTTTTTTGAACATGACTTCCTTGATTTTACAATCTTGTTTTGAAAATTTTTTTATATAAATATGTTGATTTAGATGTGATCTGTTTTCTTATAGGTGCATTGGAAATGGAGCGGAAGGATGACCAGGTTACTGGCACAATGTTTAGAGTCCACTGAGTACATGGAAATTCGCAACGCTCTTATTATCTTGACAAAAATCTCTACTGTATTTCCTGTGACAAGGAAAAGTGGTGTCAATCTTGAAAAACGGGTATACACTGGAAAAGCTTTATAAAACTGTTCTGTTTGTATCAATTTTTTTCCTTTGTATGATTCCAGAACCATTTCGTCTCAGGTGGTTAAAATTAAGGGTGATGAAAGGGAGGACCTCAAGGTGTTGGCTACTGGTGTAGCTGCAGCTTTGGCAGCTCGTAAGGTCTGTTGAAATGATCAGTCGTTAGTGATCCAACTTTCCTCATGCATTCCACCTTTATACATTCTGAGTTGTCAATATAATTTTTTCCCTACTGTATTGTTCCTGGAGAAATTCATGATTCCAATGCAAAATCATTTGTAAATAATATGATGGCTTACAGGATGATAAAAAACAAATGCAAATGACCATAGCGAGTATCTGAAATGCAAAATCTCACCACTACATCCTTATAAAGTGTGCCATATATTTTAAGATATGTTATTCTTAATATTGAGGGATTGTGGTCGCTGACTTACTTTTGCCATGTTATGTTATTTGCAGATTCTAGCTGTTTAGTTTGCTATCGTTATTAAAATTATAAATTCCTGAAGGAAATCTCAATTCTTTTTCATTAGAACCTTGATTTCACTTGGATCAAACAGCTAAATGTGGGACTTTCTAATGACTTTGGCCCATTTTCATTGCAACCTAGATGTCACCGAGATCAAACATTGTTAAATTCAGAGAATTTGGGGAGGGAGAAGGCTTAATTTTATTATACAAAATTATTCCTATTTATAGATTTAAACAAAATGTCTTAATAAAGAAACAAATAACTACATAATCATGCATAATTGCTTTAATATAATCATTCCTAAACCAGCCACCCAAATATAGAAGGAAATCGGTGTGATCCAGGTGAGCCTTCCATGGATTCTCATCCTGGCCGTGGGATCAAGTATCAAGGGACGGTTGAGATTTAGTAAAGATCGACATTATCTAGTTGAGCCTCCCACGGATTCCCATCATGGCCATAGGATTATGTGCTAAGGGACGGTTGCAATTTTAACACTCCCCCTCAAGCTGGGGAATATAGATATGTCATTCCTAGCTTGGTAATTAATCGTAGAAAAGTAGAGTTATCAAGTCCCTTAGTGCACCATAGATTCCTTCATTTGGTCAAAACTTTGGGATGAATTAGTTTCAGACATTGCGGCAACATCAAATGATAGTGATGAAGGCTATATTAATCAAGCCTGTAAGGTGCGGTGCAGCAATGAAGGCTGTGTTGAATAGTAGCCCTCAAGATACCGGAAAATAGCAATAAAGGTTGGTGGTGGGACAACAGGAAAAATGGATTAATTATCCTTTTGATCCGTCTCTCTCGATTCTCAAGGAAAGACTAATAATGAAGGCACGATAGTAAAAAAAGGAAAAAAAATATTTTTTAGGGTTGCGGCAAGTTTCAAGGATAGGATCAGAAACATATGTCTCAAGCGACTCAACACTCAATAAGTAGATCTCCTCCTCCTTAGGTCATACGACTCCACTTGAACACACTCATGTTCGATTGGCCAGTAAAGGTGAACGCAAGGCCTTTAATCCCTCTGGTTTGACCGTAGGAAGGAGAGCAAGTCTTGCACTCTTGCTTGTCTCTGCCCTTGCATGGGAGGGAACTCTCGGCTCTTTCTAGACACACGTAGGAGGAGGTCTCGGTCAACTCCATACGTCACACGTAAGAGGAACCCTCCCACTCGATCTCTCCTCAACTTTGGATGCACAAAGGAAGCAGAAGGGCCAATCTTCCTTAGAATTATGACAATGAATGTCGATGGAAAGACCAATGTTCCTCATAATTTTGGCAATGAAGGTCGGAGATGGGAATCTGTATTCTTTAGAATTCTAGCAAAATAGGTTGATGGTGGGAACTTGTATCCTCAAATTTTTGGCAACAAGGACCGGTGGTGGGAACTTGTTTTCTTCAGAATTCCAACAATGAAAGCTGGTGGTGGGAACCTGTATTCCTTAAAATTCTGGAATTGGAGGCCAGTGGAAAGAACAATATTTCTCAGAATTCTGGCAATGAAAGTCTGTTGTGGGAACATATATTCCTCATAATTCCAAAATTGAAGGCTTGATGGTGGGAACTGTGGCGGCATGCATGCCGACAGAATTAGATGCAGATGTGGAGAACATGAGAATTTTTAAGGGTGAGACAAAAACTGTCTAGATGCACGGTCTCTCGTCTAGACATAAGCTCTTGCTTGTCTCCTCTCGGTTTCGCCCCAGACGCACGCAAGAGGAAGCTACCGCCTGCAGTAAGCTTCAAGAACGCTCGATTTTTCTTCATTTGGCCGCACGCCTCTCTCGTCCTATTCGGTTGCACGTACATAACAGAGGTTCACGAGACATTCATCTATCTCAACCTTACGCAGAGACTGGATGTATGCAGGAACGAACAAGACGGGAATTCACTCCCTCCTCTCAGTTGGACATACGCAGGAATGAACAGGCCGAGAACTCGCTCCCTTTCATTTCTGAAGAGAAGGCTCGACCTTCCCTTCAGAAAGTCCGATAGTAAGAAAAAAAAATACTCATAATTTTGGACAAGTAAATGAAGGGCTCTGATACCATGTTAAATTCAGAGATTTTGGAGAGGAAAAAGACTTAATTTTATCATGCAAAATTATCTCTATTTATAAATCTATACAAGAAGTCTTAATAAAGAAACAAATAACTACAGAATCATACATAATTACCTTAATATAATCCTTCCTAAATCAGCCTTCCAAATGTAGAAGTAGATCGGTGTGATCCACGTGAGCCTCCCATGGATTCCCATTCTGACTGTGGGATCAAGTGTCAAGGGAGGGCTAGGATTTAATAGAGATCGGCATGATCTAGGTGAGCCTCCCACGGATTCTCATCCTGGCTGTGGGATTAAGTACTAAGGTACAGTTGGGATTTTAACAAATATCTAAATGTTGGACAAAAAAATAACATTCAAATAACAAACCCTTGTTTTGGGATGTTTAAATCTTTGCTTCAGGGAATAATCCCATAGGACGGTTCAAAATTAGAAGAGGGAGGTACTGTTAACTTGGCCAAAATCCTCTTCTTTACCATATAGTTGTGGTATAACCATTTGAGAAATGATGTTCCCTTCCCTTGAGCCTATACCAGCTTACTGGTAATCATCAGGTTTTTAAGGTGCTTCGCTTAAGATGCTGGCGAAACAGCTTTGTTCATGGTATTTTACTTAAATCTAGTGGTTAATAGTGTTTGATTAAGATCATTTATTTAATGATCTGATTTTTTTAACCTCAGCATAGAATATCTTATCCATCACTACGGGCATATGGAACAATAACGATCAAAGGTCATTCCCTGCTGATGTCTGAATCAATGGCTTTTGGATTAAATGGATATAAAAGTTATGTTGGGTTTTGGGAAAATTTTCTTTATTTGTCCTTAAGTCATGATGCCCACTTTTTTGAGCTTTCTTTATTTTTATATCGATAATAATTTTGCTAGATCCTCTTTGGTTTTTTATTATTTCAACCAGAGATATAACTGACTACTAATACAACCTGGCTGAGATGTGTGTTTCAATTCGCTATGGACTGTCAGCTATCTTACACCTGATAATTTGACATGTCCCAGATCTCTGATAGTTTGGAAAACCTAATCTAGCTAGTTAGTCTTTCTTTTGCCTCAAGCAGTGCCTACTAGGTTGCGAATTATTATTGAGTTGTTTAATCAAGTGTATCTTTAGGACCACACTTGTTTGTTATAATAGAATTCTTCTTTGGGAAATTAGAATCTGATTGTCTTTTCATGTTTTATAATTTCGTATTAGTTGCATTAGTTTAATCTTTATTTAACATTATTTCAATTTTTTCTTCCAAAATTTTTAGAGCTCATGGGTTTCTGAAGAAGAATTTGGAATGGGATATCTTGATCTGAAGCCTGCGGCATCACCAGCTAAGCCTCTGACCATCAACCTGGGTAGCCTACCTAATGGTTCTACTCCCAGCGTATCTCAAAATCAAAATGAGATGATTGGTTCAAGGAATTCCTCGGCTGTTAATCTACCTGTAGATCATACAGGTAGAGAGCAGATGATCTCTGCTAGATCAGCAGAGGGCAGATCAGAACGTCCTGAAAATTCAGCCCCCATGAAGTCTGATTTGGCACAACAAAGATCAAGGGTTATCTCCTCAACTAATGGGTTACCTAGTCAGTCTACTTTATCTTCGTCCCATCAGTCAATCATGAGTTCTAAGGCCCCCGGTAATTTCAAAAACACAGAAGAGCTTAATAGAGTATTGGCAATCGAACCTGAGGTATTTTATTACTTTGCTTCCTTTTGTCTCCTGCTTTAAATCCCTTATGGGAAATGTTAAGTTAATTGTTCTTTTTTTAATTTGCTTAATCCAGTTTTTTGGCACATCAACTAAGTTTTTAGCCAATATTTACTTCACTAATTTGAACCATCCCATTTTCTATCTTTTTTTAGGCCCATTTATGTTTGTGGCTGAGTTTACTTTTTTTTATTTGAATTGTTTCATTAGGTGTTATTTTCTTTCGGATTATGACAACAATAATAAAATCAATCTTTTATCACACTATGTAAGGTCGGCTACATGAATCCTTTTTCTCCATTCTGTCTTATTAAGACTTAAATTTCCATTTAAATGTAATAAAAAAGTCATTTCTAATATTTTTTAACAAAGTCTTTTTAGGTTTACCTCTACCTCTCTTAACATAGGCCAAATCTAATACATCTACTCTCCTAACCGGATCATCAGAAGGACAACATTTTATGCGACCAAACCATCTAATGCGACTCTCTCTAATCTTATCTATCGCTGGAGCTACTCCAACCTTTTCACGTATATGCTCGTTTTGCATTTTATCTCTAAGAGTAAAGCCACTCATCCACCTGAGCAACACTTAACTAAAGTGTATGCTTCTCTTTTAATAGCCGACATTCTACGCCATAAAGCATTGCAGATCGCTCCAGTCTTATAGAATTTTCACTTAAGTTTTGTATTTTTCTATCACACAATAGGCCTGATGCATTCCTCTACTTCAATCATCCAACTTAAATTCTACTAATAATATCCCCACCTATTTCACCATACAACAGACCCGAGATTATGATGCGTGATACAAAATTCTTTTATTGTCTAGTAATATTTAGCTAATACTTCACTCTAGTCTTGCGTTGTATGAACAACTGTCTTTATCTCAAGAATCAACGGCTTAATTTGTTCTTCTAGAACACTGGAAAGCTGGATGTCATAGGAGTAGAAATTTACTTAGTAGTTATTATATAAGTGTTCTAGTAAACATATTCCCCATTTCAATCTTAATTAGCAAAGACACAGGTATGAGACTGGATGGCATGTATGTTTATATGTTCTTTTAAATTTTCTTTTTAATAATATGGTTAGCAATATACTAAAAAATATTTACAGTAGTGTTCACTTGATATAAAATTATAATTGAAGAATTCAGGACTAGAATATGGATGTTTATATTGTATATATGCATTATGCAAGATTAAGTTTATGTTCTACATTTTAACCAATTTATCGCCTAAACAATTGAGAAGCTTGTGATGCCATGCCAAAAAGAATGAAAAATGTTCGAAGCATCTTGTTTCTAATATTTTTAGCCCAAATAGTAAGCTGGCCTCCAAGTGTATGCGACTACACAACTATGAAAATTTTGTTCAGGGAACACAAGAAATGTAAAATTAAAAAAAAATATCACTTTTGGATGAAATCGCTTCTAAATATTATTGAGACTTAGAGAATGTATCGTGTTTATAATAAATGTAGGAGTATAATATGCCAAATATGTATTATGCTTTTGAACTTGAAAATGTGTATCTTCTATATTGTTTTGCAATAGTTAAGAAAGCTGGTGTTTTTGGTATTATGCGAATGTAAATATATTATACTTGTACAACGCATCTAATTTGCTACGTAGGATTTCTATACCCTACTGTATTCTAGAGATCACTTGAACTCTGCATTTTATTGCTATGCTGACCTTTTTGAACTAAGATTTTGTCTGTCTATCTATTTTTTATTGCCTTGATAATCTCTACTGTTCCAGGTGCTTTAGATTCGGGATGCCTGTCCTGTTTAATATAAATTAAGAATTTCTTTGTTTCATTTGTCTTATCTGTAAAAGAAATGAAAGCTAAGTGGCTTTTCTAGCTGTTAAAAAAAAATGAAAACTGAAATTTTCATTTAAAGCATTGGGCCCTTAACCGGCATTTTTTATTGTTGATAGTCAAAATCTCAGTTCAAACGATCTGCACAGAGCTCGGTTGGGAAGCTAACAAAACAGGAGGTTGCTAAGGAAGATGCTAAATCAGGAAAATCAATTGGTAGAGCAGCAAATCAGGCTTCTGCTAGTTCTGACAGAGATTCAGCTCATCCTTCTGAGGGTAGGCAGAGTGGAATTGCTATCACTGCTGCTGCTAACAACGGTAATTCAATTCAGCCATCAGGGAAGGTACCAGCTTCTGCTTCAAGAACTGAATTACATGGTAGCCTGCTAAGGACGGAAACTGGGGCATCTAAACCATCGGATAATAATACAGAAATTTCTGAAAATTCAAAAAGCGTCTCTGTAAGAACTTTACATGCTCCTCTCCCTGATGACTCTTCAAGTAAACAACAGAAAAGAACAATTACAGTTGAAGAACAAGATAGGATTAGTAAGCGTAGGAAGGGTGATTCTGAAGGAAAAGATGACTATGTTTTTGATGCTCGATTGCTCGATAAAGCTCATCTGTTAGATCATGAAAGGATTAATACTGATGAACAATACCAAAACAGATCTACAGAAAAGCTGTTGGAAAAACTGAAAGATAAGGGCTCGGAAAGATTGGACAAAGAGCATAAGGAGAGGCCGGACAGATCTGATGTGAACCGTGGTGAGGACATTCATGATAAATCACGGGATAGGTCAATGGAAAGACATAGTAGAGAGCGTTCCAGTGAAAGAATGCAAGAGAGAGTAGCAGATAGGTGTCTTGATAAACCTTTAGATAAAACGAAGGATGACAAGGGTAAACCTCGACACACTGATGTCTCTGCTGATAAATCTGATGAGAGATTTCATGGACAAAATTTGCCACCTCCACCCCCACTTCCTCTCAGTTTTGTTCCTCAATCTGTTGGAGGCAATAGGAGAGATGAGGAGGCAGATAGAAAGAGTGGTACAAGCAGACACGTTCAAAGACTGTCTCCTATGCATGATGATAAAGATAGGAGGCATTCTGAGGAGAATGTTTCTCAGGATGATGTGAAACGTAGACGAGAAGATGATTTTCGAGAGAGAAAACGTGAAGAGCGAGATGTTATTTCTCTTAAGGTATGGCTCTCTCTTTTTTGTAGTTGTACATTTAATTTTTGAATCTTATACAAAGATAGATAAGACTTAGATATGTAAATTAGAGTTGCGGGCTTTGGACATGTATTAAGAAAGGTAGAAGATGCACTAATAAAACGAGTAAATAAGATTTTTTGTTGGAAAATTAGGAAGAGAAATGGTAGGTTAAAGGTAAATTGATTAGTATTGTAAAAGGATTTTGATAGGAAATACTTGATTTCAAGTATTTCCTAATCGCTTTGGCAACAAATCACAAATCTAACTGCTGTCCACAGCAGGAAAACAGCCCAAATCTGAAGAAAAATAGGGAAAAACTGCAGGAAACGTGGAGAAAGAACTTGTATTTTATTAATAGATGCAAGAAAAATAGCAAAGATACAAGGATCCTCTATTCGAGAGGAGGATCGCACTCTCCTAATCTCTAGAATTCGTTCTAGAGCCCAAGCCACCCAAGAAGAACAAGAACTCAAAAGCAAATTTCACACATCACCCTAATCCTCCCCTTTACTCCCTACTTAATGCATACAATTCAAAATAGATACAAAAGGACATAATTGCCCTCCCTTCCCCACTTTTTGGCTCCAAGAAATAACTTGAATTTCAAGTGGACCCCGCCTCAATCCCGCGTGCGGCTTCCGCCCGCCTCCTTCGGTAAAAACAAACCGGCCCACTGGATTGGGCTAGCTGGACCGGTCCAGGGAGGACCGGTCTAACAGATTTGTATAAAATAGGTTTAACACATAAGGCTGAATGAATGAAGATTCATAAAATTTACCTCGAATTGTTAGGACGATGCTAATGACGATTATAATGTCCATGTACGTAGGACTTACTCAGAGTTTAAGGATTGTTATTCTTATTGCTGTATTACACAGGTAAATGCCGTGGATGAGTTAGCTGGTGCATCGCCTTTTTCGTTTTTTTTTTTAATTATCCTGTATAGCTTTGTGACTGGTTTGTTATTTAACCCAACTCGAATATATTTTAGATGAGAAGTATCAAGTTTTTTCCTTTTTTGATGATGGTGGCAGATAGTGGTTCACCAATGTTTTCTAAGGTGTGGATTTTTTTTTTTTTTGACTTAATTGCATGGCTTTGGGTCCTTGAAATCTCCATCTTCACAACATTTATATCTCTATTTGCAACTTATTTGGCTAATTTTATTAGTATCTTATATCGAATTCTCTCTTTCTTTCATTCTTATCACATATATAGTAAACCATTCTTATCACATATATAGTAAACCGGTCGAATCCATATTAAGCCTTTGAGGAATCATGCAGATGGATGGCATATGTTTTTGTTAATACTTAACAGATACTCGTTAGAAAATTAATCAAATATCATAGCCTAAGATGAATAAACTTAAGTTAATTCACGGAACTTAGTTTCTACTGACAATCAGATTTAAAAGGTATGATGTTCATTATTGTTTTTTTTTTTTAAGAGCGAGCTAGACAGTTATCAGAATGTGTTTGTTTGATTTTTTGTTCACATATGAGTGTTTTTGATGAACAAGTAACTGCCATGCTGTTTATCATTTGCTCTATGAAATTGTGATTACATTTTATTTTGTGCTCAAGGTGGATGAAAGGGATCGAGAGAAAGGGAATCCTTTGAAGGATGATGTGGACCCGACAGCAGTAAAGCGACGGAAACTTAAAAGGGACCATATATCTGAATCAAGCGGGGATTATTCAACGGTCATGTCATCACCTTCCTCTTTGGCATTGGGAATTCCTCAATCATTTGATGCAAGGGAGAGGAATGATAGAAAAGGAGGAATGATACAGCATCGAGCTGCCTATGCTGAGGAGCCACTACCTAGGTTGCATGGGAAGGAAGCTGCAGGCAAGACTACTCGACGAGATGTTGATCAGTATCCTTACGAGTAAATTGATTTTCGTGATAGCCAACAAAAACAAAACAAAAATAAAATCAACCAATATTTATGATATCATATATTTTTATTTCAAACAAAACAACAACAACAACATCAATTCTTTGTCCCACTACGTGAGGTTTGCTACATGAATCTTTTTTTCGACATTTAAAGGATTATTGTCATTATTATTCGACAAATTTTTCGCTGGTTGTCGACTACCTAACACAACCCTCTTGGGACCTGACAACGACATTGTTATATATTTTTATTTAAAAAAAAAACACAAAAATAAATGGTTATCACAAACAACCCCAAACTAATGAAACCATAAGATTTTGTACTATTTATGCCACTTTTATTGTTGTTCTTAATCAGCCGGCCTCAGACTTCTTGAGAGAGAATGGGAGGAAGAGAAGCGACAGAGAACTGAAGCAAAGAGAAAGCATCGCAAGTAGGCTTCAGATTTGTTGTGCTAGTTTGCTGGCTCCAAGTGGCGTGAGTGAAATCTCTCTATTTATGCTGCTGCTACTTCTCATTTATATCATCAGTTCTGCAGCTTCGGTGGTGGCTTTCGAGCCCTCAGAGCCTATACTGCAGAAACGTGATGGTGACTCTTATATTATTAAACAAGTTTCCTTTGTTCAATGATGGATCATAATTAATGGAGATGAAATGACCAACTGATTTACTATCAAAGGCTCGCAATTTTTTTTGAAGCAGATTCAAAAGCCTTCAGAGGAAAAGAGATTTTCAAATGATTGAATGGCGCATAGAAAGCTTAACATTTCCGATGAATTCGTTCTTCTCAGATCATGTATAAAATTAATTTGGATCCTTGCTGTTCAAGTTAGTTTCAATGTCTATGCAGAGGTGACCTGTAGCAGGGTGTTCAACTTTATTTTTCCATATATCACCAGTCATTGATCCTTCGTTAACTCTGCTTGGGTTATTTAAATGGCATAAAATTATGTTTGTACATGATTTGGGTTTTCATGGAGACGTAACATTTATAGAACCTACTAGAACATGTTTTTTTTCCTATTAAATTTTGTGATCAGGATGACTTTTTCGTCGTCCTTCAATAATTTTTTTAGAAGAGTTAATATTATGTTTTGATTGATTGTTTAGGTGATTCAATTATCATCACTTCAACAAAAAAATTTCTAATATAACAGTTTTATATCCATTTAAGAAGTTATAATAGGTAAGAAATTCACCTTCAAACATGTAGCATATATATCATAGTAATCTATTTTTTCTTTCCTTTTTATCTATCTGTAAGTTGTGTCAAAACGTTAATTTGCTAAATTGGGAATTAATTTCTTAAATTTTAACAATTAATTTTGAGATCTTTATGAATTAATTAAAAATTATAACTCATTACAAAACGCATTGAGATGGCCTTTTTTTAATAAGCATTTTAAATATCTAATAAAATTCTCTCAGAAGCTGTTCTTTCATAAAATACCTGTTGGAATTGTGAACCAATCGCCAACAATATCTACTTTTTCTGTCAATATATATAGTAGAAGCTATTGTGGATGTATTTTTTAGCTTTATTAATGAACCTTCGCCTGTAGGAATTATAAAATTTATATGCATGATGTTAAAAGTCATCACTGATTTCCCTTTAACCAATCGAGCAAAAGATTTCAATTCGCTAAGGAACCTAATCTCATTTATTTTTGACTTGTTTGCAAGTAATCACCCATTTCACATCGCAAAATACATGTTAAATTTGTTTTTTTTTTTTTAATATCAAAAAATGGCTTTTATTAATTGCTTTGGAACCGGATTGACGGTGGTTTAAATGTCAGGTTGACCTAGATTCGAAGCAAGTCGGATTTGGGTCTGAGAAAGTGACCCGTTTCTAAAAATGATCAGATCAATTTTTGTCGGGTAAATTCTGGGTTGAACCTGGGTTGAACCCGAGCCCAACCCGTAATCTAATTTTGATAGCCACTAAGTCAAACATAACAGATGAAGTTGAAAATTAGAATCCACAAGGAAAAATAAATGAGATGAGCACCAATTAACCAGCTTTTACTGCTTGAATAAAAACGAATAATTACATTTCTCAAAATAATTGAATGAGTTAAAACTACAAAATGACAACTAACTACAACATCTGTCTAAATTTGGTCTTTGAAATCCTTGAACAGAACATGAACATTAGCAAGACACAGGAGAGCATAAAAAGCCTGAAGTAGGTTCTCATCTCACTCATCCCAAACTCAAGCCCGTCCATCTTTTTGCCCTTTTCTTTGTTATTTCCTTCTAATAGCCCTTCCACCGAATCGCCACCTATAGAAATCCATCTACCTTCTGTCGTGTTTGTGCTCCTTAGCAGCTCAGGACCTGCCTTGAACATGGCAAGAAATGCTCCACACCACTCGTTGACAACTCTCTGCAGGCCAAAGTAGCACTCAATGACATAAAAAGTACGCACGCGAGTATATATATATAAGATTAACAGAAAAGTTATTGTAATTAATAGAAAAGTTAATGTAATTGATAAAAGATTTTAGATGCATCGGCACGAACTACTTGATGAGCATAAGCATTTATAATATTAATAATCATAGCATCAACAATAATCCTTCAAACTCTCATCTATAATAACCTACATCATTTTTAATAAGACTTTTCTCATAATACCATAGTTTAAACCTAAATTATCAATCTCCTTAGCCTTCTCTTTCAACCAATTTAATTTCTTGAATGCATAGAATATTTATCTTTCAATGAATCATAGTATCTATTAATTCCATTAATTTGTCTGTAAAAAACCTATACTTCAAGATCCTATCCTAATTTCAATTTCATGGACAAGAATAATTAACTAAATAGAAATTCAATATTATTAACTAAAAAAGGGATAAAAAAAGATTATATACGTCGACTTTAATGCACATTTAGCAGTATAAAGTTCAAATACCAATCTGAAAACCCCTAGTCATGATGGCAATAAGAGTACGTACTTGGAAAGTGACAGCATCAACTGGATTGAACATTTTAAAGCAATCTTTTGACGAGGCACTTGGATCTCCATAAATCTGCTTAAGATGGAAAATAAAGGGTTAAATGGTGCTCATGTTTATGAATGTCTCCAAGACAGTGAAAAGTTGAGTTTCTGCAGCAGATCTAACCTCAAAAGTAAAAGACAATGGCACCTTGGCAATTTCATACATGTAATCAGTAGTTGTTCCATGAGCAAGATACCTGAAAACTTTAGTTATGAGAAAAATCTTTAATTTTGGTTTTTGATGAATGACTTCAGTATGAATCATGTCACATACCCAACAGAACCACCTCCAGATCCGACTAAACATCTGTCTTTGAAGTGATGATGGTTCAAACCCTTTAGCATGGATTTCATCAACTGAGCTGTAAACCCATCTGGTGTTGTATTTTTATGATCATATGGCATGAAGAGAGCCTGATTAACAAGATATATGAAAAGCAAAAAAAAAAAAAATATTACAACAGTAGATTCCTCATTGATAATTCATGGTGTACTCGGCAAAGAAGGCTACTAATAATTCATGTAATTCTATGCATATAATTCTAGTAAGAATTAATTTCGAAGTCGTGGCATTTAGTTTGATAATTACCATGACAAAGTCTCAATAATTAATATGTCCCAGGCATCATAAAGATGGAAAAACTTTGGCTCTGGGCATGCTGCGCTAAATTTTGTTCTGCATATACGATATTTCTATACTTCAAAAACAATTTTTCTGCTTAGCAAGAAAAATTCTGTTCTCTCTTGTTAAATAACCCTCAATAATTGTCTTTATTGTAGCGTTACAAAACAAAAGAGATGTTTTGCAACTCAAACAAGAAGTCTTACACCTTCAGAAGTGGTGTTTTGCCAGAGCTGAATTTTAGATCAGGTCTAGAAACAGCATGAACCGTAAATTAGATGAATCTACCAAAGCTAGTTACTAAGCTATACTTACTAATGTTTGTTCTAAAAATCCCCACCCAGCCCCATACATATTTAAGATTCCAAGTTAATTTTTGATTGGCAAATTGATATAAGAGAAGATAGTACCTAGAGATCTTGCCCTTGTACAGAACTTCATGATTTGATTTGGGATTTTGTGCAAGTGTTAGGCCCTTCCAATTAATTAGTTCTCTTGATCATGAGAGAAAATGTTTGACCAAGGCTATATTATATATCCTCTATGATGTTTTGCTTTAGCTCTCTTGATGACACGTTCAATCAAAATCTCACAGTTCCGTATCCAGAATTTTCATGGACATTGATCGAAGCATATGATTATCATGAACATCAAATCAAATGTGAGTTGACAAGCTTTATGAGGAAGCTCAATTGAAGTCAAAATGGCATAAAATATGTAACTTATTTTATGGTGTCAATCTAATGCTCGTATCACTCTTCATGTTGACAATGATGGGTTCTCATAGATGAGTCGATCTGTCTCTTTGTTTTTAGTTTGTTCTCATTTTAATGGATAACAAATTTTTTTATGAAATTTAAGTTTCATTTAACTCGTCGAAGAATTCATTTATATTCTCGTTAAGTCTAATGCTCGTATTACTCTTCCATGTATGTCTTATGAATAAATTAGCCAATACATGCTTAAATTATTAGTTATTTGACTTATGACTGTTAGCCTAACTTCTCCGTGACATTTTCGAGAGCTCAGAATAGAAAAGCAGTGTAAAGTACCTCCATCCCAGAATGTACATTCACCCAGATATGAGGATTGAATGACTTGGAGAGCATCCGCATTATTTGAGCCTCAGGCTCACTAAAAGGCGCAGCTCCAGGATTTTCTTCATATGGATCATAATCCTGCACTAGTTGAGTTGAAATGTCGAAGCATTAAAAGGAAATGCTCTGAAAAATGTGCGCTAAAGCATTACTCAGACAAAAAAATATTACATATAAAAACACTATGAAGCATTTTGCATTCTCACAAATACAAACATCAACAATACCCAATATACACATTCAAACTTTTTGATAGGAAAACAAGCAAACAATATTTAAGAGGGCATAGTCAAGGTAATAATTCATGATTTTTACTCAAGAAACAAGAATAAATAACAATAGCACAATTCACTATATATATAATGCAAGACAATAAGAAAATAATAATAATAAGCTGACAACAGAGTAGAAATACAGTATAATAGTTATAAAATTATTGATGACCACATGACAAAACGGGAATAAACATGAGCTAAAAAAAGATAAAAGACAAGTGAAATCACAAGACATCAAGAGGCGGAAAAAGGCTAACTTGGAGAGGAAGGTTAAAACAAATGGAATAAAACCATGATGACTTAATAAAATTAAAAAGGTATTTTACTGAGACTACAACGGAGCAAGCATAAGGCAAACAGGTGGAGGAACTACCAACCTGCTCGTCATTTAAAACGAATTGCTAGAGGTGTACAGCAGGTTCTCAACAACAATATTGCAAATTAGACCATGAATTGGATATGCTGAAAACTGCATTTCATGGTTTATAGTTATATTAAATCTTTTAGGTCGCGTGGACACAAACATGGCTAGATATGAATCTAATTGGGCTTCATGGACGCCCATGGAGTTGCATAATATCATGCAAAAGGCAACAAATTAAGATAACTCTCTATCTAAAATCATATGCATTCCCATTAAAAAGGAATAGTTATATCACTCGCTATCTTATTATTTATTAAAAAAAAAATATTTCTCCTATGGTTATTAATGAATTGAGTTCAAGAAAGCATGCTGCCAACAACGTCAGCCAAAAAAAATATAAAACTGGGCGGACATTGAGGCGGAGCGGAGGGAACTGATTAGTTTTAAAATTTAATTTAATCTTATATATTAATAGTTATAATAATATAATTTAAAATGAGCTGTTTTTTTTAGTATTGGGAAAAAGTGAGGGCCGTGCCCCATGGCCCCCACAATAGATCCGCTCGTGCTTAAACGTGAATCTAATCTAGGTAGCTGAAATCATTATAATCACATGCAATTCAGCAGCAAGAAAAATTTTGTTTCTCCAAAAAAACAAGTAACTCCTTAATTTAGCAAAGGACCATTTCATTCTCTCGTTAAGTTTGCATCGGGATTGAGTAGAGGCTCAACAAAACCCTACATCTCAATTTTACAGCTGAAGGTGCAAGGTGGTCAGAAGAAACTTGTCTTCTCTGAGCGTCTTCATAACATTATAGCAATATTACCACAGTAGCAGCAGCTCAGCAAGCCTATTAAATAGAAATTGCCGGTCAAACTAGCTAATTTAACTGATGTCATCCTAGAAGCTAATTTACAGATTAAAAGCAATAATAATCTAGGGGTGCCTGCATGAAAAATTTTGAGGTCTTTTATAAAGCAAAAAGTAATTCCATTTACAAAAATAAAGTGATCTTCGACACTCTCAAACTGTAGCCTTATATGAAAAACACGTAATTATGCATGATTTTAAACTAGAAAAACCAAGTGCCGCCCACATCATGAATAAGGAACAATCAGGAACACTGTTTCAAGGGAATTTAAAAAGCATAAAATTTTATATATTCTTTCAAGTCAACAAACCTTCTCCTTTTTTCCCCAATCAACACTCCAATTTCTGTTAAGGTCTACGCCACGTCCTGCTAAGAAGCAAAAATTTTGTAGATTATTATGCCTTCGTGATAAGCTAAAATAAAAATCAAATTATTTTAATCTAACAAAAAAAATCCTTTCTGACCATTCCTTCTCTCACAGAGGTCACCAGCTTCGACTAGTTCACGCCCTTTCACATTTTCCATTGGCACAACCTGCCAATTTTAGAGGCATGTTAATTAAAAAAACATTGTTAGTTTAGAAGCCTCATATTATAATTTCTAAAACAAAGGCATTCATGAGAATCATGCAAAGCCTGAGAATAGCATGAATATTGAAACAAAAGAACAGATACAATAATATCGAAGCAGCCAATAAAATATCACTAAAATATACATAATGGCAGCCATGAATACTCAATCGGTTGAACATGTCCCTCTTTACAAGCCTTAAAACCATAGAAGTGCAGAAATAATAACGGTAGCAGTGATGGTGATAGAGAATGACAAAGAGAAGGCATGGTGAAGGTCATTATAATGACAACAACAGCAATGATGAAGGTGGCAATGATGAAATATATAGACTGAACACCTGCACCTATGTGGGCAAATTCTCAATAAATATATATAGGCAGGTAGATAGATTGATTGATTGATAAAGAGGGAGAAGGGGGGATTTGGAAGATGGACAACAAAAGTAAGATCTTATTGCACAAATAACAAATTATGAAAATTGGCATTACACCCGGTAATGAATGAGCCATGCCAAAGTGCCAAACAGACATTCTTTTTTGCAAACTGGCCCAAGCTCAGCTTAGACAACTAGCAGGTCAACAATTCCTGTTCAAGCATAAACCCAAATGCAATAGAAGTATAGCCTTCGATTTCCAAATATATAGAAGCAGAGCTCAAGTCGAAGAAATAACTTCTCTACAATGCATGCATCAATCAATTCCCAAAGAGGTTCATCATTGGGTACACCTTTCATAACATAACCTATTTGTAATTTTTTACAAATATAAAATAAATATAAATGCATATCCCAGCTAGATGGTAGAAGGGGTGTTCTGCAGTTCCATTCTGCACAAATAAAAGGTAAGGGTTAGTAATCAAAATTTGATACATCACCTCACACTTTCAAATTCAAATACTACATAGAACAAAATAATAGAAACAACTAATTCAAATAAATTTAAACCCTACTTACTAAATTTTTTTAATGAGTTTGCTAAAGAATCATTTTATGATATTTAAAATTTAAACACATTATTTGCTACTGCTATAACAAACAGATGACTAGCTAAAGATAGAAAGAGAAACTATCTCCAGCGGAGTATTTAGAAATCTGTATGCTCAAAAAATTCACGCCATGGCCCGTCCGTGACCCCTTTCTTTTTGTTGTCGACGAGGAGAGATCAGATTGGGCTTGCATGAGGTCCTCGGCTGGGTGTCATGAAGTGTTCGATCAGCTTAGAGGATCGCCTGGTTCAACGGGTCTAGGTCGATTGGAGGGCTCAGTTCGGGGGGATCGATTGAGTGAAGGTGCGGGTAAAGGATCATGCAAGATCGAACGTAGGAGGAAGAGGCGGCTATGTGTGAAGTTCGATGCTGGAAGGGTGCTTGAACGTGGTGACTATCATATGATAGACTTGTTTGAAGCTTTTCTTTCATGCACTTGGCTTGGTTACATTGTTTGTAATGCATTTTCATCATCTTTTATGCAGAAGGATGTTTCATTGGCGGAGGTATGATAATTTTCCCCTTTATGAGCCTAGTGAGGTTGCCATCTAGAATGCCATTGATAGACATGACCCTCGAGGGGAGGTTGACATCAGAGACAGGCTTGAGCAGCACAAGAATATGTTGAGAGGTGTGATATTTTTCATAGCTTTTTCACCTACTCTCTCATGCTTCTAGTATGCCCCTCAAACTCCATTGCATTTGAAGATCCCAGTGAGTGGATTAGCAGCATCAAACTGAAATGCTGAGAGTATAATATGCTGGCTAGCATAGTTGATCATATTAGTTATGGTATATGCGACAACTTGCAGCTTGTAGCAGACACTATTGAGCAGACGGGGTAGTCCAGATTGTTGAGCCACAGTCAACTACAGTCAGCCTCACTAGAGCTACAGTCAGCCTCACTAGAGTGGCCACAATATTCTTTTGTTGGAGAGGACTAAAGCCCTATTTGCGGATGTGTATTGGAATAGATATGTGTTGTAGGCCCACAAGAACACTTTGTAGGAGGATGAGATTTACTAGGCAGTGTATGCCTTTTTGTTCGATTTCGGGCATATTCCCTCTTTGTGTGCCCGTGGTCTGATAGAGTTTTGGGATGCTAGGAGCAACACTTTTTGGGTTGGTTCAAAGGAGCTAACAATTACAATATGGAGCTACGGGCAGAGTTTGGATTGTTTGTACTTGGTCACCACTTTAAGGTATATATTCCTCCTAACAAAGAGCTTTTACGTAGGAGACCATTAGTAGAGGGGCATCTTGGCAAACACTATTGGAGCTAGAGAAAGACACTCCCCCTGTGAAAGCTAGCTGGCTACTAGAAGAATGCCACATCGAATAGATCATGCCCTAAGTAGAAGTACGAAAGTGCACAACCATGTAGCCAAAAATCCCGCAAGGAACATGCCTTCATCAATACCTGGTAGTGCAGGAGACAAGTAGCCAGATGAAGAGAACGGTTCAGCAGTCTCCTCAGATAATAAATCCCCATGTTGCAAGCCAAAAGTTAATGGATCATGCAACGACGTAGTAGAGCAAGACAGGCAGTCAACCTGAAAGAAACTGCGAACCTAGACATCCACAGGGGTGGTAGCTCGGGCATGTATCGACAAATCCGATGATTTGTACGTCTGACAGTAATGGCGAAGAAGGGCAGAGTAAACATCTGGCAGGACTAACATTCCCCTCTTATGCCCCTATGTTGATGGTCTCCTGCAAAAAAGCTCCCATCAGGAGGAATACACTCCTAAAAGTGGTGACCAAATGCAGGCATCCAGACACTACCTATGCCAGAGTGTAACTGTCAGCTTCTCTGGACCAAGCCAACAAGTGTTTCTCCCAGTATCTCAAAACTATATTAGACCATGAGCCCACGAAGAGGGAATGCGCCTGAAATCGAACAAGGAGGCATACACTGCCTCATTAATCCCATCTTCCTACAAATCTCGAGGTGATGGCACGTAAATAAAAAAAAACTGAAAATTAAAAATTGGCTAAGATCTTGAGGTGATAGCACACAAATCGAGGGGCGAAGCACATAATTTTATTTTATTTTTGTTTCTTCTACCATGATAATAATAATAATAATAATAAAATTAGTGGGATAAAGTCTTGATGTTGTTGTTGTAGTAGTAATAATAATAAACTTAAAATAAAAAAGGATGCTCGTACATGTTGTTTGACACCGACGCCAAAATCACTCTGCAATCCTCGCCTCGATCAAGCTCTGCTCTCGCTGTTAAAACGAGAACAAATAGAGTCGGAGGCCTTCTTCGACACAGCCGAAAGTTCTAACCTCCCTCACACTCTCTGCGACCGATCTTACTCACTCAAGCATCTCACATTCCAATTGCTCTCTCAGCACCCGACCTGCTCCGATCCCATCAACTGCCCGCTCCGTCTGCTAAAGTCAAACTCCCTCACTATCTGAATTCTTTTTTACCATTGTGTCCAATTAAGAGTCAACTTTTTACTTAAATTTAACGAAAAAATATCATTTCTAATACTTTCTAATTAAGACTATATATATGTGCAGAGCTTAAGAGGATTGTGTTGATGAATATCTGATGAATAATTACTTGCTGATATGCACAGGCGTGTTAAGAGTTACTTATGTGTTGCGAATCATTCTCTAATTTAACAGATATCAGTTTTTGATAAGTAAAAAATCAACGTAATGAATTGCACTCAAAGAAGGAACCGGATGAGCATTATAAGAGACAGATTACTAACAATCATGGATGATTGCTCCTTGTGTTAGATATGAAGATAAGGAAGCCTATGAATTTCAAAGCTTAACCTATTAATTTGAAGGTCGTCTAAAGGATTATCTAACAGTTTCAAAACCCAGCCGATAGAAAGATTAAATATGAGTTTCAAAGGTCAACCTATGAATTTAAAGTTGTCTAGAGAATACCCTTTTCACGTTTCAAGGCTCAACCTATTAATTGGTCTGATATAAGAAATTATAAGATACTTAATCAAGCACACCACCAGAGTAGCATTTCAATAGCGATTATCTGATCATCTAAAGACAAAATTCATGAACTGACGCTTTAAAGCTTCAAAAAACACATTAAAGAGGGAAATAAACTTCACAAAAATAATATTAGAAAGACCAGACCAACCTTTATAACAAGATTTTCTAGATTTTTTCCTAGAGCAGTCTGATCAAAACCAAAAATCCTATCCAGACTATGTTCTTCAGTTAGGATAGAAAGAAGGTGTAGTGCCAACTCAGTCGTAATAAGCTCTCTCCCATGCTGTCCAAAGCTCTGGGGAAAAAAGAAAAATCTATCAGTCGAAGCATAAATGCATCAATCAACTCAACACGAGGGCTTAAACCATGATGCTAGTTTGATGGGGAAAAAAAATCTACTTGCTAACCTAAATGAAGTGCACAATTAAGCAAAGACCTTTCATTCAATTCAGAAAAAGAACAAAATAAAATATATAATTTTAATAAAGGCATCCCCGAACATCTTTTGCTTTCACTAGAGCATTTTTGTTTATGCTTAACATAGGTTTAAAAATAGTATAACCAACCGTTACCAAAGAAAACTTTACTTAAAGAACATAATTCAGAACTTCAAAGGACAAAAAATTTCAAAGTACAATGTTGTAACAAGATGATATGAAAACACCAAGAGCAATTACCGAGAATTGTCAGAATAAAGAAAATATAAAAGATCAAATACATATATCATGAAGACAAAACATGAACCATTCAATAGTATAGAAAAATAAAACATGAGACAGAAAAAGAGTATTTTGGACCATCTTGCATGAAACCTACTAGTGAAAATAGGAGTATCAATAATTTTTTTTTTTTTTTTTTACCAATTATGCCAACGTTGGGTGTATAGGATTTGAAATCTCCTGTCTATTAGAACATCATCACTCATAATGTCTCCCATCATAATCATCAAGTTGTAGAGCATCATGACCTTCTATATCTTCAGAATAGAAGGGAGAGGGGTAACTTATTAAATCAAATGATTCAATTCTATCGTCTTTCTTATAGAAGAAGAAAAAAATAAATATTTTTTGTTGGGCTAGTACGAGAAGGCAGAATAGACTCTAGATCATCAATCAGTTCTAAATTCTGAATGCAAATTTGAGCTGATGGCGGAGGAATAATAATTATAGTAAGAAAGGTCTGACCATTTGAAAGTTCCTCTAGCAGCAGGATGTTATACTTTCTCAAATCTGGATAAACCTTGAAACAATTAAAAAAAAAAAAACTGTCCAAAAGTTTTACAGAAAGAATAATACAAGGGATGCTTTCAAAGAGTACATTTTGTCAGTATCAAATAGATTCTAAGCCAATCCAAATATTTTCCTACGGTTAGGTAACATAGCATCCACTTACAAAGGTTCACCAAAAAACGTAGTATAACGTGGATTAATTGACAAATATGAAATTAAAGCGGAGAAAACACGACACAAATAAGAGCGATGGGTTGTTCTGCAGATGTATTAAAGTGGGGAGAGCACTTAAGCAAATGCAACTGACATAAAAGATATGTCTAGAGAAGAGTTTGTTTTAGTCTTCATCTGAAGATAATCTAATAATGATATAACAAGGATCAATAAGTTCAACGGCACAATCACCCAACAAGTGTATATCTAATAAGAATTTGAGAAAGACATCCATGTAAAGACTGCCCAAGGAGAATTTGCATCCATTAGATAAAGGGAAAAGGACAAGATGGTCTCTTGACTCTTTATAAAAGGCTAAAATGATCCTCAACTATATAAAAGAAACATTTTGGTCCCACCATGGGAATATTTTTTATTCATTTCTAAGGACTTTAGGAACCAAAATGACCCTTTAATATAGTTGGGGATCATTTTGGTCCTTTTCTCATTAGCTAATAAAAGTGGCCAAGCAAGCTCAAAGATCTCATCCTCAAGAAAATAAGCACAAGTTTGCTTTGATATAATGAAGGTTGCTTATGTTGGCGGAACTAAATCTTGATGGAAATTGAAAAAAAGAAAAAAAAAAGCGGTTAGAAGGGCGGTGATGATATGCTCCATTCAAAATTTTTGCTAAAGGAAAAAAGTTGTGAGAAATAAAAATCACAAAGTTTAATGAAATATGAGCAACCGCGGGGACCTCCAAGATAGGTGGCACAAGAGGCGAAGAAGGTCAATAAATTGAAGAAGCCAATAAAACCCTAAGATCATCCAAGAAGGGGATAGATTGCGATGGAATAGGGGCCATGGAGATGGAGAGCTAGCAAATGCTACTTGAAGCAACAAAGAAAAGAGCGGCAAGGATCTCGAGAGGAGGGAGAAATGCACTCAAAAGGGCGGAAGATGTCAATGAGGTAGAAGGAACGCATAGTCTCCACCTTAAGTGACAGATTAGGATCCATATCCATAACATGCACAATCACATGCAAGCATGCAAAAGCATGTGTAGCGAGCAAACATGCACAAGTTGACTGAACAGGGAAAAACTCATAAGCAGCTATGCACGAGTCAAGGAGGATCAAAGGCAATTATGCATCGAGCATGCTCAAGAGTAGCGATGAACCAAAGAACAAGAGCTAGGGCATGACCCCAACATAGAGAGCACGATCATACAAACACTTTAAAAAAAAAAGTCAAAACAAAAATTTTCTACCGATCCATTCATGGTTTAAGGTGATTACAATAAAAATAATAATAATAAGTTGAATAACCCTAGTTACATGGTAGCATGACAAACAACACATGAATAAGAAACTTACAAGAAGAATGCGGTGCTGCGAGTCATTTTTTTCAGTTTTTTTGGCATTTTTGTATGTGACTACTGGCACATCAACAGCATAGCCCTTATTGGAGGCTCTAACAAACTCCATCTGCTCAAAATCTACCTTTTCAAATTCAAAGCATATTTTCAAATAATGCAAATCTTAATTTAAAAAAAAAATATAAGAAAACTCACAGTTAACTTATCCGAGTGACGATCCACCAATGCCTTAATTTCCTTCAACAATGAACCCCTACAAAGTGTAATAGATATGAGGCTCAAAAACTTCATAGATTTTTATTTTCCGACTTTTCCCTGCATAGTTTATTTAAATTCTAAATATTACATTCTATCTATATTCTATTAAAAGATACTTAACAATCACTGATACACATCTTGACCATCAACTTTGAAAAGTTAATCTAAATTATAAATTAAAAAGTTAATTTAAATTTTATTACTAGTGCAATTTAACTTTGAGGCATTTTAGTTACATAAAACTAAAAAAAGATTTATAGATACAACACTTTTGATGTTTTTCTCTTTCTTCACTAGCAATTCATCCCAATAAACTTTCACTTGAAAGTCGACTTATAGATAGAATTTCTTTTTATTTTTTGTTTGGCCCTCACATCCTTGTAGAGTACAAGAAGAGAGGAAGAGGGAGAATTGCATTAGAAAAATCAGAAGCATAAAAAAGTTAGAGGTTGTAAAAACCCGTGGCAATTCAAGGATCCATGGTGGCAATCCAATGCAGCAATTCAAGGGATCCATGGTGGTAATCCAAGGGGCTTAGTTTTTCATATGTGAAATTTGAATATGGTGTATAATTTTTTTTTATTTTTTTTTTGTTAGCTCAAGGAGTGTATATTAGTGCATAATTGTTTCGTTTTTTTTTTCTTTGTATTTGATTAAGAGTAATGTCTCACATTTATGATGATTTCTTCCTTGTATGAATAATGGTAGAAGGGTGGCTAGACATATAAGAAAAAATAAAGGGAATTGATTTCTCCATTCTCCTTTGCTCCTATTGTTGTTCATTGGATTTGCACAATCCCTTGGTTGCTTCATTGTGGTTTTTTACTTTATTCATTGGAATTTTGTGGCTCATTGACCTACTAATAAATTAGCATAACGTTTTCTAGCACATATTAATATAATCAACTTTCATTGTTGATTTATTTCTCATCATTCATTGTTGATCAAGATCCATAATCTAAGGGTCTTCCTAAGGCTCTTTTATCACACTTTATTGAAATTCAACTTCTTGTCTTTGTTCTCTTCCTTTAAATATCAAAAACCTCTAAAAAAATCAGGTGAGCAATTTAAATACATCACTAAATATGGCCAACATTCAAAAATGGGAAGCGTAAAAATATTAACATGATATATTGGTTGAATGAAAGAAACTTTCTCAAATGATTACTATTATGAAAGCAATTATTAAAGGGAAGATGGAAGCTAAGTCACTAACTAAAGCATGGCAAGAACCAAAAGATTAAACGTTCAACGCTTGGGATAAGGAAAACTTTATGATCATGTCATGGTTATGAAATTCTATGCAACAACAAATCATTGAAAACAACAAGTTTATTACTTTCACTTGGGATCAAATATAGAAAATAATTCATCAAAAATATTCTAAGATGCAAGAAGCTCCTCTGATCTAAGAACTCAAGATGAGGATATCAACCATATAAACAACAAAATGATCGTTCTGTCCATCTTTTGTTCCCTTGATGCAAAAAATTATGATGTTAACAAATTTCAATGAGCTATTTGTGAATTTGCTAAAGATCGTCTATCTCATCCATCAAGAAAAACTAGATTTTCTGTTCTATAATACACATTGATATATGGGGCCCTCTAAATTCCCAGCATCTTTGATGGTTTGTCCTTTATTAATGAAATTTTAATAAGCACGTGGTTGAAAAATAAATAATAATAATAATTTGATTATAAAAATATTGATTTTTTTAAAGATCTACTGCTTAATAAGAGTGAGAGAGACTCTCACATATCCTGCCAAATTATTGCAAGTTGGAACTGGAAGGCAATCTAAATTTAGATGAAATCCTGCATTCTAACAACAATGGTTAAAGAAACAAGAGTCTATCATCCAACCCAACAGGTATTTATTTCCATTTAAAAGGAACGCTGATACTCAAGTTAGTAATTGTTAGAGGAGGCTGTTACGCCGGCCCAGGAGGGGCCGGCTGGACCGGTCCAACCTGGACCGGTCCAGGTTTACTCGAGACGGAACCGCGAGCGGGAGGCGGAACCGAGCGGGCGAAGCGAAGCCGACGGGGGCCAGGGAAGATTTTTGGGAGGGAAATTTTGAATGCGAGGGGCTGTTTAGACATTTTGTAAAACTCCTTTATGGTTAATTAGGGGTTTTGGGTGTGAAGGAGGGATTATCTTGAATTTGAATTTTCTTGGAGTTCTAGGGTTTCTTGTTTGGGCTCTTGGCGTTGCCGGAGATTGTTGGAGAGTTGTTCTTCCTCTCGAATCGAAGAACATTGTATCTTTCTTATTGTTTTTGCTTCTACTATTGAAATACAATAGTTTTGTGCAATTTCTTCTTAATTTTCTCGCGTTTTCTTCCGGTTTCTCCCTATTTCCCGGCTGATTTCTGCTGTGGACAGCAGTTTGGCATTGGTTTTTCTTGGCTTTGGGTAAGAAACACTTGGAAATCCAAGTGTTTCCTATCAAATTGGTATCAGAGCGAAGATCCGGACGGTGGGGGGCTGTTTTCCACCGTTTCGCTGCAGATTTTTGCTTTTCGGAAGGGATCCGGAGACCATTTTTTGGTTCCCATGGCATCTAAACGTGTAGAAGTCTTGGAGACCGAAGTGGGTCAATTTAAGGCGGATCTGGAGGAGAAGATGGCGACGTTGAGTGAGAATATGGAAGGGAAATTCATGGCATTGGAGGAGATGATGAAAAAGTTGTTGGAAGGGCAAGCAAGAGCTGTGCCAGTGGAGGAAAGAGGAGAAGGTAGTGGGAGCAAGGGTAAGGAGAAGGCAAATCCGGAAGGGGAAGAGGAGGTGGAACTGCTTGGTAGCAACGGAAGAATGCTACATCGGGAGTCCATCAGGAGGGAAGAGCAGGAAAGAAGGAGAGACTTCAGGGAAGAAAGAGAGGATGATTGGCGTCGTCAGAGGCTCGACCCAGTGGACCGGCCATGGGGGATCCATAACCACCATGGCGGAGCGCGAGGGGAAGATGGCTATCGACGGCCGAGGAGGGAGGATGAGCCCCGATATGGAGAAAGAGGAACTTGGGAAGACCCCATTGCCTGGGACAGAGGAGGCCATGGGGGGAACAGAGCATACGGGATGGACACGAGGGCCAGGAAGCTGAAAATGCCTGTTTTCGAAGAGGGAAATGTGGATGAGTGGATCCACAAGGTGGAAAGGTACTTTGCAGTGAATGGCCTTATGGAGGAGGAGAGATTGATGGCTGCTAGCATGTGCTTGGAAGGGGCGGCTTTTGCCTGGTTCAAGTACATGGATAAGTGGGATCCGGTGAGAACGTGGAGGGATTTCAAGGAGGCCATCAGAGAGAGATTCAGGGGGGGCAGCCCATGGGAGATCTCCGAGCAGTTCTATGCCCTCACTCAGGAGGGGACAGTGGAGGAATACAGAAAGAAATTCGAGAGTCTGGTGGGCGACATGGAGGGCTTATCGAACAGCACGTTGGGGGAGAACTTTATGAAGGGGCTCAAGCCAGAAATTAGGGATGCTGTGAAGGTCATGAGACCGAGGGACCTGAGGGAGGCAATGGAGTTGGCTCAGCTGGTGGAGAACCAGAAGACCAACGCTCGAAATTGGCGGAACAACCACTCAGGAGGTCCCACCAGGACAACTACCACTTACTTGGCTCCAAAAGGGCCAAGCCCTAGTGTCCCTAGAGAGAGTGGAAAGGAGAAGAGCGGGGTGACTAGAACTGCAGGAAGCTTCAAGAAATTGACTGAGGAAGAGATGCAGGAGAAGAGGGCCAAGGGCCTTTGTTTCAGATGTGAGGAGAAGTTTGTTCCAAGGCACAGATGCAAGGATCGCGCTCTTCGGGCTCTCACCGTCTATATAGACGAGGCGCCTGAGGAGGGTGATGACTCTGATGAGGAGCAGAGTGACCCCCAGTTGGAGGTGGCCGAGGTATCCCTCAACTCTGTGATGGGATTTACTCCTAGTCATACTATGAAGGTGAAGGGGAAAATCCATGGGAGAGAGGTAGTAGTACTGATCGATAGTGGGGCAACCCACAATTTCATATCCACCCAGGTGGCGGAGGAGCTGGGGATGGAGCCTACTGAGACAGGCAGTTATGGGGTGATGATGGGAACAGGAAAGATTGAGTCTAGCACGGGGATCTGCAAGGGGGTGGAGATGAGCCTACAGGAGATCAGGGTGGTGGAGGATTTCCTACCCCTGAGGTTGGGTAGCACCGATGTCATTTTGGGCATGAAATGGCTACAGACCTTGGGTGAAACCAATGTGAACTGGGAAACCATGGTGATGGAACTGATGGTAGAAGGCAAGAGGGTGAAGCTGAGGGGGGAACCAGGTTTGTCCAGAGCTGGAGTGTCACTCAGGTCGATGGTAAAAACTATCCATGAGGAAGGAGGAGGTTTCCTGGTGGAGTTGCAGAGCTTGGAGGATCAACAGGAGGGGGAAGAAAAACCCATTCCTGCGTTGGTTCAGCCCTTTTTACAGGAGTTCGAGGATGTGTTCCAACCTCCGGTGGGACTCCCACCTGACAGAGAGCGAGAGCATCAAATCATCCTGAAAGAGGGAGTCTCCCCTATCAGTGTGAGACCTTACAGATACCCTCAGGTGCAAAAAGATGAGATTGAGAAATTGGTGGGGGAAATGCTAGAAGGGGGGATCATTCAGCCCAGTGTGAGCCCTTTCTCTAGCCCGGTTCTGCTGGTGAAAAAGAAGGATGGGAGTTGGAGGTTCTGTGTTGACTACAGAGCTCTCAACAAAGAGACAGTGCCTGATAAGTTTCCCATCCCTGTGATTGACGAGTTGATGGATGAGCTGCATGGAGCTGCTTTGTTCATCAAAATTGATCTGAAGTCAGGCTATCATCAGATCAGGATGAGGAAGGAAGATGTGCAGAAAACAACCTTCAGGACTCATGAGGGCCACTACGAGTTTCTGGTGATGCCTTTTGGCCTCACCAATGCACCAGCGACATTCCAAGCATTGATGAACCGGATCTTCAAGCCACACCTTCGCAGGTTTGTGTTGGTATTTTTTGATGACATACTAATTTATAGCAGGACTGAGGAGGAACACCTAGAGCACCTGAGAGTGGTGTTGGATGTGCTGAGGGAGCATCAGCTGAAGGCCAATTTCAAGAAGTGTGACTTCGCTCAGGCACGGGTGGAGTACTTGGGGCATGTGATATCCCAGGAGGTAGTGGCTGCAGATCAGTCCAAGATAGAGGCAATGCTGGCATGGCCTCAACCCAAGACCTTGAAGGGGCTCAGAGGATTCTTGAGATTGACAGGATACTACAGGAGGTTCGTGAGGGGATACAGCACTATAGCATGGCCACTGACAGAGCAATTGAAGAAGGACAATTTTTTTATGGGGAGAAGCAGCTTCAGAGGCTTTTGAGAAGCTGAAGAAAGCCATGACGACAGTGCCAGTGCTTGCTCTGCCGGACTTCAATCAGGTGTTTGTGGTGGAGACAGATGCTTCAGGCTATGGATTGGGAGCAGTGTTGATGCAGAACCACAGACCCATAGCTTACTTCAGTCAAGTACTGTCATCCCGGGCTAGACTGAAGTTTGTCTACGAGAGAGAGCTGATGGCTATTGTACTGGCCATCCAGAAGTGGAGACCTTACTTATTGGGCAGACACTTTATTGTCAGGACTGATCAGAGGAGCCTGAAGTACTTGTTAGAGCAACGGATGGTGACTGAAGAGCATCAGCGATGGCTTTCAAAATTGCTGGGGTATGACTTTGAAATTCAGTACAGACCAGGTGGGGAAAACAAAGCTGCTGATGCCTTGTCCAGATGTTTGGGTGAACTTCAGACAGTGGGTGTGTCTGTTCCTTTGATGTTAGATTGGGCGGCAATCAAAGTAGAGAGCTCGAAAGATGAGGGGTTGGAAAAGATCAGGGCTGATTTATTAAGGGAAGGTGATAGCCACCCAGGGTACTCAGTAGAGGGGGACAGATTGTTGTATCAAGGGAGTTCGTGATGCCCAGGACTTCTATCCACATCCCAAACATCCTCCAAGAATTTCATGGGAGCGCGGTTGGTGGTCATTCTGGGGTGCAGAAGACCTACAGGAGGATTGCTCTGAGCTTTATTGGAAGGGAATGCATAGAGATGTAGAGGAGATGGTGGCCAAATGTGAGATTTGTCAGAGGAACAAATACATGGCTATGTCACCAGGGGGGCTACTACAGCCATTGGCGTTACCAGGACGAGTGTGGGAGGAAATATCCATGGACTTCATAGATGGGTTGCCCCGCTCAGAAGGCTTCACAGTGATCCTGGTGGTGGTGGATAGACTGAGCAAGTATGCTCATTTTATTCCCCTCCGACATCCTTACACCGCAGTAACAGTGGCTTCAGCCTTCATCAGAGAGGTTGTCAGGTTGCATGGGATACCAGAGGCAATCGTGTCCGATAGAGACAAGGTGTTCATCAGTCACTTTTGGAAGGAGCTGTTCAGGTTACAAGGAATAGTTTTGAAAAGGAGCACTGCTTATCACCCACAGACAGATGACCAAATGGAAGTGGTTAACAGGAGTTTGGATTGAGATGTTTTGTGTCGGAGACACCTAAGTTGTGGGCCAAATGGCTATCCTGGGCAAAATACTGATACAACACTTCCTTTCACTCAGCTTCACAGATGACGCCATTCAAAGTACTGTACGGAAGGGATCCTCCACACTTGGTGCATTTTGGGAGTAGCAGCACTCCTGTGTCGTCAGTAGAAGAGTACTTAGAGGAGAGAGACCGAGTACTTGAAGAGCTAAAGAGGCATCTACTGAGAGCACAGCAAATTATGAAGAAGCAAGCGGATGGGCATAGGAAGGACATACAGTTTGCAGCAGGGGAGAGGGTGTTTCTGAAGCTCCGACCATATAGACAGAAGACAGTTGCCAACAGGAGGAATGAAAAGCTGGCTCCAAGGTACTTTGAGCCATATGAAGTGCTGGAGAAGATTGGGTCAGTAGCATACAGATTGAAACTACCTCCATCGGCAACTATACATCCAGTTTTTCACGTATCACAATTGAGAAAGGCCATTGGGGAGTACACCGCCAATTCTGAGCTACCAGCAACCCTGACTGAGGACTTAGAGGTGATTTTAGAACCTATGGAGCTAAAAGGGGTGCGCCAGAAAGAAGATAAAACTAAGGAAGTGTTGATCCAGTGGAAGAACCTTCCTGACTACGAGGCCACGTGGGAACCATATGAGAGGACGAAACAACAGTTTCCTGATTTTCACCTTGAGGACAAGGTGATTCTTTGGGAGGGCGGTAATGTTACGCCGGCCCAGGAGGGGCCGGCTGGACCGGTCCAACCTGGACCGGTCCAGGTTTACTCGCGACGGAACCGCGAGCGGGAGGCGGAACCGAGCGAGCGAAGCGAAGCCGACGGGGGCCAGGGAAGATTTTTGGGAGGGAAATTTTGAATGCGATGGGCTGTTTAGACATTTTGTAAAACTCCTTTATGGTTAATTAAGGGTTTTGGGTGTGAAGGAGGGATTATCTTGAATTTGAATTTTCTTGGAGTTCTAGGGTTTCTTGTTTGGGCTCTTGGCGTTGCCGGAGATTGTTGGAGAGTTGTTCTTCCTCTCGAATCGAAGAACATTGTATCTTTCTTATTGTTTTTGCTTCTACTATTGAAATAAAATAGTTTTGTGCAATTTCTTCTCAATTTTCTCGCGTTTTCTTCCGGTTTCTCCCTATTTCCCGGCTGATTTCTGCTGTGGACAGCAGTTTGGCATTGGTTTTTCTTGGTTTTGGGTAAGAAACACTTGGAAATCCAAGTGTTTCCTATCAGAGGCTTGCTTTTTCAATTCAATAACAAGGTCAACAGATCATACATTGCCATGAAAGACTCCTAAAAGCAGAAAATTGGCATCTGAAGAGAAAAAAAAAGAAATCAATGGATATTAAGGAAACATAAATTGCCCTTTGAACTCACTCCCTTAAAAAAGAAGCAGAATATTATAAATGACTTTAATCGGGGTCCTATTTATAAGTGTGTAAAGGACTATTTCGGAATACTCAAAAGTTGTATGATTTCTATTAGGATTGTGCAGTTGCAATCAGATTCACGTGAACATTGAAATTTACGTAAAATTTAGATTTACCACAGATCTGAGCTGGCCGTCCTGACCAATCCACATCAAAGAAAGGGATGTGTTAGCGCATAGGAGAGAAGCTAGCAGTGATGGCCCCCCTCTGGCGCCATTGATGGTCAACAATGGCACAAGGTAAGGATTCGAAAAAATGCAGTCTGAAAAGGAATCATGTGGTAACCATAATGTAGAGCTTAGTCCATCAAAGAGGTAGCAATATTCCAAATAAGTGGTGTTTCCACATTCAGGTTTAGCAACTTCAAACTCCACACATCGCGAAGGAAAATAAGTCACTCATTTCAAAAAAAAAAAAAAAAAAAAAACAGAAACTAAATGGTGTGGGATGAGGACTAAATTGACGGTACTAATTCATAGAAAATTTGGGTGGTTCTTGAATTAGGCCAGCCCGCTAAAACCTTGCCAAATCCACCGGCATCCACCAGGACAGCCCTACCAAGGGGGACTAAGTGGCCCCCTATCCCTTGTTGCGCGCGATGCACAAAGAAGAAGTTCAATAGTACAAGCTGGATCAGTCGGTTCATAACTGAGTTATTCTTTTAGACATTGAGCCCCACACAAAGCTGCCCTCATCAGATCCGTGCCGCGACGTGCGACCAATTACACAACAATTCTCTTCTAGAACCCAAACCAAGAAAACTAAATCCAAACTCGGACCTATATGAGATATCCCACTTAATCAAACAGAACTTCAATGAGTTCTTCGGTCTGAGCCAAAACGTTGAAAAGAAACTCATTAAATACCTCGAATGGTACAGATCGCGCGGTATTGGAGTAACAGGTGGCGCAAAAGAGGAGTTGTCGCCATGAACGGAGTCCAGCCGCTGCAGAATAGCGCCGAGGAAGATCAAGAAGACGAACATATAGAAAAAATTCAACTCTCTCTCTCCTACTCTTCTTGCCTCGTCGAACGAACTAGGAATTTATTAGGGTCTATCCAGTTTCCTCCGTCGCTACTGAGTCGTTAAAGGAAATATATTAGAGCACGAGTACGCGAACGACTAAATTTTGGTACTAAAACTGAATTAAGATAAATAGTAAATTATACATTATATAAATAATTAATTAAATTTTATAGAGAAAATTATTAAATTAGTCCCCAAAATAATCCTTTATTATATAAAAGCATCAAGTTTATTTCTAAACTTTTAAATAATGACAAAATTAATTATTTTATAGAATCAATTTTTTTTAAATCAAAAATTAAAATAAAACTTTTAAATAGTCAAAGATCATTTTAATTCTTTATAAAAAATCAAATAAATTATTTTAAATAAATCTATTATTTAAAATTATTTTTTATATATCTCTTAAAATTCATATATATATATATATATATATATATATATATATATATATATATATATATATATATATATAATATATATATATATATATATATATATATATATATATATATATATATATACCAAAATTGATGAAAAAGATTAATTTTGAAGATTAGGATAAGATAATCTTATTATTAGAGACATAAACTAAGAATTATGCAGTTGATCAAATAAAAAATATTTTTAAACAATTAATTTACAATCAATAATGTAATTCTAAATGAACATGACCAAAATACGTCGATTTATATATTTAAATTAATATTGAGTCTTTAATGGCTCTGATCAAATGCAAGAACATAACACTCGTTTTCAAATTTGAATCTTTAGACTTTAATCAACCAAATCAGTCCTTAAAGAAACTGTTATTCACTTTTAGCATAGAATCAACTTCGGTGATAACGGGCTTAGCTGCCTGTTATTCACTTTTCGCAGTATAGTTGATACTTGATGGAATCAACTTCGGTGATAACGGGCTTAGTTGGGTTGGTGAACGAGCGTGATTAGGAACCTCCAACCCGTGTTCAATTCCTCTCTCATACGGCGCGACTCCTTAAAGCCTCATTCGGTAGCGGAACTACTTTTTTTTTATTTGGTAGCAGAACTACTTCTATAATATTTTGGTTAGAAATGGTTGTTTCAAAATTGTCTTTCTCTAACAAAGAAGCAAAAATAAAACTTTGAAAATCAATTAGATAATGAAGATTTGAAAAACACAATTTTACAAAAGTTATGCATCCAAACAACTATTGAAATTATTTTTCACATCGGCACTAATTAAACCTTCTCAAATGAGACCTAAATGAAGAAAAAATAAGTGTGTAATTCAACACTTGCGGGGTTGGTTACCACTAGACCCACTAAGAAATTAGTTACTCTGTCAAGCGCCTTCTCTATAGTATTCACAGCTAGTAGATACCCCCGTTCTAAAAAAAAAACTTCGGTGATAATGATTGATTAGATCCAATAATTGGAAACAATCATAATAAGTTAATTTAAATAATTTTTATTTTGATCATATCTTATTTAGCTTACTTAGCTACATATTTTCTTAATTTTTTTGAGCTAGTAAGATAATCTTACATAAACATCACATATGCAAACTTCAAACCCAAAATCTCTTTATTAGTAGGCAAAATTCCCGACTAACAGATTAAGATTAGTTGCTATTTTCTTATATTTTGTTTTTTTATCTCCATTGAAAGACAAAAATGAAAAATGTAGATGAATAGTGCGCTTCCCTTGTTTACTTGGCTATATTTGAATAACGACAAACGAAACAGGACAAATGACAGCCGAACCATCAACATTATTTTAATATATATAGAAGTAATATTACTATCACACAAACAGTATTAAGTACAATTTTATAAGATTTAATTTTAGATTTAAAAATATTTTTTTATTACATAACACTCCTAATAAAATACATAAACATCATGACAAATTTGAAAATTAATCAGTTTATGTTAAGATTATTGTTACATACATGTTTATAACAGTTGTAATATAACTAGCTACCTAAATTGTGGGGATTGTTGCTCCTCCCATGTTAACCAAATAAATTGATTAAAAGAAGCTGCACCAAAAAAAAGGGATTTTCCTCACCAAGTGAAGCTTTGGAGGCCTAGAATATCCCTGTCAAGCAAAAAGTAAATAAACAGATATGAAAGCGATTCATGCCCTTCTGACTTCTGTTAAGATTTGCAATATACATGATCAGGCTCACCAAAGCCATCTAATGTTGATTCTAGTCATTTGGGACGGCTTTTTTATTGTTTCTCAAAGCGACTTTTTAGTACAGAAAATTTTCATTTAATACTAAAAAGTTGCTTTAAGAAGTAGCAAAAAAACTATCCCAAATGAAGTCTAAGACTACATTTGGGATGGCTTTCTTACTGCTTAAAACAGCTTTTTAGTCAAAAATAATAATTTTTTACTAGAAAATTGTTTTAAGAAGCAGTAAGAAAATCAAATCCAAAACGAAGCTTAGATAATGCCATTATTTGTCATTTGAAGAATCTAAAAAAGAAAGAATTGGGTTATAAATGACTGACTTAATAGACTAAAATTTACTTTAAGATAAGTTAAATATTATATTTATCTCAAAACAATTTGATATTATAAGCTCATCTTTATCGAATTTGATTCAAGTTTTCTTCACCTAAAATTTAACCCTAAATATGAACATTGAGGAAAAGATCCATATAATTAGATGTAATTATATTCATGTCACTGAAGTATTGAACTATTTGAATTCAGAGAAGAACTTTACTCTATTGTGGTTACATGTATAAAGAAAATCAAGCAGCTTTAAAGATTTTTACTAGTATTAAAAATGCCTAAGATTATTTACAGTAATTCTACAGCTATGGTATTTCTGGTTGAACGAATAATGCAATTGTGAACAAAGCCCAATTTCTGAAGTAACAATAGTCAGAGTAACGGCTACTCACTTGAAATGGGAGGAGACAGAAATTTCAGCTTGCTGTAGCTTGTAGCCCGTTTTATCACGTCAATCATTGGTGATGGCATAATCTAGTTCTTGAGGCTCTTCTTCAACTGGTAATACAGAATGTGTGTTGTATGAAGGCTGGAAGGACAATAGCATAAAAGAAAACTAAGTATGAATGTGACAGCAATTTTATCATAATTGAGCATTATAACATGATAGAGAGAGAGAGAGAGAGAGAGAGAGAGAGAGAGAGAGAGAGAGAGAGAGAGAGAGAGAGAGAGAGAGAGAGAGAGAGATTGCATTTCTATGATACTAGAGCAAAATAACATATGACAATAGGATGAAACTAGATTGACACACGCTGCATTTATAATAACTTATTTGAGCATAATAACATCTGACCATAGAATGATACTAGATTGACAAATGTTGCATTTTTACCATAATTGAGCATAATAACATCTGACAATAGGATCATATTAGATTGGCACATCTAACAGTATATATGACTTCATTTCTATCAAAATTAAGAATAATAACCTGTGACATGTAGAAACCGTTTAGTAATCGATGTTGCGATAGGTAATGTCAAATTTCAATTGGGCAACTGGTGATGTTCAAATCAAGATTGATTTGTGAAGGTTAGTTTGAGATTGGGTAAAATTTTCTTAAAAGTTAGTAAGATTGGCTACAATAGAATTATGATTGAGTTTGAATTTTGAGCATCTGTTTATAGTTTGTTGGGAAAATCAAGGAATTGAAACTAAAATCGTAACTAGTAAGTTCAAAACCAGTGAAAATTAGGAAAACAATGAAACAAAAAACAAACAGTATAGGAAGCAATAGAAATTGCTCCGGTGCAGGGTAGGCAATAACAATGTGGAAACAGATTTAAAATAGAGAAGATGGAGAAAGAGATAATGAATCCTCAAATTATTGATGTATTATTCCTCAAAACGTGATATTGTCAAATCCTTGAGGTATGGTGTTAAATCCTCAAAACACAAAAGAGTTTTCTATTCTCATCCATCCATAAGAGAATAAAAATCATAGAGACAGTACTCAGATATTTAATTCATTAATAATATGAATTACATGAAACTAAACACTATTAAAAACAATCAACCTTATTCCAAATGACAAAATTGTAAGTACCAAAGTGACTCTAAATGAAGAATGTCAAACTAATCACTAACAATGAACTTAGATAAAAAAGGGCAAAATAATATAAATATAAACATGTAGTTAATGTCATTAAACCAAAAATAGCCATTCTATACAAATCATGTATTGCATTACATTATTAATTGAAAATTTAGTTGCAATTCTCCTCTATGATTACAAGTTTGTTCCAAAACAAATTGATGAGGTCATCGACAGACATTTTAGGCAGGTTTATCGGCGAAGGAATCGTAGATCGACGGCTACGATCGGGAGTTTATATTTTTGATGTTATCATGTTGTTTTATGTTATTTTATTTTGAGTATCTTTTATTTCATGTACTAGTGACGATTTCGCCCTTATGTAGGCGTAGTGTTTATTGTAGCCCAAGGGGCATATGAGTCTTTTTTTCTTTTCATGCTTTGAGACCTTTATAAAGGGGTCTCTTCTTGTTGTATGAGGTTAATGTTGGATTAATAAAATTTCTGAGATTTTATCTTCCTCTTGCTTGAGAGCTTGAGAGAAAGAGAGGAGACCTAGGAGAGGTTCCACCCGAAGTACCCAACAGTCCGCTCCGACGAACTCTTGGTTTTTACCGGTATTTTCCTTGTTTTCTGTTCCCTTATCTCCTCCTACACACATCAGCCCCCTTCCCTTTACATTGGTACAATTTTCCCCTTTCCATTTAGTCGTTCCAGCCAACTTCCTTCCCCCCATAGTTCAGCCGATCTCCCCTCCCCACATCCTTCCGCTGGACCTGCCAGCCGCTGGCTTCAGCCCAGGCCGCAGTCTCCCTTGGCCGACCAGATGTGCCCAGGGAGAAATCCCGCCTCCTTTCCCATTGAATTTCGAAATTCTTGCATTAAGTTTTCTTTTAATTATTTCCTAAAATAGAGGCCCTAAATTTAGGAAGAGATTTAATTGAAATCTTAGCCGTTTGAATTCAAATTTCAAAACTCCCATACTTGATTAAAACTGAAAATTAAATTCATGTTTTAGTCAAAATCGTGGGCCCCACCCATTAAGTAAAATCCTTTTTTTTCCTTCTTCTTGCTTGGCCGGCCCTTCCACCTAATTTTCTCTCTCTACTTGCCACATAAGCAACCATTAATCCCCTCTTAATTCTCCCCTAATACCCGCCCCTCCTAATTCAAATTTTGGGAGGTTTCATAGCAATTAATCTCTCCCTCCAACCCAAGACAAAATCTGAAATTCAAATTCAGATTTTCCTCTTGTCTTCTCTAGCTCACGGCCCAACCAACGTCCCTTGTCATCTCCCCTCCCCTCCTCGATGTTGAATGGCGGATCCGGAGCTTGAGTGGGGATTAGTTTTCCACGCCGACGGGAGCATTGATATCCTACGCTTTCCTTGCTTCGACGTAGGATTTGAAGACGACGCCACAATCGAAGAGTACTTGGAGCGAGTCGTTCCGATCCTCGCAAGTATTTTCGACCGACAATTTCGTGGTTACACTTGGACGATCATTGGACGCCATCCGCCACCACCTTCTCCGGTAACAAAGTCTTTCGTCGCCTTCATTTTAGTGGTGCTCATCATCCTCGCATGGTTCTTTCTCCTCCGCTAAAGCCCAAGAGTGAACGAGAGAGAGAGAAAGGGTACTCAAGGTGAACTTCTTTATTATTAATTGTGGGATTTTTGTGACGAGCATTTAAGTATTTCTTTTTATCTTTGAATGTTATGAATTGTTTGGTTATCTCAAAGCAAGTCTTCGCCTAAGCAAGTTAATGATCTAGAACGATTTACTCCTTTATTTTGTTGGTAATAAAATTTGTTTTGACAAGCTTTGAATAATTCTCATTTTGATTTCCAATCGCAATTCCTACATTGATTCACATCACAAATAGCCTCCCATGAAAAACTTTTTTTAGGGGGCCATCTGAAATAATTAGCCTATTAGACCAGCGTCTTATTATCTATGTTATATGTGGATCTCTCCTTTGACAAGGATACCAGAGAGTTTGTTCATCTCATTAATGGGGATCTCTCCTTGGATCATGATATTACACGATCTTGCTTATCCTTTTTTACCACTTAGGCGATCACATTGACTGCAAGCAATTTTGGTGACAAGAAACCCAATTTAAGGAGCTGAAGAACTTCTTTGTTGGATGATGAACTTTTAACTCCCAAGAATTACAGGTATAGCAAGAATGTACCATGCCAAGGGTTTAAAGAATTGAATGAAGCACTTAAATTGATGAGGACATCGACAGACGCTACCGACATGTTTATCGCCGGCGAAACCGCAGATCGACGGCCACGATTCAGCGCCTCTACTTCTAGATGTCATTTTGTATTTTATTATTATTATTGTCTTGTTTTACTGCTTTCCCATTTTACCCCTGTGGGGAGTTATGTCTTATTGTAGCCCAAGGGGCATTTGAGTACTTTTATTTCTTTTGTTTGAAGACCTATTTATAGGGGTCTCATGCTTTGTAATAGGCTAATGAATATTTTTGAAATTGATGTGCTATTTTCTACTTCATCTTGCATGAGGGCTTGAGAAGGGAAAAGCTCAAGGGGAGCAAATCGCAAGGCCCATCAGTCGTTGGAAGAGTCAGCGGCTCGTGATTAGTTAATTTTATCCGTTCAATTGCAATTTCCCATCACTTTCTCCTTCACCACATCACCCAATTCTCCACAACTCCCATAGCCGCCGCCCCTTGGAGGATCACCGCCGGCCCCATTCCCGGTCCCGGCCACCCCTCTTGCCGGCAACCTTCCCCTCCCCGTCCACCCCATCTCAATGCCATCTTGAACTTTGAAATTTGAATTTCAAATTTCAAAATCTTTCCTAATTTGGAATCCCAAATTTGGAAAGTTTTTCATGACAAAATTCCAATTTCAATTTAATTTAAATTGAAATCTTGAATGAGTCGCCACATCACCATCCTAAATTAGAAACCTCTCCCCTCAATTTCCCCTCCCTCTTCCAAGCATGCCGCCAGCCTCCTCATGGAGAATTTTCCATTAAATGCGACATTAATGCCTTGACCGTTTTTGACTCCTAATTTGAACTCAATATTTTTCCCTCCCACTTTACTTAAAACTGAAATTATAATCAGTTTTAATTTGGCTAACCCTAATTTCTCTCTAAGCATGCCGCCGGCCACCTTTTAATGAGCCCCTTTAATGGCTCATTAAATCCCCTCTTAACTCCATCCTAATTTGAATTCTCTATTCAAATTTTTCCCTCCAATCTTACTAAAATCTGAGAATTAACTTCAGATTTTAGTAAATTGCTTGCCACCTCACCCCACCTAACCTCTCTCACACCTTGCACCCGCCTCCCCTCTCTTCCACCTTGGCCGAATCTCTCCTTCCTTGGGAATCCCGCCGGCCACTCCCCCCCCCCCTTTCATTGAAGAATCCTCCACGCCAAGCATGTATGGCGGATCCGGAGTTTGAGTGGGGGCTTGTATTCAACGCCGACGGAAGCATCAACATTCTACGATCACCTTGTTTCGACGTAGGATTTGAAGACGAGACAACCGTGGAAGAGTACTTGGAGAGAGTCGTCCCAATCCTTGCAAGCATCTACGACCGTCAATTTTCAAAGCACACGTGGAGCCTTGACGGTCACCTACGTCATCCATCCCCGCCGGCTTCTTTTCCTCCGACGAAGTTCTTTGGCGCCCTTTCTCTAGTGGTAACTTCCTTCATCGCTTGGATCTTCTATCTCCGCCAAAAGTCCACCAATCTTTGAGCGATACGGCCCCAAGGTGAAATTCTCGTTGTTAAACGTTGGGTTTTGTTACTTGTACTTCGCATTTAATTCCCTTGGATTTTGAATGAACTATTTTGGTTAATCTCAAGTGCATCTCTTTGGCCTAAGCAAAGTTAATGTTTCTAATTCTTAAATCTATCTCGCATGATCCACATAAACTTATAAAAGCAAACTTTTAACAATTCTCTTTTAATTTCGATCGTAACTCCTAGTAGTTTCACATCATAAATTCCCGAGAATTGCAGGAATGCACTGGTGGTTCAGAGAAAGTTTAGAAGTCCCTGTCCTCCGTGTTCCAAGCTTTATAAAAAGAATCTTATGAGATATATTCTCTCTTCATTCCATTGAAAAATACAATTTGCAAATCATTTGCAGTTATTTTCTTTTTTTATCAGCTTAATTCAGTCATGGGTCTTTGCTCTGGTTTTCTTGTGCGACATCATTTCAGAAAGCGGAGAATAGACTTTGTTTTGTAAACCATTGTTACTGTATTATCATATTAACCATGTAATGTGCCATTGAGCCTAGGTCTTTCCATTCAATGCATTATTGCATTACGTACAAGGGCATGTAAGATCTATGACTGCTAATACAACATTGGTGCTCTTGGTAAATATTTATTTCAATGGCATGCTTTATGATTATAATCAATAAATATACCCCGCTAATTCATATTGTGTTAGCCCCGCTATCATCCTACTTGTGCTTATCAGAGTATTATTAATCTGTTAAGCTTAATATGCGAACTCTTGCTATTGCCTATTGTGTTGATAAAGGATAGTTGGTTGTGTTGCCTCCAGGAGCGATTCTCCACTGTTCCATTCTTGGTGGTTGTATAGGTGATATGGATGCAATATTATTAAATTTGATGTAGTAATAAGTTTAGATCATGTTTTGTCAAATATATGCAATACTTCCAATTTATTTTTGTTTGAAGATAAATGGTGTCAATGTTGAGATTTATATGTTTTGATCTCATATTGGTGGATATAAATTATATTATCAACATACAAGTGATGCTAATAGTACCTTGAGATGTCAACCAATCATATAGTTATGCTGGTTATTTTTACCTAGTTAAAATGTGAAAATAATGGAAAAAATCATCTTTATTGATGAAGGGACGAAGTCCCCAAATGTACCAAAGTGATTCCTTAAGAATAAAAAAAGTAGGTTGAGCCCAGAAGTCCCCATTGACGAAGCTTCAAACAGTGTCCTTATTATATATGAGACCATGGTGCGTTGCTTAGACTATGGTATAAGGAACTCGAAAAAGGGTTCCACGCATAAATTCTAATTGAGCAAGTCTATCAAGATTTTATAATAAGGATCAGATAGTCTTAAGAAATTAAATATTCAAACCATAAAATAATCCACAACAAGGTTTTATTTTGTCATGCATGAAGATATTCTCAAAACTAAACTTCAAAAATAAGTTATGTTGAGCCTTGTTTGCAAAAGAAAAGGATCTCTTAAAAAGGAATTTTAATGTTCTGACAAATATAGCACATCAACCCTTTCATTTCTTTTAGTGTAACTAATGGGCTATACCGTCTTGATGCCACAGTTAGCTGGAAGAAGGCATGGCTAAAATTTTAAGCTAATCAATTTAGCAACTCCTAGAAGAAACAGGAAGTAACAAGTAAGCTGTCTCTAACAAGTAAGCTATTAGAGACGGATAATTATTCTGAGGTTTCAGGCAAGACTTAAGTTTCATTTGGGACAGCTTTTCACCATTATTTTTTCAACATTTTCAAAAAAAATTTATACTAAAAGGTTGCTTTAGAAAACAATAAGAAAACTATTTCAAATGAAACCTTAAGCTTCATCAAATTAGATTAACATTTAATCAGTAACTTTCACAACTCATAGACCAGCTTAAATTGCATGCCAAAAAAATCTAACTACTGAATTTAATTAATGTTGTACCGACATCACAGACCCCAAAAAGCTGGATAATAAGGATGGTGATAACGTCCCAATATATTCATAGGTAACAGAAGAAAAAAACAAAAGAGTAAACAATAAAAGAAAATGACTCACATAAACATAAAGAAAAATGCATTTTAACTTTATCAAACCACCTCATATTAAAATAATAATAATAAAAAATAAATAAATAAAAAAACCACCTCATATTTCACTTCGTCGTGTTGTAAGAACCACCATGGCCCTGATCTCCAACACAATCTGCATTAGCAGCATTACAATGCACAATTTAAAATTTTGAGCTTATTGAATGCATACAAAATATTTAGGGAGCTAGATTACTCTTTTTAAAAAATACAAGTCTTTGAACACGTTCATAAGCCAGAAATAACTCAATTAACGAATATCTATCATGAGATGCACCCCATATATGAGAGAACATAAGGAAATGCAATTAGCAATGTGCTAAACTGAAGTTATGAAAACATAAATAAATAAAGTTCAAGAAAATATTGTAAGGAGCTCAGATATTAAGTGAAATTGGTTGCAAAGCATTCACCTTCATAAATATAATTATTTAAATACAACATATTGATGAGAACATCAATGGTCATAAAAAACACGGACAAAAAAAGGACCACCACAAACTCAAGAGAAAACTTTGCCATAAAGTTTTAAATTCGCATTTAATACCCAGAGAAGAAAGTTCATTTATCCCATCATTTTTTTATATTCTTGGGGTCATGTACCATGAAACAGCAGCCTTTCGATGATCCGGTTAAGAGAATAAATGTATTAGATTTTGCTTATGTTAAAAAAGTAGAGATAAGCGTAAACAAAAATATGCTATGAACCTATTATGGGAAACAAAGATAATTAATTGTAAGTCATTTAAGACTCCAAATGAATCAGGTCAGAAACTAGACAGATAAGATGAAGAAATAGAAGTCAGCATCAGACAATACCAATGATTAATTAGAAAATTAATCTAAGGCAAATATGATCTAATATTGCATTTGCAGTCAGTCTCATAAGTCAATTTATGAACAAACCCAAAAAATCTCACCTAATTACTAAGTTCTTAGGTAACTTAAATCAAGTCCACAAAAAAGAATTCTTTACAAAAAAAATATAATAACAATCTACAGCTTGAAGGTTATACTAATGTAGAATTTACAGATTCACCAGTGGATAGGAGATCCACTTTATGACACGATAACATAGAGAAGAAAGAAGCAATCTATTGTTTCAAGATTCGACGTTGAATCTGAATTCAAAGCAATTGTTGAAGATATCTCCTATAGTTTAAAATCATTCTGGGAGATTTAAAAATTATATGAGAATAGCATATGCAGATTTTTTGCGAGAATAAATCTATCATAAGCATTGTTCATGATCCTATACAACATGATCATATCAAATATGTACAAGTGGATAGATATTTAATAAATAAAAAAGTAGAAAACGGATTGATCTTGCACTCTATTAGTCCCAAATAGATGACAATTTTCCGACATATTCACCAAAGGATTCAAAAAACCCACATTCAAAAATATTATAAACAAACTTTGAATGATTGATCACTGCCATCCAATTGAAGGTGAGTGTTAAAGAGCCATAACCAAGAAGGGCTGACGGGAGTGCTAGATGAGAAAAAATAAGAGTCCATTAATTCATTGCTTGTAAGGAAATACTTGCTTGTAAGGAAATACCTCTCCCACATGTTAGTATACAATAAACAAAGAGCCAACACACTACTGCTCGCTTGGCATCAATCAGCAACCCCTAAATGGATCAAATGACGAGCTAATACCTACTCGGATTAATTATTTTTTGCGTTTGCTATTGTTTTTTTTTTTTTTTTTTCTATGTAGCTTTAAGTGAAAATGCTCATTCAAAAAATTTAAAAATCTAAGTTTTCCTAGTTACTTCTTTCTACAGTGCATGAGGCTCCTGGCAATATAAGGTTTAGGGAGAAATTGATGAATGTATCTTTACCCCAATGTAGAAATAATGTTTCCATGATTTGAACTAATGACCTCCAGTTCACAATAAATACAATTTAACTATGACTCCAGGACCATCCTCTAAGAACAAACTGCTCATATAAAAATTAATCAGATAGTAATTGTAAGCTTTAAAATTGTGATTCAAGTTCATAAGAAAAAAGGTCCTCGGAAGACTACTAAATCTATGCAGTTTCTGAGAACAAATTGAAGAGTGAAGATCCTTCATTGAACACGAAAATGCTCACCTCATAATTCCTGCAGCCATACGCAAAGTCATGAAAAGTGTTAGGCCACACCAGACTCCATTAATAGCAAAACGAGGAGAAGCATAGAGTAGAACTGCAGATGATATCACAGCAACAGCCATCTATACAGTGAAGTATGTTACTTCTCAAAGTGGTCAAAACAGGTATACATTAAATGCATGGACAAAATGTCATAAAGAGGGCTCGTGAAGTTCAACATACCATTGAATAAGCTGAATAAGCAAAATCTGAAACACCATAGTGAAGTCCGTCAAAAATGAAAGCGAGGGCATTAATGGGTTGGCTGGCACTGACAAACTGAAACGAATTTATAAAGAAGCCAATTCCTCCACATTGAGAAAGTAAATCAGACCGAGTGTGTTAAAATTGCTTACCACAACCCCAGTTCTAACGATGTTTAATAATTCTACATCCTTGGTGAATAATTCAGCAATATTGCCAAATGACATAAAAAGAATTATAGCTAGAGCGATTCCTGTAAGAAGTCCTGTCTGAGATAGAAAAGCATATTCGTTAATCAAGATGCACAATAAATTCTTAGCTGGAGGTAAAATTATAACATTAAAAATAGTATATAACTTGCGTAGCATCAAAATATTAAGCAGTAGGCATAAATAAAGAGAAAATTACCTTTAAGACACAGTGTGTAATCTCTTTCACTCTTTTGTAATCGAACTTTGCATAAGAACTTGCAATCAATGCCTAACAATCAAACAAAAAAAAATTACCGAATGAGTATATATATGCTGCATGTACATATAGATCAGCAATAAAAATCATATATATACCATCTATGTTTGGAAAACATGCAGTCCAGGCAATCAAATGTATATGTTTTTATTTTCTTAGAAAGGAAAAAAAGAAATAAAGGCCATTAAGGAAAATTTATGAAAGATTCAAACAATATGTAGTCAAAACTAAAAAAGGACAGAGGGAATAGAAAATGACTAAACTATAAAAATGCAAACCTGTGCAGAAAGAGCCAGTGCATCAGACAGAAGAGATACAGCCAACCATATCTGCAAACAAATCTGATGAGCAGCCATAGCCAAAGGCCCTAACCGAGCAGCCATTGAGGTTCCTAGAGTCATGGTTATCAAGACGGATAAAGTTCTCCCGAGCAGCAAACCACCTAAGAAAGTTTAATTTTATTATAATTATACTATATCAAGACCACATATTCATTATTATGCTCTTCGCACACGTAGTCCAAGCATTTAAGTAAGAAGGCAGTTCGTTCATACTATATAAAGTCAACGGTAACTTTAAATTTCATCTTTAATGGCATAAAGAGAGATCATACAGCAGGAGTGTTGACTCAATTTTTAAACGGAGTCCAATTCACGCTTAATTGAGTCTAACCAAATCCAAATCAAGCTAAAATCTCGTCTAAACCAGCTTATTTGGTTAAGCCCTGATCAAATCCAGCCCTTATCCACTTAATCTTTGACTTTGCATATTTCCAAATCAAGAAATTCAAATTAAATGGCTGAGATTACCTTAAAACACTAAGCCTATTTCTGTCTTCCCTGTCCAATATCGGGATTTCCGTGATTTGGAGCAGCTCGAGTGGGACCTAGGACGTTCAGTCAAAACTAAGCGTGATGTAGAACGAGGGGGGGAGTTAATAAAATTAAAGATCTAAAATTCCATCTCATATTTCCCTCAATTAATGGATTTGAATTTGAAATTCAAACAAGAAAGAAGGGAGGGAAGAGAGGAATTAATTATCTCCTTAATTGGGATCTTTAATTAGGAAGGAAAACATTAGGATAGAGGGGAGAGAGGGGCCGGCCAAGTGTGAAGGAAGGATGAGGTGTCTAGGTTCAATGAATGTGAATCGAGCATTAATTAAGATTGGGAATTAAATCTGAAATTAATTTTAGATTTGGAGAGTTTGGAGGGGCGTCCTAAAATGGATTTATTAATCCGAAAAGGTTTTTGAAATTCAAATCTATTTGAATTCAATTTAAGAAGCTTTCCAAATTAACAATTAATTAATTTAGGAAAGTAATCAAGAGGCTATTTGAATTTGAAATTCAAACTTGTGGATGAGGAGGGGCCGGCAGTCTCAAGGAGGGGAGGGGTTTATGAGAGGAAAATTAATGCTTGCTTGAATTAGAATTTTAAATTATGAAGGATTGACTTAATTCCAATCTTATTTAAAATTCAAATGGGCATAAATTTAGGAACTTTTCTAAAATAGGGATTCTCATTTTAGGAAACAAATTCAAAATTTAAATTTATTGGAATATGAAATTAAATTATTCACAAAATAAGCAGGGCTCAAATTGGAGGGCTTTGAATGCAAGATTTGAATGGGTGGAACCAAGGGAAGAGGAAGGAGGTGTGGATTTCGATGGGGAAGGGGAGGGTTGTGGGGAAGGGGACCGGTGCTTAATGGAGGGGATGGGGTTGCCGGCTAGGAGGTGGTGGTGGAGTTCGGTTTATAGAGTGGGCTGAGGGAAGAGGTAAGCTTGGCCGGCAGCTATGGAGGGGGTATGGATGGCGGTCAAGGGAGAAGGAGAAAATAAGTGTAGGGAAAGAAAGATAAAATTGTGAGCCCGAACGTTTCCTGCAACTGACGAGTGATACGTTGCCCTTCACCAAGAGACTTCAACCACTAGCCCGAACCCATCCAGTGGCTGGTGGATACTACGATTCTCTCCCATAGGGATCTCACCAAAATTCTTCTCAAAGAACAAGAGTGCAAAACTTTTTTTATTAATAATCCATCATTGTCCAATACAAGAGCAAGGGCCTCTATATACAGACCTTAAAAGAAACTAAAAGATAACTTTGCCCCTTGGGCTTACATAAGACCACAGTTCGCAGCCCCGCGCACACGTTGACTACTGCTCCTGCTCCTGCTCCTGTAGCCCTAGGGACCATCCGAAGCCATGGCGAACCATCGACCGGTTCGAACACCAAGTCCCACAGCAGTCTAGAGATCTTCATTCATTCAGGATCGACGATTGCAACACTTACTATGAATCTTTTGCTGTTCACCGCACCTATCTCGCCCGCTACTCGGGAGCAAAGAGTCACATAGTCGAACACAACATAGTCAAGAGGTATTATTTTCTTTTAAAACTTTATTTTGCGGATTTGATTATTTTTTTCTTGGCATTTGTTAACTTTCAATATTTTACAATAAGACTAAATCTTAGAAATGAAATACCTACTGAGTGGCTTGAATATTCTAATTTCTCACAGTTATTTGGTGGTTTAACTGAGGAGAATGGTATTAACAGTAATGTACAGGTTAACAATAGTGATGGTTATGGTAAAGACGATAGTGTTGATTGTTATGATGTTGATGATGATGACAAGGTTGATGATTGTTTTGCATATGAAATAAAGAACTAAACTCAAAGGAAAGCAAATCATTGGAACCATTGAAGAAAATCCTACTATAATTTTAAAGGGGGAAAGTGTGATAGTGATTGTGTGGATTGTGTGGACTCGGGTGATGATGGTAGTCTTCATGGCAGTGATGAAGAAGAAATTTATAAATGGCCAGCCTTCAACCTAATGACAGATTTCAATACCAACCATTTCGAAATAGGCATGCCATTTAGTGGGAAGGAGTTCAAAACTGCTGTTGAAAATTGGTCTATTTTGACGGGGAAAACAATTAAGTTTATAAAGAATGATAAAAGATGTAAGGTTATATGTAGACGCCCTAACTTCTCTTTTATCATTTATATCTCAACACCTCAAGGAAGCAAGTCATGGTAGATTAAATCTTTACAAGATCATACATGTACATAGATCATAGCAAGACTTTGACATCAACAGTTATTGCAAAGAGGTCTGTGAATAGAGTCAAACTCAAACCCCATATAAGATGTAGTGTCTTTAGAAAGAAGTTATGGATGACTTGAAATTGCATGTATCAAAACCTCAAGCCAAAAAGGCACTAAAGAAGGCACATCAATTCATCTACTTGAAGGAGGAAGATCATTTTAATAAAATTTGGGACTACTGTCTGGATGTATTAGGGAGTAATCCAGAATCAACAATTTTTTGCTTACCACTAAAGACCAAGATTTATGTGGGAAAACGATTTCAACGACTTTATGTTTGCTTTGACGCATGCAAAAAAAGCTTTCTATCGGGATGTAGGCCGATTGTTGGTGTTGATGGATGTTTTCTGAAAGGGCAACAAGGAGGTCAACTCTTAACAATTGTAGGGCTTGATGTTAATAATATCATATTTCCTATTGCATGGGAAGTAGTTGAGATAGAAAGTAGAAGCAGTTGGGAATGATTTCTGTTGTTGTTAGGTAAAGATATGTAGATCTTGGAGAATCAGCAACAATATACTTTCATTTCAGATAAGCAAAAAAGTTTAGTACCTGCTTTCCAGAACATCCTACATGATGTTATCAATAGATATTCTGTAAGCCATTTGCATCAAAATTTAAAATTTGTCGGCTTCACTAGCATGGCTTTGAAGAATGCCTTATAGGTAGCAGCAAAGGCAAGCACTGTTAACCAATTAAAGTTCAGTATGAAAGAGTTGGAGCAATTCAACATTGTAGCGCATAAATGGTTAAATGATAAGGCTCCAAATGAGTGGTCCTAGTCTCATTTCAGTTTTACACCTAAATGTGACACATTGCTCAACAATATCAGCGAATGTTTTAACTCATACATTCATGATGCTAGAGAATTACCCATTATATCGATGCTTGAAAGTATTAGAGCAATGGTTATGACAAGAATGGTGGAGAACAAGAAGAAGGCGTTAACTTGGAATGGAAAGCTATGTCCTAGAATAAAGGAAATTATGGGAAAAAATATGCATGAAGCAGGTTCTTGCATAGTTTACAAATCAGATGATAATGACTATGAGATAAGTACTATACATGGAGGTCAGTACAAGGTCAATTTGGACTTAAAATCTTGTTATTGTCAGAAGTGGAAGTGGAATTCCATGCGAAATCGCATGTGCTGCAATCTATACGACAATGGGAGACTGTGAAGATTTTGTGTATCCCTTCTACGCAAAAGAAACTTACATGAAAATTTATGAATCAAACATAAAGTCATTGAACGGTGTTAATGAGTGGCCAATGAGTAACAGAATACCACCATTGCCACCAAAATACAATAAATCAAATAGGGGAAGACCAATGAAGATGCGAAGAAGAACAACCAATGAAGAACCATCACATTAAATCCCTAAAAAATTAGGGGAGCCAATGTTAAGCTTCACTATTGTAGATGTGGACAAAGTGGGCACAATAGCTTAACATGTGATAAGAGAATAAATACTGAACAAGGACAAGGAGAAGTTCAGGAAGTGTTCCAACCATATGTTGAGATCGTAAGTTATAACATCTAATCAATTTTAATTTCAAAATGTCAACAATTTTCATTTCAAAAATGTTATTTTAACTAGCCCTCGGAGTTTTTGGAGTGACGATGATGCATGCAAAAGGGGGGTCAAAACAATATGAGAATTTGTTTTGACCCTTGGGCTGCTGGTGCTCTCGGTTTGGGCCTTGTTTGCTTTGATTTGGAGCTAATTTTTGGGATCTACTTGGTTCTAGCTCATAAATGCTTAAGTTGTGACTTTAGCTCATTAATTCAAAAAGGTTTCACTACTAATTTCAGCTCATTATGTGTGGAAAAGTTTGGCTTTTCCCCTTCCCCATGCTGCCTTCACAGTTTCCTCCTTGCCCCCTCGGTTTCTCTTGGGTTTTTGATGTTCCCGTGGCCCTGGCTATTTTCCCGTGCTGGCGGGTTTTCCCATGCCTTGGCCCTTTGTTCTCTGTGCTGGCTCCTCGGTTCTCTTGATGGCTGGGTTTCCCGTGGCTGCCTGCTGGGTTTCCTGTGGCTGCCTGCTTGATTTCCCGTGGCCTTTTTTCCCCTGTTTCCTGAGCGGGTTTGGGGCTGCTGTTTGGTGGCTGTTGGCCTTTCATTTCCCTAAATCTAATAGGTTTAATTAATGCTTTAAGGGGCTGTTTAGCTGCCCTCTTTTGGTCTATAAATAGTAGATGTTTTGGAATAAAAAAAGTGTGTTATAATGTGATTTTTGGAATAAAAAACCTGAGGGTTTTTGTTGGAAAAGCTTGCGAGCTTGTTCCATTTCTCTCTTCTCTTCTTCTTTGGAATGCTTGTGAGCTTCTCCTATGTTTCATCTTGGCTTCTAACCTCTTCTTCTACCCGCAAGAATCCACCCCACTTATATCTTTCTTCTCTCAATGGATGAATGCAACTTTAGGTTTTTTGTTTGAGTCGTTTGTAAGTGTCTTTTGTTGTATGGTCGTTTTATATGATATAAAGTTGTTGTTTTTGTTATTTCAAAAGTGTCTTTATGTAATTTCTTTATCCTAGTAAGGAAATGTCTTTTCTAGCAAAAAATTAGGGTTGGCCTAATTTTTTGCTTATTTTTTATTGCATCAATTTGGTATCAGAGCAATTTCTTATCCCGATTTGTCAAGTAAGTCTTGGTGAGTCATAGCAGTTGTTATGTGTGTCATGTGAGCCTATGTTTGTGTCTTCCTAGGTTTCTGTTATTCTAGTGTTGTGTCTTTTAAGTTTTGTGTTTTCTTTTAAGTGTTTGAAAAAAAAAATGAAAAACAACAAAATCAGTGAATCAGAAGTGGGAGAAAATCAGCCAGGTGTTCCTGAATTCCAAATCCCTATGAACAGATAAGTTCCAACAGAAGGCAATTCAACAGATCTGATACAGAACGAATTATTCAAACTACAGATAAAGATGCATATGAGTACGGAAAATTATTTTGAAGAAAAGGAAGCATCTGCAAGAACAATTCAAGCAAGACCGAGATGAAATCCTGAAGAAGTGTGTGGCAAAGATTCAAGAGTTAGATGCACTTCCACCGTCTCCTCGGATCAAATCAAAAGACAACTCATCAGGAGATGAGTTTTTCAAGTAGGGGAGTATCTGATGCATGCAAAGGGGAGGTCAAAACAATATGAGAATTTGTTTTGACCCTTGGGCTGCTGGTGCTCTCGGTTTGGGCCTTGTTTGCTTTGATTTGGAGCTAATATTTGGGATCTACTTGGTTTTAGCTCATAAATGCTTAAGTTGTGACTTTAGCTCATTAATTCAAAAAGGTTTCTCTACTAATTTCATCTCATTATGTGTGGAAAAGTTTGGCTTTTCCCCTTCCTCATGCTGCCTTCTCGGTTTCCTCCTTGCCCCCTCGGTTTCTCTTGGGCTTTTGCTGTTCTCGTGGCCCTAGCTGTTTTTCCTGTGCTGGCTGGTTTTCCTGTGCCTTGGCCCTTTACTCTTTGTGCTGGCTCCTCGGTTCCCTTGATGGTTGGGTTTCCCGTGGCTGCCTGCTAGGTTTCCCGTGGCCTTTTTTCCCCTATTTCCTGAGCCGGTTTGGGGCTGCTGTTTGGTGGTTGTTGGCCTTTCATTTCCTAAATCTAATAGGTTTAATTAATGCTTTACGGGGCTGTTTAGCTGCCCTCTTTTGGTCTATAAATAGTAGATGTTTTGGAATAAAAAAAGTGTGTTATAATGTGATTTTTGGAATAGAAAACCTAAGGGTTTTGTTGGAAAAGCTTGCGAGCTTGTTCCATTTCTCTCTTCTCTTCTTTATGGGAATGCTTGCGAGCTTCTCCAATGTTTCGTCTTGGCTTCTAACCTCTTCTTCTACCCGCAAGAATCCACCCCACTTGTATCTTTCTTCTCTCAATGGATGAATGCAACTTTAGGTGTTTTGTTTGAGTCGTTTGTAAGTGTCTTTTGTTGTATGGTCGTTTTATATGATATAAAGTTGTTGTTTTTGTTATTTCAAAAGTGTCTTTATGTAATTTTTTATCCTAGTAAGGAAATATCTTTTCTAGCAAAAAATTATGGTTGGCCTATTTTTTTGCTTATTTTTTATTGCATCAGACGACCTCAAGCTAAACCTGTTTTGGAAGTTCTCACTCAAGGATCTTCAAATGCAACACTTTTAATATGTTGATTCACTTTTTTTCGTAATTCATTTCTTCTTATGCATGTCAATCTAATTAAATCTTTATATTTTTTTTAGGTTTACACCTCCAAAAGAAAAAAATCTCATTGAATGAGCATTTTGAAGCACATGAAATTTTGTTTGGGTATGGACAAGCCATTAATGAAATATATTTTTGGTTTTGTTAAGTGATTTTTTGTATGGAGAATGGACATACTTTATGCTATTGTCTTCTTGATCCAGAGTTTTTGTATGGGGTATTGACATACTCATGTATTTTGATTGAAAATAGAAATGCTTGATCATTAAATGAAATGTATTTTTGCTTTAGCTACAATGTTTGTACTAAAACAATGCCAACAGTTTTTTTTTTTTTTTACTTTCGTGAGATTAGAGCTTATCTTGAATTTAAATTTATTAAATTTAAATTTTGTGATTAGAGCTTGTCTTGCATACATAAACATTTAAAAAATAGTGAAATTATTAAATTTAAATTTATTTAATTTTTTTATTAAAGAAAAGTTTAATAATTTTTTTTTACAAAAAGTATAAAACCTACTTAAACTCATTGATTGAATATTTTAATTAAAAATGACCAAATTGTCCTCATAATTAATACTATCAACTTCACCATCACATGGCGGGACCAAAAAGGTCCTATTTAGTAGAGTTGAGGGACCATTTTGGTCCCTCACATAAAGTTGAGGGATCATTTTGGTCCTTTTCTCAAAAAATAATATAAGAGCTACATGTATGCTTATCTTAGCTAACAATTGACTGCAAGTATAAAAAAATAAATCCTTGATAAAGCAACTAGTAAAGAAAATTTGTTGACATTCAAATTATAGTTGTGCAATGGCGTTAACCATTAAGGCTCTGTCATCGCAAGCAAAAAATAATAATAATAACACTGAAAAAGGACACAACTCAGACTACAGTCATAGTAGAAGAAAAAATCTAAAATTAGGATGAATTTTAACACTAAAAAAAGCTCACCAGATTTTACGTAACCACCAAACTGTAGCTCTTGAATCCTAGGAGGTAGTATAACAGCTCTTTTACTAAGAAACCATATGAGTAAAAAGGTAGTAATGTACCTGAAACATTTTCATAACAAAAATTAGAATTATAGCAGGTGCACTATTATCTAAATCTATATGGTAAATGTTCAAAAGCTTAGAGGCGTTCAGAAAAATTTTGGATGATCAAGTTTGGGTGAGAACAATTTGGATATCACTGATGTAAAACTTAAAGATGTAAGAAATATTGACCACAAACAAAAAGCTTGCGCTACTATACATTCTGGGCAGTCCAAGTGACTTGTTAAACTCAAAGAGCAACAGAACAGCATTAGAACAAGTGTTCTTTCAGATCAATTAAAGAAAATAAATAAGCTCAAAAATAAAAAGATCTCACTAAATCAGCACAAGAATACTAAAAATATGACATTAATTTTTTTTTATTTGTTTTCTCTGAAACTACTCAAAAAAGATGAGTGGGGTAAAATGGACCTATGTAACCGCCGGGGAGGAAAAAAAATGGGAATAGGTGGATAGTCTGACTCTATGGGAAGTTGGAATCACTCTGCCGAGGATGTGTAACAAACAAAAACCTGTCTGAATTAAATGTGAACAGAAGAAAAGGTAACAATTAGGCAAACAAAAAATAAAAAAATAAAAAATATGAAAAAGAGGGAGGAAGGGAGAAATGGCAGGGGGGTTGCGGAATCCAAGAATATTGTGGTACTAGAAATCACCTTCTAGGTACACTTTTCGTCAAAATGATCAATTCAAGAGGAGTTCCACATTTATAGTAATGTAATTCCAGAAAAACTTTAATTTTATGAACTTAATCATTGAAAAGATCAAAATTTTTAACACTCATACCACAGAATTAGGAACACCATTAAAATCATGAGAATCCTCCCAACCACGTAGGACCACATCATTCTCCATTCAGTTTAATTCAATATCACATGAGCTGTAAAATTGTATCAAAGATACCTTAAATCAACCTGTTTTTCCTTCTTAATCCTTTGGTATTACTTTTATTAATCTATTTTATTGGTGCATCTTTCTATCCTTCATCTTTTCTTGCTAAAATTATCAAAATCTATTTATAGAACCATATCATCAATAATTGGAATTTCTACTATCCTTTTAAAATAATATTTTATCAACTTATCATTCCTAGTTTCAATACATCTATCCTAACATTATCTTTTTTATCACTCTTAATTTAACTATAAGTGATCTCTTTACTATCCAACACTCAAATCAATAAATCCCAACATATCAAATTACAATTTTATAAAATATACTTTAATCACCATGATATTCTTTTATCTAATAATACCTGAAGTATTTCTTTATTCTAACCATCCATCAACTTTAAAAATTATCATCATCTATTCCCCAATTATTTTGAATAATAGATTTAGATGTGTACATATCATGCTAAGCATCTGATGGACCGGTTCACCCTGAACCGGTCTGGCCTGGACCCGTGCGGGTCTACAGGCGGAGGGGAGAGGGGCGGGCGGTCCGGTTGGACCAAGGGGCCCCATCCACTTAAGTGGGGGGCATTTTGGGGAGGGAGAAATTGTGTGTTGGTACGAAGGGAGCCATTAGGGTTTAGTGGGGATCATTATGAAAAGTGTATTCTCTCTCTTATTTTCTCCTTAGCCTCCTTCTTGCTCTTTTCTAGGGTTTTCTTGTGGGAGATCTTGTCCTTCTCGAAGTGGACAAACTTATCTTGTTTTCTCTTGGTTTTCTTATGCAAAGGTTTTTGCTTCTCATCTCAACCCTCTTGTGATTGTTCTTCTTTGATTTTGGTGGAGAAATTCCTCTTTTTGGGGGGAAATTAGGGCAAAACCGAAATTGTCAAAACCTAAGGTGTATCAATTTGGTATCAGAGCCCTTGATCCTAGACGGCATGGCGTCAAAGAAGGTAGAAGTGTTGGAGGGGGAAATGGGCCAATTGAAAGAGGAGGTGGGCAAGAAACTTTCGTCGATGGAGGGAAAATTTTCATCCTTAGAGGAGAGGTTTGGAGGAATGGAAGAAATGATCCGGAAATTGGTGGAAGTCCAAGTGGTTCAATCAAATGCTAAGGAAAAAGGGAAATCACCGGTGCCAAACCCTAACCCTAACCCTAATTTTCCAATTAGGGAAGAGGGAGTTATCCAAAGTGAAGAGGGCATGCAAGGGCAATGGTCAAAGGAAGGGGGTGAAGGGTCTGGAGTGGGCAGCCCTTGGGGGAATAACGGGAGGCCAAGGGGGCCGGCCATACATGGGCTCAGTGGGCACCCACGGCACACGGGAAGGGTGGCCGAATTTGGGAGGGGGATTTCCGAAAGGGAACCGTACCACGTGGGAGCATGGTAGACCCACGATGCACATGGGAGTAGGCCAAGGAGGAGGAAGGGAAGGCTATGGCATGGGCTATGGAGAGCCAAGAGAACCACCGTGGAGGGGGGTTCAAAAGCCTTACCTTGGGGACAGGAGGGGAAGACCACAAGGGGAAGGGTTTGCTCAAGGGGCATGGGGAGAAGGAAGAGTCTGGGTGGAGCGCTATTTTGCAGTAAATGGCGTCACAGAAGAGGAGAAGTTGATGGCGGTTCCGGTATGTTTGGAGGGTAAGGCGTTGGCCTGGTTTCAATGGCTTGAAGGAAGACAACATGTTAGGAGTTGGGAGGAGTTCAAAGACCTCCTACTTCATAGATTCAGGGTGTCCAATGAAGGTACACACTATGAGCAGTTTGTATCCCTAGTGCAGGAGGGCACAGTGGCTGAGTACAGAGAGCACTTTGAACTACTGTCAGGCAGATTGAGAGGGATTCCAGAAGACCTATTGGAGGGGAATTTCATGAAGGGGTTGAAGCCCCACATCAGAGCAGCCATCAAGGTCGTTGCTCCACAAGGTTTAGTGAGGGTCATGGAGACTGCACAGCTTGTAGAGGATAAGCTGAGGGTGGAGCCACCAAGGAGATCAGGGGTGTCTTACCCCACTTACCGACCACCACCCATGGTTGGAGGCCCAAGGGCGACGACCATCCTTCCTCCTAGAGAAATAGCCAAGGAGAAACCCACTACGGCAGTGAACCAAGGAGGATTCAAAAGATTGACTGATTCAGAGCTAAAGGAAAAAAGGGCCAAGGGCCTTTGCTATCGATGTGATGAGAAGTTTACACCGGGGCATAGGTGTAAGGAGAAGACACTACATGTGATCATAGTAGGGGATTCAGAGGAGGAAGAAGAGGATACAGAGGCAACTAAGGAGGATGGAGAGGAGGAAGAGCACCCTCACTTGGCTATGGTTGAGGTCTCACTCCACTCCATAGCTGGACTGACATCACATGCCACCATGAAGCTGGAGGGGGAGATTGCAGGGTATAAGGTGATGATTCTGATTGATAGTGGGGCCACCCACAACTTCATAACTTGCAGATTGGTGGAGAGGCTGGGACTACTGGTGACCCAAGGTAGAGGGGTAGGAGTCATTTTGGGCACAGGAAAGAAAGAGCGATGTAGCGGGCAGTGTAAGGGAGTGACCCTCACATTGCAAGGAGAGGAGACAGTGCAAGACTTTCTACTGTTAGATTTGGGAAGCACTGACGTGATACTAGGGATGCAGTGGCTCCAGACTTTGGGGGAGATGAAGGTGAATTGGAAGAAGTTGTGCATGGAGTATGGGAAGGGGAGCAGGAGGGTGACACTACAGGGAGACCCCAGTTTATGCAGATCCAGAGTGGCCTTGAAGTCCATCTTCAAAACATTGAGAGAGGAGGGAGAGGGCTATTTGATAGAGCTACAGCAGGTAGGCATGGAGTCATAAAGAGAACCAGAAGTCATCCCTGAGGTGGTCCAGGACCTCCTACAACAGCACTCCATAGTGTTTCAGATGCCCAAGGGGCTACCCCCTATCAGATCCAGGGAGCATGCTATTGTGTTGAAGGCCGGGGTAGCACCCATCAGCGTGCGACCCTACAGATATCCTCATGCTCAGAAGGAGGAGATTGAGAGGTTAGTAGCAGAGATGTTGGAGGCTCAGGTGATCCAGCCCAGTGTGAGCCCATTTTCCAGCCCTGCACTCTTGGTAAAAAAGAAAGATGATACCTGGCGATTCTGTGTAGACTACCGGGCCCTCAACAAGGAAACTGTGTTGGACAAGTTTCCCATTCCTGTGGTAGACGAGCTTTTGGATGAGTTTGGGGGAGCCACCATCTTTTCCAAGGTGGACTTGAAGTCTGGTTATCACCAGATCAGGATGAGGACTGAAGACATTCAGAAGACAGCCTTCCGGACACACGAAGGTCACTATGAGTTTTTAGTGATGCCATTCGGGCTCACTAATGCTCCCTCCACCTTCCAAGCCCTGATGAATCAAGTATTCCAGCCCTATTTGAGGAGGTTTGTTTTAGTCTTTTTTGATGATATTTTGGTGTATAGCAAATCACTACAGGACCATATCACCCATCTTGGGGTGGTACTCACGACATTATTGGAGCATCAGCTATATGCTAACCATAAGAAGTGTGCTTTCGCTCAGAAGGAGGTGGAGTATCTGGGACACATCATCTCAGAGAGTGGGGTGGCAGCTGATCCCACCAAGATAGAGGCCATGGTGAATTGGCCTACACCAAAGTCCCTTAAGGGACTAAGGGAATTCTTGGGACTGACTGGCTACTACAAGAGGTTCATCAAGGGCTATGGTTCCATAGCAGGTCCTTTGACTGATCAGTTAAAAAAGGACAACTTTCAATGGGGAGAAAAAGCAGAGGAAGCCATGAAGATTCTGAAGGAAGCCATGACTAGTGCCCCAGTATTGGCACTTCCAGATTTCACCCAGCAGTTTGTGGTGGAGACCGACGCCTCAGGAGTGGGCTTGGGAGCAGTACTCATGCAGAATCATAGACCGATCGCCTTCTTCAGCCGGATCTTATCTACTAGAGCAAGACTGAAATCAGTTTATGAGCGGGAACTGGTGGCCATTGTCTTGGCTATTCAAAAATGGCGGCCTTATCTATTGGGGCAACGATTCATAGTTCGTACTGATCAGCGGAGTCTCAAGTACTTACTAGAACAGAGATTGGTGGCAGAAGAACATCAAAGGTGGCTAGCAAAACTATTGGGATATGAGTTTGAGATTCAGTATAAACCCGGGGCTCAAAACAAGGCGGCGGATGCTCTTTTCCGTGTGGAGTGTTCACAGCTGATGGCACTATCTATACCACAATTGGTGGATTGGGGTGAAATGGTGAAGGAAAATCAACATGCAGAGGAGTTAGAGAGGATTCGGGCGGCTATCCAGAAGGGAGAAAGAGGGTTAAAAGGGTATCACCTAGCTAGAGAACTCTCTCTTGCTATACAAGGGGAGATTGGTACTGCATCGTAACTCAGCATTCATTCCCATTCTTCTACAGGAGTACCACGATAGCCGTATTGGTGGACATTCAGGGGTGGAGAAGACCTATCGGCAGATGAAAGCCGAATTTTTTTGGAAGGGGCTAAGAGGTGATGTGGAAGATATGGTGAGCAAATGTGATATTTGTCAGCGGAACAAGTATCAAGCTTGTGCCCCTAGTGGTTTGTTGCAGCCCTTGGTGCTTCCAAACAAGATTTGGGAGGAAGTCACAATGGATTTCATTGAAGGATTACCCAAGTCTGATGGGTATACGGCCATCATGGTGGTAGTTGACCGGTTGAGCAAGTACGGTCATTTCATTCCATTACGACACCCTTTTTCAGCCCCCACAGTAGCCTCTACTTTCATAAGAGAAGTGATTTGATTGCATGGGGTCCCCAATTCCATTGTCTCAGATCGGGGCAAAGTATTCTTGAGCTCCTTCTTGAAGGAAATCTTCAAGATGCAGGGTACATTCTTGAAGCGTAGTACAGCATACCACCCCCAGACAGACGGACAGTCCGAGGTGGTGAACCGGAGCGTGGAGACTTACTTGAGATGCTTCGTTGGGGAGAGGCCTAAGCAGTGGGTCAAATGGCTGCCATGGGCCGAGTATTGGTACAACACTTGCTACCATACCGCATCTCAGTTCACACCTTTCAGGATTCTTTATGGGAGGGATCCACCAGCGTTGGTAAACTATCATAAGGGGACATCCCCGGTATATCTTGTGGATCAATACTTGGAGGAGAGGGATAGGGTGTTGGAAGAGTTGAGGGAACACCTATTGAGGACCCAACAGATCATGAAGACCAAGGCGGATGCTCACCGCAAAGATGTAACATTTGAGGTGGGAGAAAGGGTATACTTGAAGCTACGACCTTACCGACAGAAGACTTTAGCTAGCAGAAGGAGTGAGAAGCTCTCCCCACGTTACTATGGGCCTTTTGAGATTGAAAGGAAGGTTGGGATGGTGGCCTACCGTCTCAAGTTGCCTCCTCACTCCTCCATCCACCCTGTATTCCATGCTTCACTATTGAAGAAGAGCATAGGGGATCAAGCTGTGGTCACTCCTACTATACCCCAAGGTCTCACAGAAGATATGCAATTTTTATTAGAGCCTCTACAGGTGAAGGAAGTAAGGAATAATGATCAAGGCAAGAGGGAGGTGCTCATCGAATGGAAGGACCTACCGGCACATGAGGCTACTTGGGAGATATACGAAGCCCTGCAGGAGCAGTTTCCAGACTTCAACCTTGAGGACAAGGTTGATCTTCTAGAGGGCGGTATTGATGGACCGGTTCACCCTGAACCGGTCCGGCCTGGTCCCATGCGGGTCTACAGGCGGAGGAGAGAGGGGCGGGAGGTCCGGTTGGACCAAGGGGCCCCATCCACTTAAGTGGGGGCATTTTGGGGAGGGAGAAATTGTGTGTTGGTATGAAGGGAGCCATTAGGGTTTAGTGGGGATCATTATGAAAAGTGTATTCTCTCTCTTATTTTCTCCTTAGCCTCCTTCTTGCTCTTTTCTAGGGTTTTCTTGTGGGAGATCTTGTCCTTCTCGAAGTGGACAAACTTATCTTGTTTTCTCTTGGTTTTCTTATGCAAAGGTTTTTGCTTCTCATCTCAACCCTCTTGTGATTGTTCTTCTTTGGTTTTGGTGGAGAAATTCCTCTTTTTGGGGGAAAATTAGAGCAAAACCGAAATTGTCAAAACCTAAGGTGTATCAGCATCATTTTCACTTCTAGTAATATTCATTGACAAGAACTAATGTTACACTCACTAGAATAGTATAATAAGTAGTTTGTCTTCAATCTATTAATCCTGAGCCCTTACATCTTCTAAACATTTTCTTCATTATTATGCCGTTCCACTTCAAAAAATCTCTCCTTGATTAGAGACATATCATTTGAGAAAAATATATTCAAAAGTATACAATAAAGCACCTAATTTTGAATATCCTTTTCTTCATAACCAATACAAAAAGATGTTATCTAAAATACAAAAACTTTTAGCAAGCCAACATCACTTGGAAACTCTGTTCATACTTCATTCCATGGAAAATCTTAAAAGAAGTCAACCCTTTATTAAACATAAATTTCATGATACTTTAATATGCCTTTGAAACAATTTTTTTTTCTTGGTGTTCATCAAATTAATTCTTTTGATAATCATGTTCCTTCTCAATAATATTAACAAATAATGTATCCTTTCATTGCTCACTATTTTTCCAATAAATGACATTACTCAAAAATCACCTCTCCATATTGAATTTTACTAGCACTTAACCAAATTGATTATTATATTCCATCTCTCTCCCCATAACTTCATTATATGACTCATAGGTTTGATTCCCCTATAAATATCATAATATTAGATAAACTACTTTGTTTTTAGTACTAATATGAAAATATATTTTAGCATTAATTTTCAATAAAAAAAAGACTTGCTAGACAAACAACCCGTATATCACTACAACTCTCTAAATCTGAATAAGAGGTCATATATGTAACAAAATCTACCTTTCTGCTTCTTAAAAATTAATTTCACTTCACTTTTTTAAATCAATTCAATAATATACCTCATTATTTTGTTTATTATGTTCTTCCAAGAAATTTTATCAGTAAAACTGTCATTTAATCATTTTCAAAGTAATATTTTCATGTTTCCTTATCGACTTCCTTCGAATATATATCCCTTTCAATATATATAACATAATCAAAGTTCTTAGATATCTAAACTCCTACCTTGGCTGTTTTACATATTTCATAGTCCGTCCTTGCAATCATTATAAACCTACATAGTCAGGGAGGTTCATATGACTGCTTATGACATACATGTCTCGGATAAGGAGCCAAAGATCAAGATTCAAGTTGTTCAAGGTGCATCAGAAAGATAAAATTAAATGAGCTATGAGGCGAAATATGTTCAGCTAATTGGAATCCATTATAAGGTCAAAGTCCATTCCAATAACATTGAATCAGCTTGTTAGCATGAGTTATAACTCTTCTCACATAAGAGGGCGAATCAACACTAGTAACCAATGAGACATGTAAAGAGAAGCCAACTATCATTAAGAGATCATTGTTCGTAACTTTTGAAAGGTAGAAAAATAGAAAAAACTATTTTGAATTTTATAGTTGTATGTATAAAACAAAAGACTTCCATTGGAAATAAATAACAACGAGAAAAGAACCAATATGGTCCCTTGACTCTTTATGAAGAATTAAAATGATCCTCATTCCTCAATGATCATTTTGATTCCTCAACTTTTAAAGAGGAGCCAAAATAGTCCCATAATGGGACTATTTTAGTTGCTCTTTAAGGACATGAGGGACCAAAATGGCCATTTAATATAATTGGGGAACAATTTAATCATTCATAAAGAGTTTAGGGACAATTTTAATCATTTTCCCACATAAAAGTTATTTTTAAAAATATGAAAAAAAAAAAAACCCAAGAGGGGCCGACTGCTAGAATAGAAAGACGAAGCACACAAATTGAAATTTAAGGGTTATAAGAGGATAAATCCAAGGGTTAGAACCCTTAATTAGAGCACTCAAGGATTCCTACCACAAGGGTTTGATGTATATACTCGTGCCAACAGTGGTTCGTTGCACCTACGATATATCCACTGTTGTTATCCACAATTATTCATTTGCAGGGGACCGCTGTATCTACTACGATCTCCCGGAAGTGTTTGTAAAACACCCATTGTTTCTGTGTCATATCCACCCTTTCACCAATCTCAGGTGGGATTTGTTGGGTTGCATTTGTTTGTAGGAATGGGTCCTTGGTTGTCGATCTCCAGTATCGCCATCTCAATCAACAGGCACTTGTTTGAATCGGAGATCATATTGGCACATATGGCAATCTTATATGAACTCTGCCAATATAGTTTATTTGACCTCGTAGGGATCGTCGTGGGAGATACTTGTACTTGCGCTCACAGTGGTTCATTGTGCATACGACATACATACTGTTGTTATCCACAAGCGACTTGTACATATTTACGGGAACCCATTATAGCCACTACGAGCTCCTGGAACTGTTCGTAGGAGACCCATTGTTGCCTACATCATGCCCACCTATCACCAATCTCAGGTGGGTTTTTGTGTATTTGCATTTGTTTGTAAGTCGTAGGTTGAATGCGTAGGAGCATTCTACTGTAGATTGTGGGCATTTGCATTTGTCGTGTTATATACTGAATACGTTCGTAGGAGGTGTTGTAGTTTGATTGGTGTCGAATCTGACTCAAGTTTGAGTCCAGTTCGAATCAACCTCCTGAGCTCAGTGTGCAAGGTTGTTTCTTTGTCCCTTGTAGTCCGAGTCTTGTCCAATTTTAGTGTCTTCCGCACTTACTTCCTTTGAATTTGAGTCTGAATGTATGTTCAAATGATTATTCAAAATCTTCTGGAGTATTTGCAGGTTCATTTTTGTGTTCAAATTGATTTGAATTTGATTCCAATTTAGTTTTATTTTATTTGGATTTGGTCCTTTAGAAATCATTTAAATTTTGGTTCTGATTTAGATTCCCAAGTCCACTATTCAAGTTCATCTGAGTTCCACTGCTCGTTCTTTTGAGTTCAAAAGCCCACAAGTCATTGTTCTTTGGAGTCCAGGCTCTTGTTCTTTTGAGTTCAAACAGATCCGAGTGTGATCGTACATTCACCCGAAATTTCGGTAGCCTCCCGGCGTCTCCCCCGTTTAGGGGAAAACTACGAGAAAACAGGGTCTTTCCCACCATGCTAAGAAAAACGTGTATGATAGGTGCCCTCTTTCGAGGACACCGCGGTCGTGTAAAGTCTTTGTCCCCACCACGCTAAGAAAAGCATGTATGAGTCTTCTATCGGTGCCTGTTGCAAGAGAAAAAGCAGTTGTTTCCCCGCAAACGGGTACTTATGGGTATCCCCACTTCATCGTACGCATCGCACCGGTTTCCCTCCTACCACGCTAAAAAAAGCGTATATAGGTGGTTAGCCGGCTCGTCGCACACGTCGAGGGCAGGATTTGAACCAAGGGTCGCTCGCCTACCTTGACGTGGGTGTCGCGCCGGTTGCCCCTCCCACCACGCTAAGAAAAGCGTGTATAGGCAGACCACCGACTCGACACGCATGCCGAGGTAAGAGAGTAAACAAGGGTTCTATAAATTATACCTTTGGGATCGGCGGACCGGCAATCGTCGGCGATGGGGCTCGAGGATCGAGGCAGGAGGAAGCAATGGATTTCTTTTTATTATTAATTATAATCAATATTAATTACTGTAACAATTAATTAATTATAATCTATAATTAATTATTAATTATTAATTAATTATAACTATAATTAAATAATGACTAATTATAATTAATTGAGATTAATCATAATTAATCAAATAACTATACTTTATAATTAATTACTAAATAAAAGTTAATGATAATTAATTAATTAATTATAACTATAATTAAATAATAATTAAAGATAATTAATAATTATTATAATTAATAAAACAAAAAACAAAAACAAATATATATATATATATATATATATATATATATATATATATATATATATATATTACTGTATTTGGCCGAAGAAGCTTGCCAAAGGGAGAAAGTTACCTATACAGCAAGCGGGCTCACGTTGTTGCCTCCGATCAAAAATGTCTAACTTCCGATCTGGCAAGCAGGGACGGCGTCGGAGGAGGAGCGAATTCGATCAGCCCTGGAGGAGCCGGAGAAGCATATGCAAGGGAGAAAGTTAACTCCACAGCCCGCGAGCTTCTGTTCTAGTTCCGATTAAAATGTCAGGACTTCCGTTTCGGCAGGGAAAGTCGTCGAAGGATCGGCGTCGAACAGCCAAGGAGGAGTCGGAGGATCGCGCGAAAGGTAGAAAGTTATCTTCACAGACGGCGAGCTCCCGTTCGTTGCTTCCGATCAATCGTTGTAACTTCCGATCCAACTGGGGGGGAGAAAGAGCGAGAGAGGGAATGTGAGCTCGGGAGCGTGAAAAGAGACCGAAGGTCTCCTTTTAGTGGCCATTTAACGACGCGAGCTCGTCGTGCGAAGTCGTGGGGAGAAAAGACGTCGATCGTGCGAGCGACGTGCGACCTGCTTCGACGACGTGCGGACTGCCTCCACGACGTGCGATATGGGGCGGGGCAGGTGAGGATTTGATCTTTTCTTTTTTTTTGTCTTTGCTGGCCACGGTTTAAGGTCAACAGACCGCTCAAACAAAGCATTTTAGGAAGGATTTTTTGGGGTTTTAAGAGAGAAATTTGAATGTAGGGACTGTTTAGGGAATTCCTTTTGTTTTGTATGCATTAAATAGTTGGTTTTCCTAGGATTTGGGTATCTTGAATTTGGCAGAAATTTGAGATCTCTTATATTTAGGTTTTCTTTGGGCTCTAGCGGCATCTAGAGATTTGGGAGAGATCGATCCTCCTCTCGAATTGAGGATCAATTGTATCTTTTCTATTTTGTTGCATCTTCTAGTGTAATACAAGCTTGCATCGATTCTTCTCACGGTTTTCCCTGGTTTGTGCTCATTTCCTGCTGTGGACAGCAGGTTTTTGTTGTTTTTCCTGCTACAAACAGCCGTTTCACTGCTCTTTGCATATCGATTTGGGTTAGAATTGCTTGCGAACTCAAGTATTACTTTAGGGTTACTTGCGAACTCAAGTATTTCCTATCAAAAACACTAAGAAATCAAGATCATTATCACGAATACAAACCAGGAAACTAACAACTATTTCTTTAACACTGCATTACTAACTAAACAAGTTGTACTTGTAGCCAAAATAAATAAATAAAAATCACAAAGTGGACCAGTCATGTTTAGAATATTGATGTGAAACTAACATGTGATGATATGAGAATTGCACGTGAAATTAAATAAGATCTTGAACCAAGCTTGCGACTAAAACTTTTAGGCGTAATCAAGTGAAGTTCAAGAATTAAAATGTGAATGCTTAGATAACAACAAGAAATTACAGTACGAAATTTGAAAGCTTTCAAAATAACATCCAAAATATCAAGTATTGCAAATAGCTAAAATACCAAAACCCCAGATTTAAAATTTAGACCCTTCACCTTAGGATCCGTCACTCAATTTGAGGTGGAGTTCAACGGAAGAGAATTGTGAGCAGGCTTAGCGACGCCACTAGTAGACAGGTGACCTTGAGAGGACTTGTCGCCGGGTTGGAAGTCGGGTTCGAAGGAGCGGCTGGATGGCCTTCGATGATCCACGTATAGACGGAGAAATGATCGTCTATGGAGTCCACGAGAGTTGGTAAGATCCGGCTCAAATACTCCTCCGGGGTGTCGTCGAAGTCGAATCCCACGTCAAAGAAGGGGGAACGTAGGATGTCGACTCTTCCGTTGCGGTCGTACTCAAACCCGAAATTCCATTCGGGCTCATCCATGCATGGCGGTAGTGGAATCAAGTCGAAGAAACAAGGGGGAGGAGGGTTGGCAAGGTGGTAGCCGTGAACTAGGGAGAAGGCTGAGGGAGTGGTCACGGTGGTGAGAGGTTGGGCGGGTGGTGCTTGAGGAAAAGAGGGAGAATAAAAATCCTGAAATTTAATTAAGGTATCCGAAATTGGTGGAGCCTTAATCTCAATTTCAGAATTTGAATTTAGGTAATCAAGGTGGGGGGGGGGGGGAAATTAATGTGGAGTTAATAAAATAAAAAGGGAATTAAGAGGAGGGTGCATGGCCGGCCATGTATGGGAGAAAAGATGGCAGATTTTGTAATCAAGTGGGGACCACAATCTTTAAATAAAATTTGAATTTAAATTTCAGAATTTAATTAAATCTTGTAACTTCCCAATTAGAACCAAATTTAGAGGGAAATTTGAAATTATAGCAATAATAACTCCCTTGATTAGCTCCTTAATTTAAGGGTCTAATTAGGTAAGTTACTTAAGATGAAATTTCAAAAAAAATCCAGGGAATCTCACTGGAGTGGTCGGCGGCAGGGGAAGGACACCGGCTGCCAGGGTGGACCGGTGGTGGTTGGCCGGAGGAACCCACGGGTGGAGCTGGGCAGGCCGGCGGACGGACGGGATTTGGGCAAGCGGGTGGGCGAATTCTGCAGGGATCGGGTGGGGTATGAAGCCGGAAATCTCAGGGGAAATCCAGGAGGAGAATCGGCAGCCACCTGGGAAAATTTCAGAGAAAATAAAAAGAAAACAGAGAACTTTTCTGGGTTTTCTTATCTTGAATTTCTTTGCTCCTTTTCTCCTTCACACGACAAGCACGAATTGAATCTAGAACTCACGGAGAGATCTAGTTCTCCCTTTGAACTCACTAAGAGATCAAAGGGAAATGCACTCACAAAGAGAACAATAGGGGATAATTTTCATTTCTTCAAAAACTAAGAAAAATACAATACATCTTGCCTCATATATGGAGGCTCCAAATAAAATAAAAAGAAAAGACAATCATGCCCTTGGGGCTACATAAGTCAAACAATGCCCTCAGGGGCAAACTCGGAAAACTAATAATAATAAAATGACATAAGTAATAAGCTCAAAAATAGAGGCTCTGGATCGCAGCCGTCGATCTGCGCCGTCGGCGATGGTACACGTGGCGAAACCTGATGTCCCCATCATTCTCCCCGGGTGGGAGAGAACTCGACCCCGTCGAGTGGGTGTCTCTAGAAGCCTCGTACCACTCCAGCAGGTCTGGGTCTAATCTCTGTAGCTCATCTCGGTCGATCCACACGTTCTCCGTCTCCGGCTTTCCTGCCCATTGAACTAAGTACCTCCGACGACCACCGTCTCTAGTAGAAATGATTTCATCGCTAAGCACTGCCTCAATCCTTTCCGCAGTAGGTAAAGTGGGGAGTTTTGGGAGTGGGGGAAGGCTGGGGATCTCACCAGGTGGGTACTCACAAGGCTCATCAAATAATGGATTAGGTGGGTTAAACTCTGGACCCTCATAAGTTACAAGGTCTTCAACGTTAAAAGTGGGGCTAAAGTTAAAACCTTCGGGAAGGTCAAGCACATAAGCGTTACTATTAATTTTAGAAATTATTTTGAAAGGGCCCGCGCTTCTCGCGTGTAACTTCTTAACGGTCCCTTGCGGGAACCGCTCCGGACGAATCCGAACCATCACATAATCACCCACATTAAATTCCTTGAACCTTCTCTTGAGGTCCGCATTAAGTTTGTAGTTGGCATTGCTCAATTCAATTTTTTTATTAATTTCTCTGTGCAATTCATGTAAATGCGATGCAAATGCAGATGCTGACTCAGATGACCTAGCCTTAAGACCCATGGGAATAAGATCTATAGGTTGCTTTGGTTTGTAGCCATACACAATCTCGGCAGGACTCAGACCCGTAGTTCGGTTGACAGAATTATTATAGGCAAATTCGGCGATTGGTAACTTAGAATCCCAGTCTCTAAGGTTTTCCCCAACTAACGTTCTTAAGAGGTTTCCTAAACTTCTGTTTACAACTTCGGTTTGACCATCGGTCTGAGGGTGGAAGGCTGTAGAAAACTGTAGTTTCGTACCCATCTTATGCCAAAGTGTTTTCCAAAAATAACTTGTGAATTTGACATCCCTGTCGGAAACAATAGTCTTAGGTAAACCATGAAGTCTCACAATCTCGTCAAAGTATAGCTTAGCGACCCGGGAGGCGTCGAAAGTTTTGGAACAGGGTAGGAAGTGGGCCATCTTAGAAAACCTATCAACGACGACACAAACAGAATCGTGTTTTCTGAGGGTCTTGGGTAAACCTAATACAAAGTCCATGCTTACATCCTGCCAAGGGCAATTAGGAACAGGTAGTGGGGTGTAGAGGCCTATGTTTTGTTTTCGTTGTTTGGCAAGTTGGCAGGTGTGACATCTCTTTATAAGCTTGCCAACGTCGCGTTTCAGGGTGGGCCAATAGAATCTATTCTCTAGCGCGGCAATAGTTTTGGATTGGCCAAAGTGGCCAGCTAGTCCGCCCGCATGCAGCTCCCATACTAGGAATTCTCGCATAGAGGTATTCGGAATACAGAGTTTCTGGGCTTTGAACAAATAGCCATCCTCCAAAAGGAAATCATCTATTAAAGATCCACCACCCTTAATCAGTAGGGTGTAAGTTTCTTTAAAATCGGGGCAGTCCAAATAGTCATCCTTTAGTCGCTCAAAACCAATTACTTCCGTCCTCATTTCCTGGGTAGTCATCATTCTTCGACTGAGGGCGTCAGCAGCCTTATTCTCAGTTCCTGCTTTGTGTCTAATCGTGTAAGTATACTCCTGCAGGAATTCAACCCAACGGCCATGGCGGGCATTGAGTTTCTTCTGTGAATTGATGTATCTTAAGGCTTCGTGATCTGAGAATATCACAAATTCTTGGGGCAGTAAATAGTGTCTCCAGTATCGGAGGGACTGAATGACCGCATAGAATTCCTTGTCATAGGTAGAATACCTCTGACGAATGTCGTTCAGCTTCTCACTAAAGAATGCTACAGGGTGTCCTTCTTGAGATAGAACTCCTCCTATCCCAATTCCTGATGCATCACATGTTACCTCAAAGACTTTAGAAAAATCAGGAAGACGCATAACAGGGGATTCAACCATTTTCCTCTTAATATCCTCGAAAGCCTTAGTGGCAGCTGTTGTCCAATGAAATTCGCCTTTCTTGAGGCAGTCGGTTATGGGCGCCACTATAGTGCTAAAGTTTCTAATAAACCTTCTATAGAAAGTGGCCAATCCGTGAAAACTCCGAACGTCTCTTATAGTCTTGGGCTCAGGCCACTCATTAATCGCTCTAATCTTTTCAGGGTCGGCTGAGATTCCTCGAGCTGAAATTATAAATCCCAGAAAGGTAACACTATCAGTGAGAAACACACACTTCTGAGGGTTAGCGTACAACTGTTCTTTCCTCAAAATCTCGCAAACTTGTTTCAAGTGTTCCAAATGTTGGTCTATCGAATTGCTATAGATCAAAATATCATCGAAATAGACAACCACGAATTTTCCGAGAAACGGTGGAAGGACTTGGGTCATAATCCGCATGAAGGTGCTAGGGGCGTTGCTAAGACCAAATGGCATAACCATCCACTCGTACAATCCGTCTTTGGTCTTAAAAGCCGTCTTCCATTCATCCCCAGGGCGGATTCGGATTTGATGATACCCGCTTTTAAGGTCAACCTTTGAGAACAACGTAGCTCCAGTCATCATGTCTAACATGTCGTCCAATCGGGGGATCGGGAAACGATATTTCACAGTAATCTTGTTGATAGCGCGGCTATCAACACACATCCTCCAGGAGCCGTCCTTTTTAGGGGTTAAGAGGGCAGGTACAGCACACGGGCTAAGACTCTCCTTAATAAATCCTCGCTGAAGGAGTTCATCGACTTGTTTCTTTAGTTCCGAATGTTCAGTCGGGTTCATACGGTAGTGAGGGAGGTTGGGTAAGGATGCTCCCGGCACTAAATCTATTGCGTGCTGTATGTCCCGAAGGGGTGGAAGTTGGTTAGGTAAGTCATCAGGGAACACATCGGCAAAGCTCTCTAGAATGGGTTTAACTTCCTCGGGGATCTGTTCTCTTTGATCCTCATCCACTTCTCTAGCTACTAGGGCATACATAGGTGCTCCCTGGATGATTTCATCTTCTACTTCCTTAGCAGTCAAGAGGTGTAGCCCTTTGCTTTGTTTGGCAGGAGTAGGCTTGGCTTCCGTCTTGGGGGGTTTAGGTTGGGAGGGCATTAACTTGATTTTCTTCCCATTGTGTTCGAACACGCAGGTGTTCGACCTCCCATAGATATGAACATCATTGTCAAATAACCAGGGGCGACCCAGGATAATTTGACCTACGTCCATGGCCAAAACATCACACCAAATCTTGTCTTGATATCCCACGAACTCTATGGGAATGAGACTACGGTCCTTAATTTCTATAGTAGTCGAATTTATCCAAGCAACCTTATATGGATTTGGGTGAGGGGTCATCTTGAGGTTGAGTTTGGAAATCATAGCAGAAGAAACTGCGTTGATGCAACTTCCACTGTCGACGATAACCTTGCAGTTCTTTTCTCCAATCTTAACAAAGGTATGAAAAATGGAAGTCCTACGCCAATCATCGCTTAACTTGGGTTGTGACAAAGCGCACCTAACAACCTGAAGGGTAACAGGTTCTTCTTCCGTAAAGGAGTCTTCGTCTTCATCAACATGATGAACTATGTCAGTCTCAGGTTCATCCTCATCCTCATCAGCCTCTTCTATAATGGTGACTTTATATGGGCTGGAGCATTGGGACGCAATGTGCCCATACCCATGACACCTATAACATTTGGTTCCAGAGCTCGCTTTGGGAGGATCACGGTCGGTGGGTTTACTCTTAGAGTCCGGACGAGGTTGGCCTGTGCTAGCAGTGGGACGACTACCTATCGCGTTCGTGGGTCGGTTCTGGGACTGGCTGGTGGAAGTTCGATAGGGGTTTGATCGGGTATCAAACTGCCTAGTGTGGGAGTGGGTCTTGGACTCTTCTAGGTCAAGTACTAGGCTGCAGGCAGCCTCTAAAGTGTCTATTCCTCTAGCGAACAGTTCAGTCCTAAGATCTTCTCTAAGGCCAGCTCTAAACATAGACAGAATTTGAGTAGGGGTGGCGGATTCCTCTCCGTTGCAACGAATCAAGAATTCATCAAAGGCGGAGATGTAATCTTTAACAGGTTTGCTCCCCTGGGTTAGCCGATTCCACTTATCTAGAAGCTTAGGGTAGTAGGAAGGTGGTAAGTATTTCCTCCTGAGTTCTTGCTTCATGGTCCTCCAATCATTTATCGGTTGTTCTCCTCTAGATTCCCGCATGTTCTCCAAGTTGGTCCAGTAAAGGTTGGCTCGACCAATGAGCTTCATCTCGGCGAACCTCACTTTCCTCGCCTCAGAGATGTTGTACCATTTAAAATAACTATCCATAGACTTGAGCCAATCTAGGAAAACTTGAGGGTCAAGGGTTTCGTCATAGGTCGGGGCGTCGATCCTAATGTTCTTCAGTAATTGAGTGTCGTTGTCTCTCCAATTGTTATTTTCGGGCTCTTGAGGTGGCCTAGGGTTGCGTTGGTAATGGTCTTGGAAACGCCCGGGATCTCGAGGGGGCTCATGATCGGGTCGGGTGTCTTCGCCATAAGGTGAGTGAGGTCTCGAAGGCGTATAAATCGCAGGATTACCATTACGCTCGATGTTATCCAATCGGTCACTCGTGTGGCGCCTAAAGTCAGCTAGATCAGTTTGGGTGTTGCGAATTTGTTGAGTAACGGTGCCTAGTTGTCCTAAAATAAGGTCTAAGGTAGCTTGGAGATGCTGCGGATCCATGGGTAAAGTTTAGGGGTCACTAAGATAGGTAACGGGAAGGTGGGCAGCACCTAAACACTAGGGTAGAGCGTTCCTACAGCTTCTATAAGTTGCAGGGTGGCTGTGGACAGCGACTTGCAACAAAGTGGTGTGCTGTCTAAAAGTTCTGGGTAGGTTTGCTTCACTGGACAGCAGCTAAAGATAGCTTACGGATCACTTAAAAGCTTCAAAAAGTGCAGGAAAATGTTCAGGACAGCAAGGTTTTCGGGTGTGGTAATGACTCTACACGGATGGGTGTGATGGAGAGGCTAAGACATCACCTAAATGAGGTAAACTGCTGGAATACTAGGATGTAAACATGCAGGAAATTACAGGACAGCACATAAAAACAGGAATTAAGGTTATATAAATGATGCTATGTATGCAAACGATTAATGGCAAATGAAATTATGCTCCTAGGATGCGCCTAGCACAAGCAAAGCATGCTAGCCATGCTCTGATACCACAAATGATGTGAAACTAACATGTGATGATATGAGAATTGCACGTGAAATTAAATAAGATCTTGAACCAAGCTTGCGACTAAAACTTTTAGGCGTAATCAAGTGAAGTTCAAGAATTAAAATGTGAATGCTTAGATAACAACAAGAAATTACAGTACGAAATTTGAAAGCTTTCAAAATAACATCCAAAATATCAAGTATTGCAAATAGCTAAAATACCAAAATCCCAGATTTAAAATTTAGACCCTTCACCTTAGGATCCGTCACTCAATTTGAGGTGGAGTTCAACGGAAGAGAATTGTGAGCAGGCTTAGCGACGCCACTAGTAGACAGGTGACCTTGAGAGGACTTGTCGCCGGGTTGGAAGTCGGGTTCGAAGGAGCGGCTGGATGGCCTTCGATGATCCACGTATAGACGGAGAAATGATCGTCTATGGAGTCCACGAGAGTTGGTAAGATCCGGCTCAAATACTCCTCCGGGGTGTCGTCGAAGTCGAATCCCACGTCAAAGAAGGGGGAACGTAGGATGTCGACTCTTCCGTTGCGGTCGTACTCAAACCCGAAATTCCATTCGGGCTCATCCATGCATGGCGGTAGTGGAATCAAGTCGAAGAAACAAGGGGGAGGAGGGTTGGCAAGGTGGTAGCCGTGAACTAGGGAGAAGGCTGAGGGAGTGGTCACGGTGGTGAGAGGTTGGGCGGGTGGTGCTTGAGGAAAAGAGGGAGAATAAAAATCCTGAAATTTAATTAAGGTATCCGAAATTGGTGGAGCCTTAATCTCAATTTCAGAATTTGAATTTAGGTAATCAAGGTGGGGGGGGGGGGGGGGGGGGGGAAATTAATGTGGAGTTAATAAAATAAAAAGGGAATTAAGAGGAGGGTGCATGGCCGGCCATGTATGGGAGAAAAGATGGCAGATTTTGTAATCAAGTGGGGACCACAATCTTTAAATAAAATCTGAATTTAAATTTCAGAATTTAATTAAATCTTGTAACTTCCCAATTAGAACCAAATTTAGAGGGAAATTTGAAATTATAGCAATAATAACTCCCTTGATTAGCTCCTTAATTTAAGGGTCTAATTAGGTAAGTTACTTAAGATGAAATTTCAAAAAAAATCCAGGGAATCTCACTGGAGTGGTCGGCGGCAGGGGAAGGACACCGGCTGCCAGGGTGGACCGGTGGTGGTTGGCCGGAGGAACCCACGGGTGGAGCTGGGCAGGCCGGCGGACGGACGGGATTTGGGCAAGCGGGTGGGCGAATTCTGCAGGGATCGGGTGGGGTATGAAGCCGGAAATCTCAGGGGAAATCCAGGAGGAGAATCGGCAGCCACCTGGGAAAATTTCAGAGAAAATAAAAAGAAAACAGAGAACTTTTCTGGGTTTTCTTATCTTGAATTTCTTTGCTCCTTTTCTCCTTCACACGACAAGCACGAATTGAATCTAGAACTCACGGAGAGATCTAGTTCTCCCTTTGAACTCACTAAGAGATCAAAGGGAAATGCACTCACAAAGAGAACAATAGGGGATAATTTTCATTTCTTCAAAAACTAAGAAAAATACAATACATCTTGCCTCATATATGGAGGCTCCAAATAAAATAAAAAGAAAAGACAATCATGCCCTTGGGGCTACATAAGTCAAACAATGCCCTCAGGGGCAAACTCGGAAAACTAATAATAATAAAATGACATAAGTAATAAGCTCAAAAATAGAGGCTCTGGATCGCAGCCGTCGATCTGCGCCGTCGGCGATGGTACACGTGGCGAAACCTGATGTCCCCATCAAATATGGCCGTTGTTGATGACGAGGATGATGATGATGTTCAAGCAAAAGTATTTTCAAGAAGAGAGTATGAAGTACAATGCTTCTTTCAGATGTGAACTAGAAATTGTCAAGCAAAGAAAAATGTTAGGCATATTAGCATTAGAGTTGAGATATCCACATACTACAGAACCTGCATGAAATGATCTTCAGTATAAGAATTCTTGCAACCGTTTAAGTTTTATGCAGGATATGAGCAACTTAAAAACAAAACAGAAATATAAATAAAGAAAGTGGCATACTGAGATGCAACGGTAGCAATAGCAGCTCCAGTTATGCCAAGGCCAAAAGAATAGGCAAGCAATGGAAGAAAAATTATTGATGAAAGATTACCAAATCCTGCAAGAAGATCAATAGTTAGACAAAAAAATGCCCTTGGTTGTGAAACAGCAAAAGCTAGTGAAGGAAAATTATGTCAACAAAAATTCCTAGAGAAGCAATGTTGCTTCAAGTTTTCACATGCATGACACATAACAAACAGGTGGATGGTCTTTGAACAGAAATATCAGTGCCCTTTTTTAACGGTTCAACTTGGAAATTCCTTGAGACTATACCACCCAATGAACTTATAAATGTAATTTAGATGCTCATGACAGTTATAGTGTGTTCATGTATAATCAAGAATAGTAATCAGATAAATTTCAATTTAATTTCGAGTTATTCAGGCCAGTCCAACCTGACCTAAATAACAATTAACTCGAGAAACCTTACCCAAATATTAACTGAGTAAACCTGAACCTAAATTTGTTTTGCCAGTTCATGCTGGGTTGTTCTTTCAAATTATTTATTCACACCCTTATCCAAGTGAACAATTATAAAACTCCATCTCTCTCTTATGTGATACTTTCTCTCTGTCTAATTTTAGAGTAACTGTAATGTAATATTTTCTCTCTTATTCAAACCCCCACAATATTGATCTCTATTGGTTCTCTAGAGAAAGCAAGTTTATAACTTTCACAAGTAGAAGCAAAGGAGCCAAAGAACGAAATTCCTTCGTTGCTATAGGACCACAAAAGCATAAGTCATTGATTGTTACGATCACCAGAAAACAAGGCTACAAAGAAAAAGCGACGGGTATTCCTCATCACTTTCTTAAAGTCCAAATCCACAAGTTTGATGTATGTCATAGATTAATAATTTCAACCTATGTTTTGATACTACCATACCAAACGTTTCAACAAAATAAACGAAAATAACAAGAAGAATGGCTCGTCCATATAACAAGCCATTTTACTAAACTGTGATCAAATTCAAAAGCAATGATAACATAATATCAAGCATTTAAAATAAATACAAAATCTCATTAGTGATCAAACATTAACAACTTGAGGGGAAAGGCTACTTAAATCGTAGATTGGATAAAATGAAATAGAAGAGAGGAGGTGTAAGCAATAGCAACTTCAATACGTAGTTAAACTTACCTACACAAACCAAAGGAGTTTTCGTATCCTTGAATCCACGGAAGACTCCTTGAATAGCCAGGGAAACAACAACTGCAGGAGCCCCCAAGGCTCTTAGAGAAAGAAACTGCTGAGCTGGGCTACGCATAGGTGAAATCTGTCCAGAATGACTTTTATCAACCATCCATCTTGAAGATCGAAGGCCATAAATTAAGTATGAATTAAGTATTACAAATGTTTTTTTCACGTTAAAAATTGCCTCTGGGAAGACATTCCACATACAGAAGACGCTCCAAAATCAATAAAAATATTGAAAAATATTATGACGTTGAAAGAAGGTCCTAATGAGCTCTGATTAAAAAAAAATTACCAGAAGCAAACACAGAAGGAAAAAATCAGATATTGAATCTCAAACACAAATAATCTCTAGAAATAAAGAGAGTGAAAGTCCTGTAATCGTTCCAACTTACCCGAGATATGCCCATCATATTTAGGAAAGCTCCAGCACCCATGAACAAAGCTAAAGCTTCAACCGCACCAATTATAGAAGCTAGCAGCAAGGCCGTTGAGACAGAGGGAAGTACCAACTTTTCTACAATGTTCTGAGAAGGTTTTTTATTTGCCAAATAACCTTTTTGAGAAGCTTTATCTGAAAAAGCATTGGTCCATAATCAGCCGCATTCAAATCATAGTTCAATTCCTGAAGCATGTTAGTCAATAGTTGCCTGATATAAATCGCATACCTGCATCTTTTGAAAGTTCTTCAGCAACAAATGAAGTTGTAACACTAAGCAGGGGAACGTTGAAGAGCTTTGATATGATGTTAAAGATCGATACTGATACCCCAGCTGCGGCCAACTCCACAGGACCTTCAAACAAAAGCAAGGAGGGTCAATGATTCAATAAAAATAAAACACATTACAAAGTTATATTGGAGAGCATTCGTTCAGGAAAATGTGAGTGATTTTTAAAAAAAATGATGTATATATATATTATTTATTTATTTATATGGGGTACTATAGAAGAGCTAAGAGTAAAATATCTATCATCATTATTAGCTTTAAATTTAGCTTTAGCTTTATGAACCGTCATTCTCGATTTATTCCAGTTGAAAGCTACATGAAGTAGCAAACTAATTTTGTACAAATCTTTTCATAACTTCTATTCAAGTTGTCATTGGTCTACCCCTTCTTCTATAATTTCTAAGACCTAATTTGAATTTTTGCTAGGACATTAAAAAAAATGCTTGCAAGGACATAAAGCCGAGCAGCAGATTATTTTAAGAGCAGATGTTAAAATATATATCTTAAAAGCTCAAATGCAATTAACAACGGTCTTGAAAAAAAAATAATGATACAAGAAAAGCACAGAAAATGGAGTTTATTTCATGCTCATCTTGATATAATTTCATTAAAATTATTATTGTAATTTTTTTCAAGAAATAGTTGGGTTAGTTGGAAGTTGGTTGTTAAAAGTTAGATAATAGTAAGGAGCTAATTGGTAGCTTGAAGTAGTTCAATGATATAAAGCTATTTGTATTATGACTCAGTTATATATCTCTCCTCATTCATGTGACCAGCCCCCCACCTCTTCATCATCAATGCAAACAGTAATTAAAATTCTAATTCAAATTCAAATTGGGAATTACAAGATTATTTCAAGCATATTATCAAAATGGAGGTTTCATAAGCATTCAAGAAGAACTGTTAAATTCAAGATGATGCATGTTACAATTCAAGCATTCAGTTAGGAGGCTTTAAGAATTCACAATATAAAGGTTACAAATCATTTAAAGTTTAATTCATGAGATTGACTGTTATAAAATTCAGATTGAAATTTATAAGTTATACAAATCCTCATTCAAGATTGAAATGAATGTATTTCAATTTCATTTTGTATTTTAAATTTCAAAGATAATCTCCTGTATTAAAAGTAGTTGATGAATTTAATGGGAAAAAAAACGTATTGCTTAGGCCATAAATTTGTGTCATCCTTGCTTTCGAGCTAAATTAATGAGAGATTATGAGAGAAATTTCAAATTGAGGGGTTGTTTTGGAATTGGGAAGATTTTTTGCATGTTTGAGTAGGATTGTTTTCCAGGGTTGAGGGGTATCGAATATTTTGCTGAGTTTTGTTTTCCTAAGAAGAAAGAGGGACTCTAGTGGACGGCTAGGGTTTGGGAGAGCCTGATCTTTCTCTCAAATCAAAGATCCATTATATCTTGCTTGTTTTCTTCTTTCTACCATTAATTAAAACATTCTCGGTGAGTTTCCACCAAAACTTGTCTTTTTTACTGTTTGGGGTTTGCTGAAGTTCAGATTCAACTAAGAGAACTGAATTTCTATCGGAGTATTTCATATCAAATTGGTATCAGAATACCATCAATTGGTAATACCTATGGCCAAGAGGAAAATGGAAGTATTGGAAACAGAGATGGAACAATTAAAATCAAATTTTGTGGAGAATATTTTTGAATTTGAAAATCAGTTTCCAGCTGTCCATGAAAAGATGGATGAGAAGTTTGTTGTCGTGAAAGAAATTGTTGAAGAAGTTGCTTGAGGCTCGACCCAAGATAACATCATCGGAGGCGAGGGGAGCCACCAACGATTAAGGAAGTTGTGGAAACCCGAATCCGATTATGAGAGGGGAAAATCATGAGGTGGAGATTCTGGAGGGAGAATATAGGATGCCTCCTCTAGAACCTATTTCTAGGGAGGAGACAAGTAGTGGGTATGAGCGAAGGGGTGTTGATTTTGCAAGAAGATTGGATGATTATGAGTAAATGGGTTCAAATTTTGAAAGAAGAAGAAGAAATTTTGAAAAAGGGTTTGGGTACGAGCACATAAGATGGGATAGGGACAGTTGGGGGAGATCACCCTCTCAAGGAATGGGTGGATATGGAGAAATCAGGGGGAATGGAGGTGATCAGAGGGTAAGGAAACTGAAGATGCTTATCTTTGAAGGAGAGGATGCACATGGATGGATCTACAATGTGGAGAGGTATTTCACCGTCAATGATTGACGGAGGAGAGGCTGACATCAGCTGGCTTGTGTTTGGAGGGGAAGGCTTTGGCTTGGTACTAGTGGAGAGACATGACATTACCCATACGGAGCTGGAGGGAGTTCAAGGACTACTTGTTGGAACACTTCCGAACCAGTAAAAGAGAGGGCTTTTATGAGCAATTTTTCAACCTGACACCGAAAAGCTCAATGATAGAGTATCATGAAAGGTTTGAGTACCTTGCTAACCGACTGGATCGGCTTTCTAAGATTGTGCTAGAGAGAAACTTCATGAAAGAGCTCAGACCAGAGATCCAGGTGGCGGTTAGAGTAATGAGGCCTTGTGACTTAAGAGAGGCTATGGAGCTAGCGCAATTAGTGGGGGACCAGAAGTACCTGGAGAGGGGTGCTAGAGGCAGCAGGTTAAGAGACTCGTACAGAATGACCACAACTTCCTTAGCTCCCAAGGGACCAGCACCGAGAAGCCTTCGTGAGGCCCCAAAGGAGAAGCCTGTAGGAGGGGGATTCGGTGAAAATTTCAAGATGCTCATTGAGAAGGAACTGCAAGAGAAGAGGGCAAAGGGATTGTGTTTCAAATGTAATAAGAGGTACACACCAGGACACAGGTATAAGGATTGAACTCTTCAGGTTCTCACCAACTGTCATGACGTGGAAGCTGAGGGAGCTGGGAGTGAGGCAGTGGTAGATGAGGAAGAAGAGCTACATCTTGACATAGCAAAGGTTTCCTTAAATTCAATGATGGGATTCACTCTGAGTCACACCTTAAAAATGAAAAGAGAAATATCCAAATATAGATGTGGTGGCGTTGATAGATAATGGGGCTACCCATAATTTCATCTCCAACCAGGTTGTTGACCAATTGGGGATGAAGTTAGTGGACACATTGAGTTATGGGGTAATGATGGGTATTGGGAAGGTGGAGACATATAAAGGAGTGATTCAAACCATACAGGAGATCCAGGTGAGGGAGGACTTCCTTCCATTGAAGTTCGGAAGCATTGATGTTATCATAGGGATGAAGTGGTTACAAACCTTGGGGGATATCAAGGTTATTTGGGAAGCATTGACAATGGAGCTAGTAGTGGAGGGAAGAAGAATGATGATCAGAGGTGATGCAGGGTTATCCAAAGCCATGGTGTCACTTAAAACCATGATGAGGACCTTATAATAAGTGGGAGGTAAATTTATTGTGGAGTTGCAGAGCTTAGAGGGGGGTCACATTGGAGAAAGAGAAAGACATTCCTCCTTCACTGCAACTGCTTAACATCAGTTTAGTGAGATTTTTCAGCCACCTCAAGGATTGCCACCATCAAGGGAGCAAGAGCATGCCATCACCTTGAGAGAGAGTGTGTCACCAATTATTATCAGGCCATACTGCTAGCCTGAGATTCAGAAGGATGAATTGAAAAGTTGATCCGAGATATGTTGGAGAGAGAGATCATCCGATCAAATGTGAGTCCTTTTTCTAGCCCAGTATTACTGGTCATGAAGAAGGATGGGAACTGGAGATTCTACGTGGACTATTAAGCCCTAAATAAGGAGATTGTGCTAGACAAGTTTCCCATTCCAGTGATATATGAGTTGCTAGATGAGTTGTGTGGAGCAATGGTGTTCTCAAAGAGGGATCTGAATGAGAGAAGAAGATATTAGTGTACACCAGGTCGGTGGAGGAGCATTTGGAGCACTTGAGGGTGGTCCTAGAAGTATTACATGAACATCAATAAAGGGTCAATCTGAAGAACTGTAGAGTACTTGGGGCATGTGGTATCTCAAGAGGGAGTGGCTACAGATCAGGCCAAGATTGAGACAATACGGAAATAGCCTCTACCTGGTATCTAAGAGAGTTAAGGGGCTTCCTAGGATTTATTAAATACTACAGGATATTTGTGAGGGGATACAGCACCATAGCCTGGCCATTAATAGAGCAGCTGAAGAAAGATACCTTCTTGTAGGGAAAGGCAGCTACCTAGACCTTTGAGAGATTTAAGAAGGCCATGACCATAGTACTAGTCTTGGCCCTACCGAATTTCAGATAGATTTTTGTGGTAGAGACCGATGCATTAGGGTATGGATTAAGAGCAATGCTCATGCAGAATCACAAGCCCATCACTTACTTCGCCAGGTGTTGACAACCAGAGCTAGGTTGAAGTCAGTCTATGAGAGGGAGTTGATGTTAATTATGTTAGCTATTCATAAAGTGACGACCTTACTTGTTGGGCCAACATTTCATTATCAGCATGGATCAAAGGAGCTTAAAGTACCTGTTAGAGTAGAGGATGGTGACTGAGGATCATCATAGGTGGTTATCAAAGTTGTTAGGCTATGAATTTGAGATTCATTATAGGCCTGAAATGGAGAACAAGGTTGCTGGTGTCTTATCCAGATGAATGGGAGAGCTACAAAAGCTAACTATATCGATATCATTGATGCTAGATTGGGGGGCTATTAAAGAGAATAGTGTGCAGGATGAGGAGCTAGGACGGATTAGAGATATATACTTAAGGATGGGAATAGTCACCCTGGATATTCTCAAGAGGGGGAGAGACTACTATAATAGGGGACGTTTGTAATGCCTCGGACATCCATCTATATCCCATAGCTGCTACAGGAGTTTCATGGGAGCACAGTGGGGGGTCATTTTGGTGTTCAAAATACATACAGGAGATTGGCAACTGAGTTGTATTAGAAGGGGATGTCAAGGATGTGGAAGATATAGTGGGTAGATGTGAGGTATACTAGCGAAACAAGTACATGGTCATGATTCCTAGGGGGTTACATCAACCCCTAGCTCTACCAAACAGGGTGTGGGAGGAGGTGGTCACCATGAACTTTATCAATATGTTACCCTGATATGAGAGGTTTATAGTGATATTGGTGGTGGTTGACAGATTGAGCAAGTATGCTCATTTTATTCACCTACAACCCTTGCACGGTAGTAACAGTAGCGGAGGCATTCATCAGAGAGGTGGTATGGGACCGAAGTCTATAGTATTCGATAGAGATAAGGTGTTCCTCAATCATTTTTGGAGGGAGTAGTTCAGATTGCAGGGAACAGTGCTGCAGAGGAGCATCACCTATCACCCCAAACAAACGAGCAGACACAAATGGTGAACAGAAGCTTGGAGACATACCTACGATGTTTTGCTTCCGAAACACCTAGGCCGTGGGCTACGTGGCTGGCAAGTGCAGAATATTAGTACAACACTTCTTAAAATTTTCTTTGTGAGTTTCCACCTAAAACTTGACTCTTTTTACTATTTAGGGTTTGCTGAAATTCAAATTCAACTAAGGGGCTGTTTGGTTGCCTGCAAAGTAAACACAGTGTAAAGTAAATGCAGTGTAAAATAAATGTAGTGCATTCCAAATATTTGAGGCTGTTTGGTTGTCTGCAAAGTAAACGCAGGAGAAATGTTTCCCTTGTTTGGTTATATATATCTAGAGTAAAGTAAAAGCATAATAGGTAACAACCTTAAAGTTCTGAAATTTAATAAAATTCAAGCAAAGAAGGAGAGCTATGAGTTCGAGATCATTAATCTTTGCAGGGAGCATCCAATAGGCATCACCGACCACACTCCGGCGGTGAACTCGGAAGGAAATCGAGCATAATCAAAACAGTAGTCATAGATAAGATGCTTCGATCTAACCCAAATTAACTGGTAAAGCGTATTTTCATCATAAAAATTTCTAAGAATCAATATCAAGGCACTAAACAAACAAAATTATGATTAATAAATGAAAAACAAAGTAGAAAGAAAGTTGTTTCAAACAGACTCCTAAGTAAGAGAGATTTTTCAATGAATTTAGCGTTAGAAAAATCTACTTAATAGTAATTTGAATTAATACTAACTTTTTTTTTAGTCGTAATCACAAAAAAAAAGCTCTCAAAATCTGTCCTTAGTCCAGCATAAAATGAGAACACGAGATTAGCAGAGCCAATTAGCCAAAGAGACAAAACAATGAAATAAAATAAAAATTTTATATAAAATGCGAAATAAAATAATAAAGTTAAGTAAAACAATTATCTGTAAATTCTACAGGAATAATCTTCAAGGTGAAATCCCAAAAGAGATCGGCAACATCTCATCTCTCCTCTCCCTCGACCTCTCCGACAACTTAATCTCCGGCAAAATTCCGCAAGAATTAGTCAAATTGACAAATCTCCAGCTTCTGAATCTTATGTGCAATAAGCTCGAAGGCTCCCTGCCATCAAGTTTTCGCGACCTGCCTCAACTTCAAATTCTTGAGCTTTGGAATAATTCACTCACGAGACCACTCCCATCCAACCTAGGCCGGAAGTCCTTATTACAGTGGCTCGACGTTTCATCCAATTCCTTTTCCGGGGAAATTCCTGAAAGCGTTTGTTACGGCGACAGCCTCACAAAGCTCATTCTTTTCAATAACAATTTCTCTGGCCCGATCCCTGCTAGCTTATCGACATGCCAAAGCCTAGTCAACAAAGTCAGAATACAGAACAACCGGATCAATGGAACAGTGCCGGCGGGGTTAGTACAGTTGCCGCGGCTGCAGAGACTCGAGATAGCAGACAACAAATTCTCCGGCGAAATCCCCGAAGATTTGTCGTCTTCGAACAAACTGTTTCCTTACTACACTCTCACCGTCAACAAGCATTAAGGAGCGAAGTCGTCGAAGGAGCGAAGTCCAAGGAGAACGAAAAAGCCGTAGAAGGAGCGAAGTGCAATCTTAAACCTCCTGCGAAGCAAAGAAGCCGAACAGCAACGAAGATGATGCGAACTTGCGAGCTCCCGTCGTCGTCGGAACTTCCGATCGGACAGGCAAAGGAACGTCGCCGTGTCGAAGGAGCGAAGTCTAACAAGAACGAAGGAGCCGAAGAAGCCTCTCGTGCAATCTTACACCTGCGAAGAAATGAAGCCGAACAGCAACGACACAAGGAATTCTTCTCGAGCGAATTTAAAACCCGCTCAATATGAGCGGGTTTCTAATTCGCGCAAAATAGGTCCCGTAATACACGCCTAATGCTTCGGAGGATTTTCTTTTGTTCCGCTCAAAATTAAACAAACAACCAAAATTAATAAATACATATATTTGTTTTACTTTACACTCCTAATTCATGCAACCAAACAACCCCTAAGAGAATTCACTTTCTATTGGAATATTTCCTATCAAAACCACCAAGGCTTGGTTTCCAAACCAACCAATGTGAGCTTTGTGATGCTCATCATATCATCTTAACCTATCTCCAATCTCATCCTAAACCTCTTAATCCTCTCAAAATCGAGCCAATTCTCTCTAAGCATATAAGAAGCCCTTGACATGTACTACTCACTTCCATTTGCTTAATCCTCAATAAAATACCATTCGCAACCACCGCCAACATCAACATCAAATATACTTGACTGATATTATAGAATTTAAACATTTATTTAAGAATAAGGTGCATTTTCAAATAAAGTTTCCACAAAGACAAACGATGAATCAAAGCATGATATAATATGACAAAAAAAATACCTAATCTACCAATAAAGGCTGTCTCCAGAAGTTGTGCAACTGGATCAAGAGCTTGTCCAACAATTGCAGGTAAGGCAAGCTTAGTGAGCTCATTTCTAGCACTTGTGTGATGCAGTCCATCAGTCAGAACTTCGACAAGCTTTCTGCATCAAGGGAAGCTTATGTCACGAAAAGCAAATTACATCATGAAATAGTTCAACCAAGTTCATTAGAAAGAAATATTTACAAACAAGTTTCAGTTATTATCTCTTAATGCATTGTCCTCCTTTCGAAAAAGAAGTGGCATTGACATCACTAGCTAGCCAATGAAAGAAGAGTTTTTAACAAACATTTAGAATATAACACATAAAGCAAATCATAATTTATCATTTCTTGATAATTTTAATCACAAAATCACAAATCGTAATTAATTGTAAGATTTATGCAGATAGTTATTTACTGCGTAAGGAAACAGTTAAAAACCGCAATTAACACTCATATACGTAAGCACTTTTGGTATCACATCCTGTATGAATCAAAATGGCTTTCCACAATTACAAAATGTGAAAATGACGCATAGGTTACCACAGAGAGTCAGTACCCAAGGACCACAAGCAGCCATAGGGTACCGCAGAGAGTCAGTACCCAAGGAGCCATTGATGGAATGGATGGAACGGCTACCAAGGAGTTCAAATCCAGAGGAAGTGAGGAGGCACAACACTGGACGCCAATAGGTTAAAATTGATAAATGATGAGCCAAATTAAAATCACAAGGGCACCAACCTTGTCACCAAGGTCGGGAATAGCATATGCACAACGCCCTACAGAAACGGCACTAGTACCTAGGCAAACCACAAGAGAGCAACCTACAAGTCAAAGCAACAGCAAGCGGGGGATAATGGACGCAAAACTGGGGAGACAAAGCTTGTTGGAATCTGATGAGAGTGTAATCGAGAGGACCAATTGAGTAAAGAGCACACTAACCAAGTTTGATCACAACAAATGAGCGGAAGTAAGGCATATGCTACCACGCACAAGTTCACCGAGGACAAAATGAATATGGGGGAGCGCCAGCAAAGGGCTGCCTGCAAGCGATGAAAAAATTGCAAGGATGCCTAGGGTGATAGATGTATAAGCTCTTCCAATAGAATGAACTATGTGAAACTCACTTAGGGGTGAGAGATGCATAAGCCTTCCAACAAAATAAACTAAGTGAAACTCACTCGAGGTCAGTTTAGGACAGCTTTCTCATAGCTTTGCTTTTCAGACTATTGTCAAACATCCTTTGCTTCTACTTTTTTGCCGCTTTTCAAAACTTTTTGTAGTGAGAAGTTTCTTTAGATAATAGAATTCACTTGAGTGTTGCGGCTACAAGAAAGCTATCTAGCTTTTTCAAAAGAAATTACAATGCTTATAGTAGCTTTCAAAAAAAATTATTTTTCCAACAACAACTTTATAATCAACTCTTTAAAAAGTTGCAGGGAAGAGACAATTTGAAACATGCGGGATGTGAAAGAATTACTTCTTGTTTCCCTCTTCTCAAAAAGTAGATTAACAATTTTGTGCACACATCAAATAAAAGTTAACCTAATTTGTGGCTAACTTAAGGTTGTTTGACTAACTTTTAAGTTTTAAATTGATTGTTGGGTGTACTATGGAAGTTCTAGCTTTATACCATCACCAAGTAAAGCCAAAAGAATCCCTGTTAATTATTTTAATGTTTATTTTGGTTGTCAATAAGTTTGAGATATTACCCAGTTAAAAACAGTCGTCAGCTAATAAGCACAAAAGAACAATCATTCTTGACTTGTCAGGCAAACTTGCAGAAACGCAAAGTAGAAGAAGAGGGAAAAAAAAACTTACCGCTTATCCTTCTGACTGCTCACTGAAGGATATCCATTCGTCAGAGGTGTACTATCATCTAAATTGTATTCTGTACCATGCTGGTTACAAAGAACAGGAATAAAATACTTTCTACATTCAGTTAGAGATGACCATGACAACTTTGCATGATCAGTTGCTAAAAAGGAGTTGTTAACTCTCTTGTTGAAGTAAACCCTATTCTTATGATGTTTCATAAGATTTCGAGATCCATGTGAACATCTAGAATATAATTTTGTGACCATGTCAGCTCTTTCATTGCAACTCCCTGTTCTCAGCTCCGAAAAGCAGCCTTGTTGTATAGTTCTCATTATGAACAACCCTATTTCTTGTCTGAGATCAAGGACAATAGTCACAATAGATCAATCATGTACCTACATTTACAAGAAAGAGGTTCAAAACAAAATAAAATATTATTTTTCCAGTTCCTTGATGGTTAACCTGGAAAGAAACTTTATTTTTCTACACAAGGAATGAAATAAGATTTTGCTGAAAACAGGGAATTAAGGTCTCCTGTTGCATAAAATATAAATGAATGGAGAAGAGGGATTCATAAAGTCGTCACAAGTAATTGATATAGGCTAATCATGACAACAAAATATTTGTTTTTCTATTTTCAAAAGGCTCAATCATGTATCAATAGAAATATAGACATATACTAATGAGAATATATGACCATGAATTTGAGTTTAGAGTTTCCGAGAGCCTCCTATTTTTCTATGAATTCTCTTCTTCTTTCTTTTTTCTTCTTTCTTATTTCACCTAAAAAATAATAAGTTAATTAATATTAGAAATTTTGAGCACCTTCCAAAATGCTCTTTCCTTCTCCCAGCATAAATTGCATATTAACTGTAAATAGGAATTTGTTCTTTAGTTTAGTGATGCCATTAAATAATATATGCTACCCACAGTGAACCAAAATAATATAAGAAGCTATCTGAACAGGGAACATAGCACACAACATTCAACATATCACATTGAATTAAACACACGGTATTAACAAATAATACCAAGTTTCACAGATAACATAACCATCTAAATAACACAAAACCAAACAGCCTTCGCACAAAAAGTATCAGCATGCTTAAATCAATTCCAGATTTCTAGCAGAATTCCGTAACGTAAACACTAGAAATCCGAACTTTGTACTGACGCTCAGCATATGCTCAAATTTAGTTTTACACTAAAAAGCCAAACAAATCGATTTTCTACCACTTACAGAAATTGGTAGATAGACAGAAAAATACACTTCCAAGTAAATATTTTTAATTCTTTGATAAATCCCATTTTTAAATCAAGAATTTGTTAAACCCCACCATTCCCCAGATGGCTTTAAAGTATTTCTTCTATCATAAATTTCACATCTTAAAAGAAACAATCGAACAGTATTTACCAAGATTTAATAGTTTGAATCCTCTCAATATTTATTAAATCTAAAATTAAGGGATTTACAACTGGAGTTAAATCCTACTTGCAGCCAAACAGTCCCTGAGCCTGCCATATGATTGTCAAAAAGGATTCACAAAATTCCTTGAAGCGAAGAAAACATTACCCAGACAGAAGAACGTGCTTTTGGGCTCGACTATAACAACTAACGAATATCACAAATATAATCCAGAAAATAAAATAGAAGGCAGAGAGAGCAAGAAAAACCAGACAACCTAAATTAATGAAAAACCAGCGAGGACGGAAGAATCAAAGCAAGCCGCGAAGAAACGGAGACTAGTTTACCTTAAAAAATCAAAAATATCGTGAAGCAGTCGGAGAATGAGAAGAAGATGATAAACATTGCATGGCTCGACCTAGTGTCACTCCAGCCTTCTCTTTCCCGCCCGAGTTGTGCACAGGAGAGCGACGCGTGGAAAGGCCGCACGGCATAATATATGCTCTTTCCGCGAAGGCTAGCACTCTTCCGGCCACCGTCCAAGGTGGCTAGGATCGCCGGTGGCGGGAATCGGTTCGAGTTAAGCCCAAATGGGGAGCATCTCGAGTCGGTTCGATTCTAAGAAAAATTGCGTCAGAAAATCCGATATAATTTATACAAATAAATATTCCATTTATTTTGAAATATATATATATATATATATATATATATATATATATATATATATATATATATATATATATATATATATATATATATATATATATAAGGTTATGGGCACTTTGCCTTACAAATAACTCTATTTTGGCCATTAAATTTACGTTAGCTATGGCTATGTTGGACTGCATCATCTTTCCCTTTGAAGGCACTTTATTTTTCTTTAAAGAGTTACTCATAGGCTTCACTAATAGAGATAATATGACAAATATTTTTATTTTACCTATAAAATCCAAAATATTTTTTGAGATAACATGTGTATAATATGGTGTAATTAATCATTACGTTTATTACGTTTAGTAAAATTATTTACAAAAGTTAAATAAATGTAATAAATTAAAATATATTGTTTAAAATTTAATTAAAAATAATAAATATTTTTTATAAAGTTGGGTGGTTTTTTCCAACTTGGATCAGTTCAACGGTTCACCGGTTGAATCATCGGTTTGCTCTGATTCGATGCAGAGCCGTTTTTGTAAGTTGGATCGGACTGGCCAACTGATTGATTCACGATTAAACCAGTTTGATTTGTCTGATTTTCAAAATAGTGGTTACAACCCGACCCAATACGACTTAATATATACCACACATGTCATTTGCTCAATCGTGAAAGGAATCAGAACTTGACTACAATATCTAGTTGGAGAAGTGTTGAGAAAAACTAAACTTTAAAGTTATATAATACATAGTCACTATTGAATATAATATAAAGCAGAAGATTAAATCTCAAAATGATTTTTCTTTATGTCATCCAAAAATAAATGTACAATTTGAAGTCTATCTACAACAACACTTGGCAACATAAAGAATAATAAAAATAAAAGCCAAGCTTGTAAAAATAAAACTAGCCAAATATGTATAACTGCAACTCATAGTAGAGCCTCATATCAACACTACTGAGCTTGTTTATTATCCTTTTGTTGACCTAAAAGTAGAAGCAAAAATAAGAATGAACTAATACAGTTCAATAGACTATCGTGGCTTAAATTAGGAACCATTAACTCAAACGAAAAGAGCTTTAATTACCGAATTAATAAACTAAAGTACTATACGAAAAGATGAAACCAAAATAGTTGTTGATATTGAATTTTGAATAAGCATTTAAATAACTATTAAAATTATATTGAAGTCAATAGAAATATAACCAAATATTTTATAGTAATTATCAAAATGGATCTCATGTCCCAATTTTTTATATATAACAATTAATAGAATCTCTTATCGCCGCCAATAGAATCTATTCTCGCCGCCATTAGAATTTCTTCTCTCCGCTAACATAATTCCTTCTCAAATATTGTATTCATGGATACTGAAAATAAGGTGTATTCTACACTACTAAAACAATCGTAGTATTGTTGCATGAGTCTATTAAAATGATAAAAATGTTGTCCAATAATTCCCCGCCCAGTATTCTATAGTTTGTCAAAAATAAATTTTCATAATTTCATTATATTACCATAAATTATGTATAACAATATTATGAAGCTTTAACTTAACTCAAACTCTATTTTTAGATGTTTAAAAAAAATTTGAATTAATAAAAAATATCTATTTTTTAATATCATTTGGTGAAAAATCTCAAATAAATATTCAAAACAATTAGAACTGTCGTATCGATATAATATCAAAAGTTACACGAATAAAAGTTATTGGATCTGATAAAACTATGTTTTTTTGTAGAACTAAATAATAAATTTGATCAAAAAAACTCAAAAACATTGAATTACTGAAAACTAAGATAGGCAAAAGGTAATCTACCTCGATCCGAGTAATTTTCTTAACTTGACTGATTGGCAAAAACAGCTCTACGATATCCAAAAACAGCTCTAGGCAAAAGGTAATCTTTTAAAATTTAAGGGATTATTATAATAGTAAACTTAATAAGTTGAAATAAATTATATTTATTTATTTATTTTATAAACATTAAATTTGTATAATAAACATTTTTCAAAGAAATACCATGAACTTAAATTATTGGTCCTTGATTTAGCCCAATTGAGCTTGGTTAAAACTTATGTTAGGCTTGCTTTCACAACAATTTCAATACCAACAATATGAAAAAAAATAGATCTAGGCAGGCATTTACCAGCTGATTTCTCAATTCAAATAAAAAAACCTTCTAACAAATTCTCTGCTACAATACACAAGAACTACCCTTACATACAAGAAACTAAAAAAGATCTAACTATCCATCAACTAATTTCGCTCCAAATCAAACCAAAAAGAAATAAAACTATATGAAGAATCATAATCCGAGTCCCAGCCATCCATCCAACTCCAACCCTCAAAGCCGAGCCATGCGACGATCCCGGCGCCGGTCCCAATCCTTTGGTCCCTTAAATGAAAAATGACAATCAAGACTAACATTTTTCAACACAAACCGAAAATATACTGTAAAATTTACCATTGCATGTAGATTGGTTGGTGAGCACAGTAAGAATGTTGCTGGCTGTGTAGCCAGCATAGGAGCAGATAGAAGTCTCACAAGCTGAAACAGATTTGTTGCCAAGTGAGAGGCTTCCACATTTAGCTACAGGGCATGAGCTCTTGCTTATTCCCTGGGTGGGATGACAGTCCAACCTAGTAAGATGGTTCACAAATGGTGAAATATTTTTGAAATCTGAGTAACAGTGACGATATGAATAAAGGGGAGTGTACTAACTGCCATGTGGTGGAGCTGCAGTTGCAAAGCACGCAGTTTTTTGCAGTGAGGGCATAGCTATGGTTAGGGATGCGGAGGTTGCGATCGATAGTTGAGTTGCTTATTGACGAGGAACAGGCTGTAGAAGTTTCACACTTTCATTATTAATAGTTAGTGAATTGAAAAATAAAATGTTAAATAAAATTTTCCTTATTTGGGGTTTGTGAAAAGAAGGTTAACAGTGGTGAATATTCGATGACAGTTGCTAAATGCTTATTTAATGGGGAATTAGAAGACTAATTTTACAGCTCTCGGATTTCCAAATGAATCAAGTTTGATAGTTGGTATGATGTACATATCTATGAAACAACTCTCTATCACGCAATTTGTTTCTATAAAATTCTGTAGTTGCTTCATACTATTATTTAGAAGTGTGACTCCTTGGCAATTTGTATATTTCTCTTATAATCCCCTCTCACCCAACACACACAAAAAGCAAAAAAAATTCAATGAATGAGAGTAGGGCACTTGTTACAATGCAAGATCTTCCAAAAAGACCAACTTCACTGACCTCCTACGACATGTTAATTTTGTGTGAAATTTGATCGTGTCGATCAATCGAGTTGTACTACTATCTCAAAACTTAATTCCATCGATCGAACTCGCGAGGGGTTGCAAGGGGTCCTCTTCCTGATTGAGTTCGAGTGTATATGAGGGTTGTGACACTGTATAGTTTGCTTGGAGACAGACAAAGAGTGGAGAGTTGTGGCGCTCCAAACCATGACATTGTGGCGTTGTTAGGAAGCACTGCAGGTTGCAGTGCAACAGACCCCAGAGTTGCAGCACTGTCAGGCAGATTGGAGATAGAGAGTTGAGCGTCGTGGCACTATGAGGCAGGCTGGACAATTTTCTTTCTCATTTTCATGAAGGTTTGCACCCCTTGGTAGTTTAACTGATTTTTTCTTTTTGTTTACTTGTAAGAAAGAATAAAAAAGGCCTTAATTAAATGGAGTTAATGAGGGTTGGGAAGGAAAAAAACAACTATGGGAATGAGAAATGTTTTAATTAAGTGGAGTTCATGAGGCCGGATTGGGAAGGAGAAAAGGTGGAGGGGATACCAAGAGGCAAAGGGGAAGGCTGGCCAGCCAAGGGAAATCAGCAAGGAGTTTGGCCGGCTGTTCGGAAGAGGGAGGGAGGCTCGGTTGGCTGTGTGGAGGGGAAGGGAAGGGGTCGACCGGTTGTTTTAAGGGTGGGAAGGCTCGGTAGTTGCTTGGGATGGGCTGGAATGTTCGGTTGGCTGTTTGGAAGGGTTGGAGTACTCGGTAGGCTGTTTGGAAGGAGGAAGGGGTGAGAGAAGAGATAGGGAAAAACCAAGAATCTTGTCACGGCAACAGTTGTTGGCTGTTGCTTTGCCCTACTCATGGGGACTTCACTCTTCTCTCAAGAAGACTCTAAGTCTCTAACACACACGTAACTCAGAAAAACTAAAGTTTCATTCATAATAATCACCATCTCCATACAATAGCCTAGGGTCTTAATATATAGGCCTCAAAACATGAAGACTCAAAAGACTAAAATGCCCCTTGGACTACAACACAAATAACCCAACATAAGGATAAAATGGAAAAGACACTCAACATAATATAAAATAAGAAAATGAAATACATCAAATAAATCATAAATAAAGGCTTCGAATCATAGCCATCGCTCTAAGACTCCTCCTGTAATAGACACGCCAAGATTTCCTGTTTATGTCCTCATCACATTGTTGAGAACTTACTAGCTAAACTAGTGATTGATTAGGCGACCAAGTCGGTGTATAAAAAAAAAATTAATGAGCAAGCGGTAATAATTAAGAGGAAGAAGGAGAGCAGCTGTAAAAAATTCACCGCGCCACCTGTAGTTCCTATGGTGTCGACACTTGGGTCTACGAAAAAAGGTGCACATGGAGGTGCCCTACCACAGGTGAGCCACAAGCAAGCAACGATGAACAAGAGGAAGCTGGTGGCAACTAGGTGCAACTTTTCTTGCAGCAAGTGAGGCAATGAAGAGACAGGTAACTCTAGCGGATTTGTCAATATCAATGGACGTTGGTTCAACCACCACCAAATTTTTCAATACTCGGTTGCAAGTGGACTTATCGGATCAAGAAGCATGCGGATGGAACCATAGCAAAACACAAAGCAAGACTAGTAGCTCAAGGGAATACTCAAGAATATGGCCTTGACTACACGGAGACATTTAGTCCGGTGGCCAAGTTACCAACCATTCGAGTGTTTCTCACAGTGGCTCTTCACAATGACTGGACTGTACACCAAATGGATGTGGCGAACGCTTTCTTGCATGGTAATCTCACAGAAACGGTATACATGACTCAACTTAAAGGCTTTGAGGATAAATCCAAGCCAGATCATGTATGTCGTCTCCACAAAGCTATCTACGACTTGAAACAAGCTCCAAGACAATGGTATAACACGTTTACGTCATATCTTGTATCTATTGGGTTTTCACACAACACTGTTGATCCTTCTTTACTTCATTACAAACATAATAGCATACAAATTTTTTTGTTAATGTACGTTGATGATATTCTTTTGTCTGGCAATAATTCAAAAGCAATAGAATCCATCATAGCTCAGCTAAATCAGCGGTTCAGTATGAAGGACTTGGGCGTGGCGAACGATTTTTTAGGCATCAAGATTGATTACTTTAAACAATCGTGTTTCCTATCACAGAAAAATTACGCCCAGTCACTGCTCCAGATTGCTCAGCTGACCGAATGTCATGCACTTGCCAATCCCTCATGCACGAAGCTGCCTCTGACTTTTCCAGAAGACCATGTGTTGTCCGATCCTCAAACATATCGTAGGCTAACAGGCTCTCTACAGTATCTTACACTTACTCGTCCAGACATAGCATACAGCGTCAACCAACTATCCCAACACATGCATTATCCGCTTCCTCAACATATATACCTACTTAAACGACTTCTGAGATATATTAAAGGTATGTTAGACTATGGAATACCAATTACCAAATCTAACTTAGCTCTTCAATCTTTTTCAGATGCTGATTGGGCGGGTGATCCAGTTTCGAGGAGATCAACTACGGGCTATTGCTCCTTTCTCGGCAACACTATCATATCGTGGACCGTCAAGAAACAGCACACGGTGGCTCGATCATCCACAGAGTCTGAATACAGAGCACTGGCTGCGCTAACAGCTGATGTTATTTGGATTCGTAGGCTTCTTCAAGACTTCGGCATCACTCAAACTCAACCAACCGACATGTTCTGTGACAATGTGCCAGCAATAGCATTGGCCAACAATCCAATGTTTCATGCCAGAACTAAACATATAGAGATTGATCAGAAATTCATTAGGGATCACATTCACAACAACAATATACGGCTTCTACCCATCAATACAATCGATCAAATAGCCGATATCTTTACAAAATCTTTATCTACACCAAGATTTACCACTCTTAGAACCAAACTAACGGTCACAATACACCCATTAGTTCGTCAGGGAATATTAGAACAGACAAACAAATCTGTATGTAAATAAATAGGTTATGTCTCGGCTCAAGTATATGGTCCACGTGTCTATGTTTAACTGGTCTTGGCTAAAGTAATAAGCTCTGTACTTGTCTTTATATAGAGTCACGTCTGTAATGTCCTGGGTAATGAAAATAATCAAGTTTACTTTCTTCTCTCTGCTTGCATTCTGAAACTCTAAGTTTCTTCAACAAGAAAGATGTCAAGTCCTAGAAGTATCAAGGGCAAGTTTCTATGCTCAACAAAAATGGGTCCCAAGTGGACTACATAAAACTGCTACCCCAAACTTCTGGTCATGCAAAAGGGTGGAAAGTTAAGGGTTTCAGTTTCTTCATGCATAGACAGATGATGGTACTGAGCACTAAAAAATTGTTTAGCTAGATGAAAGTCGGACAACTTGATAATTCTTCTTCAAGAAGCCAGACAAGATAGATAAAAATATTTATTTTGTAAATAAAAATGTATCTTTGTTTATTAATCTTATATCTCTCACTTCAACTTTTAGATGTGTGTTTAGATGATTAACTAAGGAATTCAAGTAAATTTGCATGCTTGTATATTGTCTAAGAACAATATGAATGGAAATCTTATCTAATCTATACTCCCTAGAAAACAACAAAGGTGTGAGGGCCACCGACGCACAAATTTATTTACATGCCCTTTTATAACAGATTGGTTTGCATGGAATCATAGTGCAAAGAAAGTCTCATTAGGATTTATCCTTATGAAATCTAGCCATTATGCTTCACTTAGAAGTCAAGGTTGCCAACGATCATGACTATACGGATTTGTACCATAATTGGCTCACTCAGGACCAGCACTATAGTCGCCTCCTACTAGACTTGAACCACTATCATCTCTTTCAAACTTACATTATCATTATCTCCTACTAGACTTGCGTCGCAACTAGCACCTATTCATGGGCGGATCCCCATTGGATTGAGGGGAGGCAAATGCCCACCCTCAAAATATTTTTTTTTTAATTTTAGAGGGTATATTTTAAAATATTTTGAGTATTTTGGATATTTTGCCCCCTCTTTAAAAAAATTTTTGCCCTAATTTTATCAATCATAAACGTCTTTGTCCATCCCCCAACAAAAAAAAAATTTTTTTTGCCCACCCTGAAAAAAGAAGCTGGATCCTCCCGGCACCTAGTGCACTGCAAGCCCTATTATTACATACTTCTACAACATTGCATCTAGATAAGTAAATACCTAATTTGGTGTTGTCGGTGTTGTCCTTTTGGATAGTGAAAAAGAACACATGTACAAGACATCTCTCTAATTACTTGGAGGTCTACCACCTTTAACACTTAATTTCTACAAATGGTTAAAGCTTTGCAACTGGCCAGGCCCCGTAGGCCATAGTAAGCCACATATAACGACATGCAAACGGCTGTATTCCTACATAACTGCCCAAGATACCAATTGTGGACCTTTTAGCAACTCAACTCTGTAAGAACTTTTGGTTAAAAAATATTTATCTATTAAGTAAAAAACAAAAACATTACATCACAAATGATTTGAAGAGTCTACTTAAACTAGCACATCCCATGAACCTACATGACTTTCATATATTAACCACCTTTAAACTTATTTTTGGAATCAAATTTATTTCCTGCCGGCTAAAGTCGATTTTCATGCATTGACTTTCCTTAAACTCTCATCAATCCCGACAATTTTCATTAAAAGAAATCGACCTAGTCAAAAACTCCAAAAAAAAAAAAAAAACTTGGAAATTTTCCTTTTTTTGTTCTTTTTTAGGGATTAAGAAAAAGGAAGAGAGCGAAAGAAGGCAAATGGACCTCTGATTGACACACAAATAACTTTTCCGGCCTGAAGAGTATCTAGACCCTTGATCCCATTAAACCACCGTTTTTTCTACAATAATTTGAATTCAAACTAGCCAACAATTCAAAAAACTCCATAAACTTCTACAGTTTAGCTCATTTTGGGGATCAAGAAAGAGGTAGTAGGGGAAAGAAAAGGCGAATGAACCTCTAAGTGGAACATCGAGAACCTGTCCGGCCAGAAGGTCCTTCGGATCCTTGATCCCATTAATCCGAAGCAGCACATCCTGCGAAACACCAAAATCTTCCGCAATCGACGCCACCGTGCTCCCCGCCACCACGAAATGCGCGTAATGCACCACCGACTCCCCTTCAACAGGATCACAGCTGCAAGGCATTGGTATCAGAAGCCGCTCGCCGACCTCAATCAGATTCGGATTCGAAATATTGTTGGCCTTAGCGATATCCTGGTACGTCACGAACCCACCGAAATTGTTGCGAGCAATGGAATCCAATCCATCGCCGGCCTTCACAACGTAAATCGGCCGGCCAGAGGATGAGCCGGAGCCGGCCAAGCAGGAACATGGGATAGGGATGCGGACGACGGATCCGGCAGGAATGGAAGTGGAAGAGCGGGTGGAAGGAGGGAGGTCGTTCGCAGCGAATAGGGTTCGGATGGATTTGATAGTAAAGAGGGATTTGAGGGCGGTGTAGGATGTTCGGTTGATGGGGATGTAGCCGATCACGGATTGACAGGTGGGGGTTTTAGGGGTGGCGCAGACGAAGGGGGATGCCGTGGAGGGAAGGGGGAAGTGAAGCAAGCTAACCAGGACGAGAGAAAGGAGGGAGGGAAGGAAGGGAGAAGTGGATTTCATCTTCCTCACAGGCAAGCTCTGTGAGTTAATTAACTACGCGAAGCTCTGTCGCCAGGCCAGCATGCGCAGAGTGGCCGCCATTTTTATACTTGTTTCGCTTCCGCGCATGCGAGCGGGGAGGACTAAATGGACTTCAGTGAAAAATTTCATTTATGTCCGTTTCTAATAATTTATTTGATAATGACCCATCTGAAATAAATAAATAAATGTTTTTGTAATTACATGAAATTGAATCATATCATTGTCAATATAACCTCCAATTTTTTTTATTAATATTGAATTTTATATTTAATGTAGATAACATTTAATGCACCCATTAATCCAAATAGAAGAGATGTATTAGATAAGCCTGAAAATTTGATAAAAAATATAATTTAAAGGAAGTGACAATATTTAAAAATTATTATGTCCTTCAATATTTTATGGGTGTATTATTGTTAAGTTGACATAATTAATTGATCATTTAATTATCATTAATAAATCTTTTAATTTGATTAATTTGAATAAATTAAGAGGTTGTTTGATTTACTAAAAAAAGAACATAAATCATTTCAAATGTAGGGTATTTTAAAATTTAGTTATTTGATTCGATGAAAATAAATACACATAAAATTTAAATTAATTCATTTTTCACTTTTTTGTTTATTTTTATGCATTGCAAACTCATACATTTGTGATCAAATTCTTTTTTCATCCCAAGATAACTATATTGTCATTGCCTGCCATCACTGACGTTGGCCTCCTGCCCATTGGCCCTATTGCATATTGCCGACACAACTATCGCTCTTCACCTCCGTTACCATCATCAAACAAAAAAACAAGATCACACGAGTTCCTACTAAGCTGTATTTTTTTCGTTGCATTTCTTTTTTAACAAATCAAATATCCCCTAAATAATTAACATTAGTCTGTTAGTTTCTAATACAAAATTTATGAGTTTAAAATTATATTCACTAATATATATAACTCATTTATTATAAGAATTTGATTCAATTAAATATTTAATATAATAAAATAATAAATTTAGTTGGAATGAGAGAAAATTTTAAATAATTCTTTAATTTATTAATGTGGTTGCCTACTTGCCTGGAAAAAGAATATAGTGTAAAAAGAATGCTTTGATACTATTTGGATGAGTGTAAAAGAAATGCATAAAATTATTATTTTGTTTGTTAGGTTAAAGTAAAATAAATGCAATGTAAAATACAAAAATGGTAGTGGTCGACGGCTAACATTGGCTGCAGTGGCCGCTTGGGCGACCGTTAGTAGTGGACGTTTGTCTGCCAACAAAAAATACAATGAATTTATAATGCATTTAGAACTCACTTAAATATAAAAATTTTCAACAACAACAACATCAAGCCTTTATCCCAATACGTGGGGTCGGCTACATGAATTCTTTTCCTCCATTGTGTCCCATTAAAAGTCAAATTCTCGTTTAAATCTAATAAAGAAAGGTCATTCCTAATATTTTGATTATTTTCTAACCAAGTCTTTTTAGGTCTGCCTCTACCTTTCTTAACTTAAGTCAAATATAATACATCTAATCTACTAACCGGGTCATCGGAATGCCGCCGTTTTATGTGACCAAACCATCTAAGATGTCTCTCTCTAATCTTATTTTCTCTTGGAGCTACTGCTACTCCAACCTTTTCACTTAAAAATTTTCATATACATTAAAAAAATATAGAGAATCAAAATTTTATAGTATATATATTTTATTTCAAATCAAATATTTATATATTCTCTTTTTTCAGATAACCTAACAGCCCCTTAATTCAAATTTGCTGGCTTACCAGTCTCGTACACAATATTATATTTTTATTATAATAAACAGCCATTGACTCAACCTGATACCCTATCCTTGCCTCCTAGCTTGCCTACTGGCTCCTTGGCCGGTTTTTTAAAGTATTTTGTAGCTAAGTTATATATATATATATATATATATATATATATATATATGTGCAATAAATTATATTTATAATTAAATAATAATAGTTTTCTCCATTTTTTCTTCATTTTTTGAAAAAAAAAAAAAGTAATTTAATGTCTTCATATCAAACTTTTATTAGGTCCGGTGTAAGGACGTAGAAGAACGTCCGATCGGAGGCAAAATCCCGTCAAAAAACTTGGTATTTGCTCGGTATTACTAGGTATTATTTGATAATAATGAAGAATACCGCTCTGTGAAGATCAATACCGAGTTATACCGGGCTATACCAAGTTGTACCGAGTTTTTTCAAGGAAAAACTCGGTACAACTTTTGTATAATTCGGTATTGCTCGGTATAACTCGGTATTGGGTCTTCACGTGATGGTATTCCTCGTTATTGTTTGGTATTGCTCGGTATTTCTAATTTTTTGACACGATTTAGCCTCCGACCAGACGTTCCTCTACGTCTGGTCGGAGGACAGTCTTGTTCATTTTATGAAAAATAAAAACAGGTAATTTGTTTGAAGTAAGGCAATTAAAAAAAAAAATCTGTTTATTTAGTTCTTGATCTTTCTAGGTTAATGAGGGCAAAGCATTTCATTGCTATAAAATAATTATAAAATACAAAAGCTTGATTACAACTCCAAAAATAAAAAAGAAAATTATGTGAGCAGCAACGCAAAAAATAGTAATGCTAAAAAAAACTTGTGGAATAATCAATAGAAAATACATCAAGTTAAAATGAGGTAAAATGTAATGAAATATGAACTCATTTGGCTAAAATTTAATTTTAGGTTTTATTTGGCACAATTTAAAATCATTATTTTTGTTTTATTTAAAAAAAAAATTATACTAAAAAACATATTTATAAAGTTGTAAGAAAATCATTCCAAACAAAATCTTAGGCTTCGTTTGAGACGGCTTTTTTATTTCTTTTTAAGATATCTTTTTAGTACCAAAATTTATTGAAGTTGAAACTTTTATATTAAATAGCTGGTCTAAAAAGTATTAAGAAAGCCACCCGAAACCAAATCTTAGAATGATCAAATAAACAACCAACAAGAGGCAAAAAAACCTTCAATTGCCTAAGCAAATTAAGTGAAAGTTGTTATAGTAATTTTTTTAATAAAAATTTGTTTTAAAAAGCAACAAGAAAATAATCTCAAACAAAACCTTAGTTTACTAATTGAAATCCCTTGCAATTTTCTTCATATAGAAATTCGAAGCTTGAAGTTTGGTTTCTAAGCATAGCTTTTTACAAAGATCAAAAATAGCACTCCATGATTTTCGAAAGCGCATCTTAATCACGAGAAAGTATAGTGGGCAGATCGGACAGCGAAAATCGTCCGGATTTGCTGCGGTTTTACTGAGTATTTGATATGCGTTTACAAATACTAAAAAAAGTGCTTAGTATTTGTTGTGCTTTTATTAAATATATGTTGCATTTTATTGAATATTTATAATGTTTTTACTAAGTATTTGTAAAAGCACAACAAATGCTCAGTAAAATAGCAACAAATCTAGACTATTCTAGTACTCCAGTCTCCGCACAAAATAATTTCTCTTTAACCACACTCTATAAGAGTTTAAATTAGGCAATCAAATAATCTTATGGCTTGAAAATATGTAACTTTTTAAGCTTATTTGGTTCTCGAAAAATGCAAAAATAAAAAAAATCTATCATATTTCGTAAAAATATTGGTGAATTTTGAGTTTCACAAATATCGCCTCCAAATTAGAGGAACTAATAATCTCAATGGTTCTACAAAAATTGGATAATATTGTAACATCTCATCACATCAAAATTTTTATGATTTATTTCTTCACACAAAAAAATAAAAAAGAATTTGTTTTTAATATTTTATATAACTTAATAATATTTTTTAAATTCTAAAAGACAAAAGTCACCATCAACTCTTCTCTAATTACATAAATGCTCACCTCAAATGTCGTTTTCTTCATAATTTGTACTTTTCTAGGCTTTAACTTAGGTGCAATATGATCTTTTTATAAGACTTTTTTGAAATTTTTAGTATTATGCTTATGTAGGAAATTGAAGAATATTTAATAGTGAAATCATGAAGTAGATGAAGCATATTTTGAAAGCAATAGTACATAAGTACATTATTATATTTAAAAGCTATTTGTATAAATAATTAATTAATGAATGAGGACATTTCCTTAGTTAAACTTTATCAGATTATAAATTTGTAAACAGTAAAATATTATCATTTAATTATAAGACAGTGACTACCAAAAAATTGGATTTTCGCAGTACATTTTTTTTACCTTTCTCGGCGGTTATAGCCGCCACTATTTTCATTGCAGCGGTTGTAGAACCGCTACATAACCGCTGTGTTTGCAATGCGCTGCAACGGCATTCCGCAGTGGTTCGAAGACATGCGGGGAAGATTTTTACGGAAAGCATATTTTGTGGCGGTTATATCCGCTGCAGATGTACAGAATTGCGCCGGTTATAACCGCGACAACATTGAGCGAAATCGACCGAATTTCAGTTTGCGGCGGTTTTCTGGATCGAAGGCACGGTCGGCCGGGATTCGCAAGAGGAGAAGATTTTCGTCGCAGCTATCTGGATTCGCTCCCGTTCGCGCGAGCAAGAGCGAATAGAGGAATTAGGGCTTCAAGTATCTTAAAGTCACAGATGGGCTTTGCCGACGGTTTTAATTGGTGCAATTTGCACCGATTTTAACCGATGCAATTGTGTTTAAATTTCTGATGCAAAACGTGATTTTGGCAGCTGTTTTTAAAACCGGTGCAAAGAAACACTGTGATAGGACTTGTTTTTTTGTAGTGATATATATATATATATATATATATATATATATATATATATATATATATATATATATATATATATATATAGTCAAGAATTTACATACTACCACTAAATTTCATCTTTTTGTATATTTAATATTTAAATTTTTTTATTTATTACACATAAAAAGATGAATTTATTTCCAGTTAATATTAATATTTATTTTTATATAATTTATAAATTATTTTATTATAAGAGATTTATAAAAACATAAAAGTTCAATAATATGTACATTACTCTCCCCCAAAAACTTTAATTTGATATATTTCTCTTAGTGAAAGGGTTAGAGTATAGCTCTAGTGACATATATAGAATATTTGGTCACATGAAACTCTAGCCTTTCGATAACTCTTTTATAGATCCTAACTTATATTAAAAAAAGTTAGAGATAGACTTAAAAAAATTTGATTAGAAAGTACTAAAAATGATAATTTTATTATATTTATATTGATATTTAACTCTTAATAGGATACAATGAAGAGAAATGATTCGTATAACCGATCGATCTCACATAATGAAATAAAGACTCGTTGCTACTATTTTTATATAGTACTAGTTAAGTACTAAATATATTTCTTATTATTATTATTATTGCTCTGTTCTTTTTCTCCTGTCAGCACTTTGAGAAATTATTATGTGTGGACGCTGGACCGTCCATATGCGAATTAGAGCACCTCACGTCAGCGGTACATAGCAAATGAGTGATGTGGCTCGCTCTGATTCACTTTGGGACGGTGTCCGTATCCACACAGAATAATTTCATCAGCACTTCACATGTCTGGAAAGCCTGGATCATTAGTTGGGCGACACAAATCCAAATTCTGTAGTCCTAATAATAATATTAATAGCATAAATTAATTGAATATTACTTCCCGCCAGCACCAATTCTCTTGTCAAATAAACAAAATTATTAGCAGAGTTCTAATATGAACATCTTCAGATAATCTGTCATTGTATAAAAAATTGGAGGAAGGAGACAGTGATAAGAAGAATAAAAAATGAACAGATTGTCTTATCTGAGGATATCACATGTGTATGTCACCTTGCGAATAATACAGACTTTCACTGTTTTTTTTTTAAATATTGTCGCGCCAAACTTTATTTTATTTTTATTTTATTTTCCAAAAAAAAAAAAACTTTATTTTTTAAATGGATAATTATTATTCCGAAAATTAAAGCGGCGGAAAACAAAAATAATGATTTAAAATTTCTCTTTAAACATAGGCTTTAAAAATAAATATCACATTCACATATATTTATTTATGTAAGTTTTCAAACAATGTGTTTTGAACGGATGGCTATTGAATGATTCAGAGTAAAAATAATGTATTGTTAATCAATTATTTATATACTTCAAGATAATATTTTTGTTTATTATTATAATTTTATTATTATATTAATATAAAAATATATTGAAGATAAAAAAAAGTTCATTTTAATCAAAAATTACTTCTAATAAAATATAGATATTCTATTTTACAATAATTCTATATTTTTTTTTTGTTTTTGTATCTATTTTTATTTTTAAATTGTTTTTAAAAATATATTTAATAAATGTATTTTCTACCTATTTTATTTGTAAATTATTGTTTAAAATTTATTTTAGCAAGTCACCCATTTAACAAACAACTTAAAATAGTAAATTTTTTTAAATAAGTCGTATATTATTTTGGCGAATGACATATGACATAGTAAATTTAAATCAACATAAGTCGCCTATTTGATGGACTACTTTCCTACTTTTAAATTACTGTTTTTTCAATACTTAACTACATTATTAAAATTTTAATAATATCTAGTTTAAAAATTTTCTCAAAATTTAATTTTTATACTAATAAAATACTTTTTATCCAAACCTAATCTATCCTAAGTGTTAGGCTTGTATTTGATTGAAAGAAATTTTTAGTTTAAGTAGTTCATTTTGTTAGAAATTTGGGATTCAATTCCCGGAAGTTGAGGTCTTATGGCCAGAGCCAGCCTCAGAACCTAGGTCTCAATTGAACACTAAAAGTTAGTGCCCCGAACCAAGTTAGTGCAATGCGAATCTGGTCTTACCCCGTTGGATGGAGCCAGTATGATCAAACGGGCGCCGTTCCTTGCTGAGCTGGTTAAGTGGATGGGGCCCGCTTGACAGCCGCCATTCATATGGCCGAATCCCGCCGCGCCACGTGGCCAACGCTGGAGCTGGCGCCGTTAGAGGGTTTTAAATGATTTAAAAATGTTTTTTTAATCATTTAAAATCTAAATAAAAAAAATGTATGTTTTCTATAATAAAATTGAATTAAAAGAATATAATTTATTTTAAAATATATATTAATTTGAAATCAATAAAAATATATATAGTTTAATTTAACAATAAAATTAATTTAAGTGATATTAAATATTAATCATTCTTAATTATTAATTAAATATTAAATATAACTTAGATATTTCTAAAGTATTAAATATTTAATGTTATTTTATTAATCAGATAATCAAACTTGATATTTAATTTTGAATTAAATTTAACTTTAAATATTTATATTTTAAATAATTTTCAAATAACATTAATATTTAACTCTTTAACTAATATTAAATTAAAGTTAAATTGAAAATAGTTTTAAAATTCCTAATAAAGTTATTTTTTAAAAAAAATAATTTTAAATTCCAGATAATAACTAAAACTTTATTTAATATTATTTAATATTAATTCTTAAGGTTTAATTAATTTTAAATCAATTTAAATGCTTTAATTAAAATTAAAACTTTAAAAATTCATATTAAATTCAAGTTCATAAAAAAAATTTAAATAATATATCAAAAATTTTGAAAGTCAAAATACTTTAATTTAATATTAACATTAGAATTTAAATGTTGAGTTATTTTGAATGATTTAAATTATTTTAATATTAAAATATTTAATTAGTATTTGATTAAATATTATACTTATTATTTTGAAAATAAAAAATTTTTTTCAAATAACTTTGAAAATTAGAGATCTCTCAAATCCTAAAATTTGTTTTAATAATATTTTCAAATTATTATATTTTGAAACTTTTATCTTTATATATATCTATATATATTTTAATCTTAATTTAAAATTATATGTATAAATTAAATCTTTAATATTTGAGGGATCCCTTTGAAATTTCAAGCCTTGGTTGAATATAGATGAATGGGACTAATGGGGATAATAAGTGAATAATCATTTTTTTTATTATTCACTAATTTTGTCTTTAAATTTAGTCTTTGCATGCTTAGGATTGTGCACCCACCACTTAGATTTAGGCTCTCCTAGATCTAGAATTTGTTTGGTGTGATTACATGCTATGTATGTTAGTCCAAGAGTTAGAGAGGACAATTGATTCAAACCTAGCTAACCTAGTGACATTAAGGACAATAATTAAGGACATGTTTAGAAAACTTAGAGAAATTCTAGAAATTAGGATATACATCCTTTTAACTCAAAACATTGAACACTTGAACTTAGTGACATGTCCAACCCATAGAAAAAGTTTTACTGATTTCTGAAATCATTAAGTCCCTTAATTAACCTAATTAAGTTTGAGCCTTAATTAAGCGTCTAAACCTTCCAGAAAATGTAATAAATCAAATTTAAATCCAAAAAATATGTGTAAGCCCTCTAACTGACCAAAATTCAGTCCTTAACCCAAGAAAATTAAAATCCAATTGATTTGACAGCAAATTAAACCTTAATTGAATTTTAAGCAAAAATCAATATTTAATTAATATAATTAATTAATAATAATTAAAAATTCCAAAAATTTCTCAAACACTTGGGAATCTCTTCTTAGGTCATTTCTGACCTTTGGAGTTGATTTCAAGGAGTTTGGGCTTCATTTGGAGAAAAATCACAAAAATGCCCTCTAATTAAGTAATTTCAAAAATTCAATAATTACCCAAACTTCAAAGCTTCATAACTAATTCAAGAAAAATCCAAATCACTCAAACTCACTTGCATTCAACTTCTAACAAGGTCTAATATTTATTAAAAATATTAAATTCCAGAAATCTGTAATATTTCAAAAAGTCAACAAACCGGTCAAATCTAGGTCAAAACTAGTTCAAAACTTCAAACATTCGTAATAAAATGTAGAAAAATCCGATTTCAACGTACTTAATGTCTAACTGATCGTAGTAAGGTCTAGTATTTTAATAAAAGATTAAATTTTCATAAAACACTTTTAATCAAAAAGTCAATTTTCAACGTCTTAATTAAATGATTAAAATATTCCAAAAATTCATAAAACTCAAAATCACTCTAAAACTCCAGAAATGTCTAATCAACCCTTAAAATCAGTAATCAACCAATTTTGATTAAAATTCATTAACTTTAAAACCTTAATCAACTTAAGCCACTTAATTATACCGGGTACCACTGGGTAACCCAGGCCTACGAGGCTATTAACTTAGCCCCAAGGAAGGTGAAATAAACTTCACGGCCTCGGTGTGAAACAAAGGTGATATCCAACAAATAATTAAATAAATCTTAAAATTAATCTTAAGCCATTAATACTTGAATTCAAACTTAAATACCTTAAGCCTTTCAACCAATTGAACCTTAATCAACTTTAATTAATGATCCTATTTAGGAAACATCAAAACCACACAGCCTACCTCACACACTTTAGATGGTTTGCTAGGACAACCGACTCTAGTTTTAGGCTAGGCAGGTGTTTACTTTTTGCAGTTGTGTGCCGGATTTTTGAGTTTTCACTGCATGTTGTTTGCTAGTTTAGAATTGATTGATTGTTTATTTATTTACTGCAATCTGTTGAGCACTTTAAATTTCAACTATTAACTGCTTGAGATCAAATATTAACTGCTTGAGGATTATATATAACTACTGATTATTAGGATAACCTTGCAGGATTGAGTCTAGATTTTTTTATTTTAAATTAATGTAAATTTGATTGAATAAGTTTGTATTTATTTGAAATGATTTGAGATTGGGATATTTTATCCAAATGGATATATCCTAAATGGTAGCGCCGATAGTGTCGGTGCTGTCGGCGCTACCATGCCACTGTCGGTGCTGCCAATGACGTTGTCGCTGCTAGCGTTGAGCTCACTGACTTGTCGTCATCGTTCCGATCGAAAGTTATGATAGCTCAGCGTTTGAGCTTGCCATTCGGTTCCAACAACTGGAACCGTGTCGAGCCATTGACGACGTCGACCTCACCTACTCATTGTCATTGGTGTCATCATCGTCGACTCGACAAGCCGCTGACACCTCACCCCGCATGTGCTGTTGCCTACGACCTCAAGTCTCATTTTTTGAATCAAATTGTGTATGCGGGTCGGTTCTGGGCTCAAATACCTGACTTGTTTGTAAAAATGAGTTGAGTTCAGAATGAGTCAACTAGAGTAGGGTCAATTCTGGGTTCTACCCAAACTCAACCCATGACCCAAACCCAATCCATGACCCGATTTTGGTAGCCCCTCATATTTGAATTATTATTGTCCTAGGATTACCTCTATCCTTAAAGGATTGCATATACACGATTCATGGTTAAATAGGCTAAACTTAGGCCTAGGTGCATGCCATACGATGTACTTTGTAGGTTTTTTTTTTCATGAATCAGAGTTTTAAATTTATGCGGATACCGTTAAAGCTCCTCACATTAATGCACCTAAATTTCTGAACAAGTAGGCATATGTAGTTCATACTAAGGTCGGTTCGATCTTATTTCTAGCTCTCCTTTGTAGGCATGTTGTACTTTGATGATCCACAATAATGGGCTTCATGCTTTTGTAAGTGCTTGTGTTGGTGCTAAACAAAAATGGGCTTATGGGCATCACATTTTTGTTCGTGTTTGTGTTGACTCCTACAAAAGATAGATAGAAGTGCTTACCTGCAGAAAATAAAAAGAATTTGCAATCACTTGGTAAAGAAATAATTGCAAATAATGCTACATAATCATATTTTGGCAAGGATTTTGTACTGATCTTATGAGCCAAACATTTCAAGGATCACAAAAATTTGAAAAACTATTACGTGCCGAGTCTGGAATCTGGATGTAGCTCACATCTGAATTCCAATGTGTACAATTCATGTGACTTGTAGATATTGTGTGTATAATACACACCTTGTGTACAAGTGATGTAATTTGTACACATTGAAGTTGGAATGCATACAAACTCCGCAGGTAATAATTTCTCCAAAAATTCACTCTCAGGCTGATCTGAAACTCAACTGAGTAAAACTGTAAAAACATACACAAAAAGCATACGCATAAAAGCCCTGTTAATGTTCATTAACATGTCGGTATCAAGAATACAATAAAATAATTTTGTATATGGGAAATCATAAGCCAGTTACGTTTCTGTGCACCTATACAAACACTAGGCAAACAATTCCTATTTTAATTAAAACTACTTTAGAAGCCACAAATAATAACAAGTATAAAGGCATTAAAAAGTAGGCATAAAATCAAGTGCAAGTTTTACATTATACCATGTAAGTATGATAGGGAAAGAAGTGAAGAACTATTGAGAAAAAAAAATTAAAAACTATTTATATAATGTCTTTTTAAAGTAGTGATTATAAATATGTTCAATTCCTTCTATTGGATTACTTTGGATCAAATTTAAGTAATAAAATCTCCCGCAAAGCGTAAACAGACATGACCGTCATTGTCATCAAAGTTGATGTTCATTGTTGCCACCAAGTATGTTACTTATCACCATTTGCAACCTGGACACCCATTATAACCAACAATGTTGAGTTTCAACACCAAAATTCATGCCATTCATCACCATCAAGGTTAGGGGTGTCAATTTTTGGCATGACCGGAAAATCCGACTTGAACCCTACAAGAAAATTTCGGGTTCAGATCCTGATTCTCGACCCATTTTGAATTTTGGGTCGGGTTCGGGTTGACTTGAAAACCCGAGAATGACTCGGTTTTGACCCGACGACTCCTTCACAGCAAGAGAACTCTCGTCATTGCTTCTGATCAAAATGGTGTAACTTCCAATCCGATCGGAAGGAGCGAAATCGAACAACAACGGAGTGAAGCCGAACAACAACTTGGCAGGTCGGGTTCGTGTCAACTCAAACCCTCAACGGGTCGAGTTTAGATTCAAAAAAACTGACGTATTTTACAAAAACGGGTCGAATAATACAGGGTCAGTTATGAGTTTTACTCCAAGCTGACCCGTGACCCGAAATTGACACCCCTAATTAAGATCCACAATTATCATCTATGCCAAAATTGACACCCGTCAACGACACCAATATTGATTCCCACCATATCAATTAAAATTTCGTTTAAAAAATAATAAAAAAATCGTCCCAAACCAAACCTAAAGCTTACGCCCACCAAAGAAATGAATGTTCATGCGTGTCAATAACACAAACATACATTCCATCAAACACGAGACAGTCTCAATGCTTATCCTCCCAAAAATAGCTAAGAAAAGTTTAGCCACTAATCCTTTACTGCAAATAAAGCTTGGCAGTTCCATTCCAACCCCAACTGACCCAAATATATTGTTTTCTCCTAAACAAAATCTTCAATCCCTGAGAAGCCCCAACAAGGAGACAATTTCCTTCTCCAATGAGCCTCAATTGCCTTCTATGTGAGAATGGTAGAAGCCCTGACATCAATGGGCAATGCTGCCATTGCTATGGACTCGTTCGCTCAGCCAATTTTTCTCCCCCTCCTTTCCCCAGTTTTCGAAGAAATAGCTCCATTGAATCAAATCGTTATAAAGGCCATCATAAGCTTGCCAATTCAACGAGGGCTGTATCGAATAAGTTCAGCAAGCAAACCCTAAAGCCGCTAGCAACCGGCGAGCCACGACTTGTGCGGAGCGGCGGAATGCGACGAGATTGGAGCTTTGAAGATCTAAGGAACGTCCAACGAAATGCCCGAACAAGCTGAAATGAGTGAGATGTGAAGTCTCTTAATATCTAATGTGAATTTTTGGAAATTTTTAGAATTTGATTAGTATTTTATTGGGCATCATTCTAAGATTTCGTTTGGGGAGAGATTATTACGTGTGAAGTCCGGACATAGTGTACTGTTCGGATTTGTGAATGTGTACATTAAAACTTCAGGGAACAGTAAAAACACAATGATGAATAGTTACTGCATTTTTACTGTTCAGAATCACCCAAATTGAATTGTTCTTTGTGTTCAGACTCCGTACGTAGTGATCTCTCTCGTTTGGGACAGTTTTCTTACTGTTTTATGAAGTAGATTTTAAGCATAAAAATTTCTTGAATTAGAATATTTTATAATGAAAAATTGTTTTAGAAAGTAGTAAGAAAGTTGTTCCAAATGAAGCCCGAAATAAACAAATTTGCTAATCTTATACATTAAAAATTTTAACAACTATGTTGGTCTAAGAGTAAAAAAAACATTTGGTTTCAATACATAATTAACCGTGAGTTTATTTGTTTCTAATTACATGATGTTGGTAAAAAAAATTGCATTGTTCTAATTTATGTTATGTATTTGTTGGGTATATTGTGGTTTTATCATTGCTTTGAGGGACAATTTTTTTGTAAAACATTAAATATATTTTTATTTACAAAATCATCAATTTATTATCTCTATTAATGGTTTTTCTTTTTTAAACACTAAAATTCATTACAAAATCTAAATATTTATTTTTTAATTTCTTAAATTCTCACCAATTTGATTGTGTTATATGAAAATATATGAATTTGATACTTAATTTTTTTGGGTAAGGATAAGATTTATAAATACATTTGATTTTAATGATATTTTATAATTTTTTCATTTATCAATATTGAACAAAAATCGTTTAACATAATTTCAAGATGATTTGATAGCACCATAAGCTCAATAGATTTATGAATGCTTTTAAAGATCATAAATGAAGATTTCGTTTAGTACGATTTTCTTATTGCTTCGTAAAGTAGGAAGAAAGCTATCTTAAATGAAACCTAAAATATTTTTATTAAGCTCTTGATACGAGTTTGTATATGCTCTATGATTCAAACAAATTTAAAAGAAAAAAAACAAATAGTTATAGCAAGTAAGATTCAAATGATTGTAAATTATCTATAAAACTAATTTGAAATTATCATGAGATATAAATAATTTTAAAAAATTGTTCTTCTTAAAGAAGAAAACAACTAATAAATTCCACAGCTAATGCATTCTAGCAAATCAAATTAATGCATCATATGTTATGGTATTATAATCATATAATTTGATTTAACATAAAGAGCATATAACGTATTATATTATATATTCTTCATAGTCATCGCTACAAATAAGTCAGAGCAATCATCAAACTATATATGCTAGGAGAAGTTAATCAAGTTAAGGTTTTGTTTGGGACGGTTTTTTTATTTCTTCTTGAAACAGCTTTTTAATATAAAAATTACTTCTTTTTACTAAAAAACTGTTTTAAGAAGCAGTAAAAAGCTATCCCAAATGAAACTTAAATTATATTAAAATTTAAAATGAAATACATTACTATAGCCCTTAGAATCTCATACATGAAAAGTTTTTATCTTTGGTGTAACCGACTTGAGCTTCATTTGTGATAGCTTTCTTATTACTTTATAAAGTTGTTTTTTAGTATAAAATATTTTAGTTATGAAATATTTAATATAAAAGCTGCCTTAAAAAAACAGTAAAAAAGTCATCCCAAATAAAGTCTTAATAGTTGAAACAATTTTGAGAAGCGCTCGCATAATTGATTCAACATTATTTACAAGATTTAGGCTTCGTTTGGTACAATTTTCGTAATGCTTCTTAAAACAGCTTTCTAGTACAAAAGTTGAAATTTTTGCACTTAAAAGATGCTTTAAGAAGCATTAAAAAAGCTGTCTCAAACGAAGCCTTAGAGTGTTGTGTAAGAGTGGTTACATTCATATAATTTCTGCAACATGCATCAACCAATATCTCGCATATAATTTAATGAAGTTGGTATAGTTCATTGAAAAATATAACTTATGTATGATGTATCAACCTATAACTTCATGAATTTCTTCTTTCCAATGATGTGCATGAGTGCTACATTAGGCCACTATTAGTCGGCTTTTTTAATGATCTCATGGAATTTGGAGGTGGCCAATTGGACAAATAATTCACCCAACACAACTACGACCAGGACTTTAGATCATTCAAATGTTATAAGCACACATTCAATAAATCAAAAGATTTCTTATATTGCTATCTGACCATATAATGAGAGTATTCAACTATTGAAATCACTATGTGATTCCACTTCCCACTCGTATCTTGGATATCATGTTCAGCCCAATAACTAAAGCAAGTTATCGAATCTCAAAGGTTGCGTCCTTCATAATTTAGTACTCACCATTATTATCATCATCTAAATCGGAGTATTGTATTTTAATCGCGCTAAATAAGTACCGGAATACTGTATTTTAATCGCGCTAAATAAGTACCCAAATGATTGAAGAAGCGTGAACCAGATTTAACGGATGAAAGTCTTGCTCAAACTTATTCTAACTTAACATGAATTATTACAAAACACTTCTTCAATACTTTTTTTTATACAAATTGACATAATCGATTGATGAAAGGTCAAATAGGGTTCAAATAAGTGCTCGAATAAGATTTGAAGAAGTTCAAATGATGCCATAATGCATCAAAGTTAGTTAGAATATTTCTAAATCAACATTTGAGGATGTATGAAGTTTCATAAAAAATGTCAATCATTTCTAAAAAATGCTCAGATAAATTTCAAACATGAATTGATGATTGTTGCGATTGTTATTCGGTGATTTATTCGTGGTTCTAACTACAAATGTGGTTAGATTATGGTTTTAACATGATAACTAGCATGTAGCTAAAATTTAACATCCAAAGAATTTAAATTTTAGAGTATGAATCTTGTTTTCAACTCAAAAGATAAGTCGATAAATATCATTAACCTTTGAAGCAAGAGCAGAACCAACCTTAATTTTTAGAGGGGGAAAGCTTATAAGTAAATGTGTAGAGATTTTTTTTTTTCATAAATATCTTTACAATCAAAATTTGTTCCGGATATTGAAAAAATTTGGGGGAAAAGCTTATAAGTAAATGTGTAGCGCTACTACTCGACCCTTATTTGTTCATATACTTGATCATTGTACGTTTCGGAGATATGTCAGAAGTCCAAGGGGGTAGTGCCACATTATCAGTGTAAACGTATCAGTGTCGTATCAAATGAGTATCCGTGTCCGACACATATCTAATACATCACACATTCATTAATAGGTGTATTGATGCAACATAGGGCTATATTTATATAATTCTTTTAATAAAAGAAAATAAAAATATTATAGGTATTTATTTAAAATATTTTGCTTTATTTAACACAACTAAAGAACCCCCGACTTAACCAACCATCAAATCTTCATCATATGGACGTCCAGGATCATCCCAGAGCGTCTAACAATTCCGCTCCGTCATGACCCCGAAAACCCTAACGCCTCCATCTCTAACTTTTATATATCACGCTGCCTCTCTCTCTCTATAGCCATGCCATTCCTTCTCTGTTACCACTATTTTCATAGAGATATAGTTGAATGGTTTTAATTCTGAGACCTGGAGGGGCTGATGATGATTGATCGGAAAGATCTAGCGGATTTCTGTGAGGCTACTAGCCGATGATCGCAGTAATTTGTTGTTACACACACTGAAGCCTCTCCATCTCTCTTTCTCTTCTCGCGATCGGTTTTAAACTTTTTTATTTCTTGTTTATGTGTTGTTAGTTATGATTTAAACTGGGATAATTGATAAGATGCGATTCTTTGAGTAGATATGATCAAACAGATTTTCTCCCGCTCCGTTTCTCGGTAACAACCAAAACCCTAGCGGCTTCTTCTCTTCTCTCCATCACTCATCCATTCCTTTCAGTTATTTTTTTGTGTTTGTTTAGATGATTTGCATATTTGAATGCTGTAAGGGATGATGATGGTTGATCGCGAGGATTTGGTGGATTTCTGTGAGGCCTTGAGTCGGTGATTATTTCGTATTATTTGTTACACAAGCTCAAGCCCAACATCGGGCTCTTATTTGTGATTTGAACTGTAAAAATTCTATCTGTGCAATGATGAGGTTAGGAAATTGGTGTGCAGTGGCGATTTTAATTGCCGTGAGCTTTTTTCACCAAATTATACGACTTCTCTTTCCGCTGAGCTCAGATCCCCTTTCTATGGTGATTTACTTTTAGTGCTGTTTTGAGGTTTTTCATCTGTTTTATATATTTTTTGAATTATATAAATATAATTAATATTAATTTTCAATGGTGTCCTTTTAAAATTAAACCATTTAGGCCTATTAAGATAAATTCAGACACACATGTGAAGACTCAAACTCAAGACTTATTGGTTGATAATCAAAGCAAAAAAAAAAAAAAATATATATATATATATATATATATATATATATATATATATATATATATATATATATATATATATATATATATATATATATATATATATATATATATATATATATATATATATATATCAAGGTGAGCTGCATAAAGCATATAAATCTTTGTTATTTGGGTAGCTTCTCTCTTTTGCTTTTGCCTTAATTTATGATGCAACTTAAAATATTTGATATCAAATTGGTGCAATATAAAAATATCTAAACCAAGTAAGAGAACATTAGGTATGCAAATTAAACACCTTCTTTTTAATATATTAAAAACAAACACAACAATAAACATAGCACAACAATACTTATAACTTCTAATAGAAAATGATATAGCAACACCTTACAATTTCAAATAAAAAAAATACAACAATCAATACCTTACAACTTCAAATAAAAATGAAACCACAGCTTATGATTAATCAAAGTTTTGAGAAGAAAGATAAAGAGGTGGAATAGAAATCGTGGAGAGAATAATATATAAAAATTTGAGACAAATATAAGAAGGAATGTAGAAGAAGATAGCTCGTAAGCTATGGCAAAATTGGAGCAAATTCAGCATTCAAACCAGGCCATACATGGAGAAGTTAAAGAAATTTAGCCCTAATTTATAGGAGGAAGTGTGAAGATCATTTATTATCCCACATACCACCGAAACAATCACTAAAATCCCTTCAAATCAGTCCATACATGAAGAAGTTAAAGCAAACTGTAAAGGAATCAGCAAGGGGAAGATACCAGCAGCCAATAGCAGGGAAACCAAGAAAACAACATGAAAACTGAGCAGCAGCATGGGGAAATTAAACAATTATTATGGGAAGACAAAACAACCATATGAAGAGATCAAACAAAATCACACGAAAAAGAGAGTTAGAAATATAAGTGGAAATATATATATATATATATATATATATATATATATATATATATATATATAGAATAGTTACCCTTGACTGCATCAATTTATGACATACCATTCTAGATCATGCACTAAAACTTCTAAATCATGTCAAAAGCAAAGATAATCAAATGATTTAATATAAGCCAATATAAATAAAAAATATTTTTAATCATTATTTCACCGATTAAAATTATCAATTGCCTCTAAACATCATTAATTTTATTTGTATTTAGCTTATACCTCTACTTATACAAAATAACAACCATGTTCATAAAATCAAAACCATCAATTCAAAGCATTTTAATTACGTCAATCTATGATAAAACTTCAAAAAAAAAAAAAATCATAAAATTATATTTGATGCAAATTTGAATAATGTTAAAATAGAACAAATAATAAGCGTGAATTAATTTTTTCCCATCTAAATCTCTTTAATTAAGCTTTAATAAGAGCTTGTATATGCTCTATGATTCAATCAAATTTAGAAGAAAAAACAAATAATTATAACAAATAAGACCTAAATGGTTGTAAATTACCTATAATATAAATTTGAAATTATCATGAGATAAATAATTTTAAAAAATTATTCAGGGATTATAATTTTCTTCATGAAGAAGAAAGCAATTAATAAAATTTCACAGCTATTACACTATAGTAAATCTAATTAATACACCATATGTTATGGTAAGAAAGGCGTCTCATTTATGATAGCTTTCTTATTGCTTTATGAAGTAGCTTTTTAGTTAAGAAATATTTGCACTAAAAAGCAGCCTTAAAAAACAATAAAAAAGTCGTCCTGAATGAAGCCTTAATACATCATACATAATTCATTAAGCATTTTTACAATATTTAGGCTTCGTTTGGGACAGCTTTTTAACTGTTTTGTAAAATAACTTTTTAGTACAAATATTTTTTGAACTAACTTTTATTTAGTAAAATAAGCTGATTTATAAAGCATTAAAAAAACCACCTCAAACGAAGCCTAGTGTAAGAGGGGTTACGTTCATACAATTTCAATTGTATCAACCGAGATCTCAAATATAATTTAATGAAGTTGGTACAGTTCATTGAAAAATATGAGTTATGTACGATGCATCAACCTATAACTTTATGAATTTCTCCTTTTCAATGTTGTGCATGAATGCTACATTAGGCCACTTGAAAAGGGGGCTTTTTTTTTAATGAGCAATTGGCCAAATAATTCACCAAACAAAACTAGGCCTATAGATCATTGAAATGATATAAGCAAACTTCCAATAAATTAAAAGATTTATCATATTGCATCTGACCATATAATGAGAGTAATCAACTATTGAAACCACTCTATGACTCTACTGCCCACTCATATCTCGGATATTATGTTCAACCCAATCGATAAAGCAAGTTCTCAAATTCCAAAGGTGTGTCCTTCAGAATTGAGTACTCAACATTATTATCATCATTTGTAATTCTCAATAACAATTGATGAATGAGCGCAATAGAAAATTGTATTTTAAGAGCGTTGAATAAGTACTTCAAATGATTGAAGATGCATGAACCAACTTTAATGCATGAAAGCGTTGTTCAAACTCATTCTAACTTAACGCGAAAAATTTATGCGAACCTTCTTCAATACTTTTTTGAAGACATTGACATAATCGATTGATGAAAGGCTAAAAATGGGTTTGAATAAATGCTCGAATAAGATTTGAAGAAGTTCAAATGATGCCATAATGCATCAAAGTTAGTTGGAATATTTCTAAATCACAATTTGAGGATTCTATGAAGTTTCAAATAAATTTCAAGAATGTTTTCAACCCAAAAGATAAATCGATAAATATCATTAACCTTTGAAGACATTGAGTAAGGAGAGACTGTCACCGTAAATTCTTACCACAAGTTGAAGGCCTACTCTTGTCATTCAATCCAAATCGAGAAGATGATGGGAAGAAGAAGAGTCAATGAGCACCGACAATCAAAACTCATTTTTTGATAGATTTTCTAACTATTTAAATTTCACATTTTTAGAAGAAAAACATCTTAAGAACTGCTCGCCTGAATTTAATCTTCTAAGTTTATAAATACATTGACTTAGCGTAGGGGTGTAAGTGAGTCGAGTGGGTTCATGAGCCCACTCAAGCTCAACTCGTTAACCAGCTCACGAGTCGAGCTTAAGTCTATACTCGAGCTCGAGCCTAGACTCGAATGACTCGGCTTGTAAGCTTATTGAACCGCTCGATTAACTTAAAATATATTTAAAAATTAATTTAAATTAATATTTGGTATATCATCAAAAAATTATCTTGATTGTGCACGACTCTCGAGGCAAAATCAAGTTGGAAACTTCAAAAATTTAATTCGGGATCACATGAACTCCGATTTAAGCAAACTTACAGTCAAACTGAGCGTCTCAGAAATACGAACCCATCGACACCAAATTTGACTCAATCCGAGCTCAAATGAGTCCAAATTAAGGACCCGTAGCGCTATTAGAAAGTTCGAACCACAATTTGAGTTACCAAACGGTTTTGAAACATGACGTGCTTATAGTCGAATCGGGCGGATCGACGAGACAAATCCATCGAGCCCAAGATAGTCGAATTCCGACATCATTAAGACCTTCAAATGTCTGACGAATGGTACACGATCAAGGGATTCAATATCGGCCGTCCATCCAACCACTCCCCATTTACCCATGATCTCTCACCTATTTACAGGTCACACTACTCCAGATTATCTATAAATAGACCCCTCATTTCTCTTGAGAGGGGGCCCAAGCAAGAAGAAAAAGAGAAGAGAAGAATATTAGGAGGTAAGAAACTCCTCGACCACTGTCGTTGGAATTCTGTCTGAACGATGTCGGAATTCTACCCGATTTTCGAACGACGCAGGAATTTTTCCCGAATGACGCCATAATTCTATCCGAACGACGCCATAATTATGCCCGAACGATGTCAGAATTTTGTCCGACTTGCACGAGACGCCGGAATTCTAATCGATCTCCATGTGACGCCTAAACTCTGCCCGACATTGTAATTGAATTTCAATTTATAAGAGATTAATTGTAATCTGATCGTCCTAACTTTTACGAACGAGTTAGCTTTTTGTATCTCAAGCAAATATTAGTGGAGCTTTTTCAACTGGGCGTGGACCCGTGATTTTTTTCCTCTCAAGGGTTTCCACGTAAAAATCCTGATGTTTCTATTTCTCTTATGTTTGTGTGCTAGATATCCGTACAACGCTGAGACTGAAATTTTCTAAATCTATCATCGTATATTTTAGCCCGCAAAAATATTATATAATATTTTTTAACCTTTTAAAATTAATTATATATTAAAAACTGAAATTTTAATTAAAAACTAAAGAGATTTTCAAATGAGCTCGAACCTATAATTGTTTTACCAAGCTAAGCTCAAACATAATAAATTAGAGTCTTGCACGAGCTCGAGAAGCTTAGTTTGATCAAGCCACTCCCCCGCCTGAGCGTCATCTGCTTCTCCCGCCGGTCCTTTTATCTCCATGTATCCGAAATATCCTATCCGACACCCGTAAGCTCTATCAATGTCTTCTGCTTGCGCGTTTCACAGAATCGTTTTCTTGGAAGAAGTTCATCGCTCTCCTCACCCTGCATCAATGCCCTCGTCGTCTACGTTTTTCATGGCGCCTCTCTCGAGAAGAGATGCTCTGCTGATCTGCACCGCCCCAATAAACCTAGCAGCGTTCTCCCCGGCCTCGCACGCTCGAGAGAGGAGGTTCAGGAAATCCATTGCCATCGAGGACTACAATACAACCTGTAAGTTTCCTCATTTTGGTTTTGGTACAGCTTTATTATTGGCTGAATTGATGTTTTTAGGTTTAATGCGTAGTTTGCCGCGGTATATTGGAGAGGAACATTCGCGTTACAAGTAGAGTAAGACATGTTTGTCCTGTTAAATTTAGAGAATGAATAGGGATATAGCTTTTGGCTCACAGGTGGATTAGGACGATATTTTTTTTCAACTGATGCTGTGTTCGTGGCTATGTGAATTACATTAGAAATTTGTGCTCTTTAATTCACCAGATCAAATCCCATTAGAGATCGTGAACTAGAGAGAGACTGCAATTTGGCCATATCCACTCATGGTTAAATTTGTTTTCAATTTAAAATCTTAAACCTATACATAAGGGTCAATTACTTATATTTCTACACCCAATATATTATTTAACTATCTAATATGAGACTAAATTTGTATTATCTTGTGGCTTAACATATCATAGGACGCCAAGCACACACTTTGAATTCTTATTTGATGGATCTAGTGTCTCCATTCAGTGCAATTGTTGGCAACCACTTAATCTTATGGACGAGCTGCTAGTTTTCTTTGCTGTCCCAACCACAGGCAATTCTGGGCTGGCAGTGGCCCAACCCAAAATTAAATTTAACGTCTCCCACCTACAAATGATGCTCATTGAACCCTTGACTAACTGAAATCACATAAACTTTAAAGTGGTTTTAAGAGACCTTATATGCATACAAAACTAAATCATTTGCCAGGGTTGGTAGAAGGATATGGATTTGGTGCTTCTTTAAACTTGTCCACTCAGGGAATATAAAGATTGGCTCTTCTTCTTAGGACCGATACCCTAAACCTTACGAATAAAGTTCAAAGATTTTTCCATTAATAGAATCATGCATTATAGAAAATTAATTACGAGAAGATGAAGATAATACAATGCACTTAAATTTTTTCTTCAATGAATAAATTCTCTAGTTCTATAATCATCTTCAAATCATTCAGCATGTCAGCATGCCACTCTAATGCTACCTCTGGCAAGCTACTAGTGAATAGTTTGAAAAGAAGGGCATCGCTTTACCTAATATTGTAGCATATTGAGCCAAATGTTGCATGAAGCTCTTTAGGCCATCAAACCGCTTAAATCTAAAGGGAATGAAACCTGAGGGAGAGTGGACATACTCATACTCAATGGGATAAGCATGACCTTTTGCCTTGGGCCATCCAACTTTTTACCCTTTTTGTCTTGGGCCATCCGACTTCATAGTTAAGATAGCTTGGTCAATGTTCTATCTGATTAAATCCTGAATCCATATGGGTAACAAACTAACTAGCTTAATGTTTGTCGTGGTGATTGATGAACTAATAGAGATACATGAACAACCAATGGTGCTACCCCCTTCTCCATCAACTGCTCTGATAATGTGGTACAGAGCCTTGTTGGCTCGATTATACTCGTGCAGAAGTGGTATTTGCTGACTTCATCAAGTTACCACTGTCATAATAATTTAAGCTGGTCATTTTAATTATTTTACTCAGGTTAGTGCGAAGTTTAATTATTGTAGGGATAATCTTAAGCTTTTATTTATGTTTTAGTTTTTGAGATTTTGGTTCCACTCTTTCTACAGTATGATGAATTACTGTTCTTCAGTTTTCTGATCTTATTCTGAATCAGCTGAAGGACTAAAGTACTACGATGTTGTTGAAGGGAATGGCCCGATAGCTGAAAGGGGTGCTGTGGTCAAGGTTAATTTAAAACAAAGAAGTTGAAATTCTCTTTGTGCATCGTGCATCAGTGTGTTTCTTTGGACTAATTATTCTGTGCGGACACTAGACGGAGAGAACCGTCTGGATTTGTTGTGTTTTTACTGCCCTTTTGTTGTGTTTTTGCAAAAAGACAATAAAAGGGCAGCAAATATTTAATATTTAATTGAATATTTGTTGCGCTTTTGCAAAAGGGCATCAAAAGGCAGTAAAAATGCATTCATAATTGAATATTTGCTGCCCTTTTGTAAAAGCCCAGCAAAATGGTAGCAAAAGTGCAGCAAATTCGGACAATTCTCTCCGTCCGGTGTCCGGCACAGAATAATTTCTCGTTTCTTTGATACTTGTTAGATCCAGTTGAATTCTATGAACAGTTTCATTACAGGTGCATTTTGACTGTATCTACCGTGGGGTGACAGCTTTGTCCAGTCGAGAATCTAAACTGCTAGCTGGAAACCGTATTATTGCACAGGTTAACTTTGCAAAACTTCTTTGGTATCATTTACCAAGATGACTATAAGCACCTTACTCTTATTCTGATTTAGCTTGGATGATCAGTCCGTAATAATTATTCCCCAGCATTTAAGATAGTATCATAAATCAAACGAGCCAAGTATATGAAGCAACAACAATTTAATTAAGCAGAAACATGAAAGCCATCTTCAAAAATTGGGTGAACCGCATATTTTGACTATCAGGAAACCTGTCTGAAAATACAGTTTCCTGATTAAAATGGTATGTTAAACCAGCCTTCATTGTTTTGAGTTTTTTTCCATACAATTCTATGAATAGTGTTTCATTTTAAGGTAATTTTCTTCTTGATAAGGACATTTGTACTTAGACTTTTCTGCCACCATTTCCTATCTCACTGGAAGAAGCTTATTCTAACAATAGACTTGCTTCAAAGTTCTAAGCGATATCTGTTGTCATGACAAAATGTTTGAAAACATTCTAATGACTAGAATCAATGTTAGGGATTAATTAATATTCCTAAGAGTAGAAGGCAGGGTTGGAGCAGTAGTTAAAGTTGCCTTCGGTGTATTCTAGAGGTCCCAAATCCAGAGTTATGAAAACAAATTCTTTGTAAATATAGGAATAAGGGTGTGTACAATAATCCCTCCCCATATCCCCTATACACTTATCGAGTGCGTGGAAAACATGATTATGAAAAAAATCAGCGTTGTCACTTTGCTGAGTGATTACATGCTTGCATGTTCACCTTTTAGTGTTTTCCCTGTTCTGAGGAAAGAGGCATCGAAGTTAACTGGATAAAAGAATCTGAAGATAAATAGAAACCTTCTTTTCAGTTGTTACTAAATGCAAATTTTGTGCCTCTTTTTATCTTAAAATTTAAATGTTATTTCTATTGTAATCTATCTGAAACCTTAGCTTATAAGTAATTGGAAATGGTGAATTGGTAAATACAGAATAATCTTCACTAAACAAAAAGATTGGAGAATATAAGTGACTGATGGATGAAGTTTATGCTCTTATTCAAATTTAATCTTCTTCCTATTCTGCTGTTGGCTTGCTCATATATTTTTTTCTCTTTCTCTGCACCTTCATTTTAGACTGTTAACTTGGTTTTAGTAAACCAATACTAATTTTTTTCTTACCAGCCTTATGAATTTAAGGTCGGATCTCCAGCAGGAAAAGAAAGAAAGCGTGAATTTATTGATAATGCCAATGGGCTTTATTCAGCTCAGGCTTCACCGAAACCTCCACCAGCTATGTATACAATAACTGAAGGAATGAGAGTTGGGGGTAAGGTATGTTTTTTCTCCATTTTCTTGCTTATCAATTATTTTAGATTATCTTCGATATTGTGGGCATAGAACAATGGGTAAAACATCCTCATGCAAAGCCAGGGTGAAATAACCATTAAGGCCATAATAAGCCTACAAATCGATTTTGTTTGCGGTTTGATTTGGTGTTATATGTATATAAAAATTTAGTAAATGACATTTAACTCCTGCTTTGATAACATCTAAATATCAATAAAATCTTTCAGCAATTAGATGCGAAAAAAAATCATACTTTTTTGAGAGGATATTTAGGCCAATGAAGTCAAACTCACACACATTATATACGCAAGACTCGAATTCAAAGCTTCTTAATTAGTAGTCAAAGCTCTCAACTTATAGACCAAAGTCAACTGAGTTAAAAAAAAAATCATATTTATCATTGATCATCCCATCATCCTTATCTTTTTCAGATTTATCCCAACTGTTTGGCTTGGCTTTTAAAGTCCTAAATTTTCATATCTGATTTTCCGTATTTATGTGTAGAGAACTGTTATTGTTCCTCCCGAACTTGGCTATGGTGCAAAGGGAATAAATGAAATCCCGGTAAAAGACTGCTCTCACTTAACTACTTTCATTAAAAAATGTCAGGTCATTACAAAGCTTGTACTTGATCCCTTTTTCTTTATGCAAGAATTTCGTTTTTTACTGACAAAACGAAGCATATTTGAGATTCTTGAGACATTTTGTGATGCCTTATTGCCTAATTGGTCTCTTATCATGCAGCCAGAGGCGACCTTTGAACTGAATCTTGAGCTTTTGGAAGTGATGAAAACAACATAGGAAGAACCAATATAAGGTTTTTTTTTTTCTTTTCTAATCCAATCTGTTTGTGGTTTTCCTTTCTCCTCCTTGATTTCTGTGTAGGTTTTTCTAATCCAAATTTATTTACTTAATTTTCTGTAACATAACGATCTTCTTGCAAACTGTGCAATTAAAGGTCTCATTTCTTGTAAAAAATGTGCATTTCCATTTCCAAGTTCATAGTAATCTGTACTTATTTTATTGTTAAGTCAGGAGTTTAATTAATGTGCTTTCAAGAAAGTACTTATGCAGACTCACTTGTGGATTGATCAGTATTTGTGAATTATTTTATTAAATTATTTTATAAATTTCACTGTATTTTCTTCTATTTTTGTTTAATGGTAAAGTATAGCACTATCATTAGAAAATAATCTGAGAAATTAGTATTATAAATTTCACAATTATAAAAACATACATATTTTTATCATTGATTTATAATTTTCATAATAATTTAATCTTATATAATTGACAAAAATTTCACAATTATATTCTTTTTTTTGTTTGTTTTTTTTTTATTTTTGTTGAAATAAACTTGACCCTGACTCCCATAATATATTTTAGAGTTTGATCAAGGGGTTTTCTACAAAAGTTTTCATAGTACTTAGGAGATTTTTTTTTTTTTTTTCATTCATCATTGATTACACATATGTTACTAAGATTTTGAGAAAGTCGATCAATATTTTTTCCATGATTTTTGATGAATCAAATCTTTTCCATCCTCATAGATGTAGGCGAGTGAACTTAAATTATATTATATATATATATATATATATATATATATATATATATATATATATATATATATATATATATATATATATATATATATATATATATATATATATATATATTCTCAAGTTGAAGAAACTTTAAATAATGTTAGACTATAAAAAAATCATAAAATTATATTTGAAGAAACTTTAAATAATGTTAATTCCAAATGAATATGCTTATCACAATCAAATTTAGGCTTCGTTTGGGACAGCTTTTTTGCTGCTTTCTAAAACGGAGTTTAAGTACAAAATTTTTTATTTTTGTACTAAAACTCCGTTTTAGAAAGCAATAAAAAAGTCGTCCCAAACGAAGCCTTAATGTGGAAAAAAAGCAGCTAATCCAACTGATACTGCACACTTAGGTTTTATTTGGGACAAATTTAGTACTGCTTTATAAAATAAATTTTTAGTTCAAAAATTTTTTGAGTAAAAAGCTATTTTAAATAACAGTAAAAAAGTTATCTCATACGAAATCTTAGACTATCCATTAAGAGACAATCAAAGCAAAAAATCCACTTTTTGTAAGCTCAACAAAAGAAGGGAAATCAGTAGGGCTCTTCTGATGCTTATACTTGTGCCAAGAAAATAAATAAAGAATAATAAAAAAAAAAACAAATACTTGTGTGAAGAAGAGTCCATAAAATTTGTAGGGCAAAGAAGAACAGTAACGATAATGGAAATTGAATTATCTTCATTTTCCACTTTGCTTAGCTAAAAAGCATAACATATTTAAGAAAACCATGAATTGAATGTGAATTTAACACTTAAAATTTCTTTAAAAACTCTTTTCAAATAATCTGCATAACAAAAAATCTATCAATAATTTAATCGCACAAATACAAGCTTAGGTAATATGTTGTTGGCAAAAAGTAAAGGGGAGTGAGTAAATCATTTAAGCAAAATGCTTAGAATCAACTCAAGCAATTCATGATCAATAGCCTCAACCACATAAAATGATAATTACATAGTGAGGGTATGTGTAGCCATACAATAAAAATCATCATATAACCGTATGTGCATTCAAGTAAAGCTAACTAGAAAGAAAATAGCTATTAATTTTAGATGGTTCAGCATCCAATCGATGTACATCCATGCTTTAACATATCATTGCTTGGAGAAATTATTCTGTGCGGAATCCAAACGTAGAGGATCTTTCGTATTACTGAACGCACTGCGTACGCTCTGCTTACACTGTGTATTTGTAGATACGCAACAAATAAGCGCAAATTCACAATTAATTATTTGCTGCTTATTTAATGCGTATCTACAAATACGTAGTATATACACAGAGCGTATGCAGAGCTTATGCATAGCGAACACAGTAATCCGGAATATCCTCTACGTTAAGACTACGCACATAACAATTTCTCCATTGCTTGGGATTCCACTCTCCTAATGATCTTGATATAGCAAAAAAATCAAACACTACTCACAAGCAAGGTAAACCCAATAAAAACTATGTTATACATATCTATATATCGCTAACATTTTGCACCTCGAGAATAAACCACCTTGTAAGTCGACATTGAGATCAAATAAATCTAGAGAAAAGTTTAATATGTTTTCTTTACGTTATTCTGTTGAGGACACTCACAAAGATGTCTACCGAAACAACAAAGATTATCATATACAATAACAACAACAACAAATCTTTATCTCATTACATAGGATCATATATAGTGAAATAACTATATATATTTGAAGTAAATCTAGTTAGAAAGTAAATAGATATTATTGTGGCTTTTATTATACTAAATGAAGTATTATTAGAATATAGTCCACTAAATTAGTCAACCAATAATGCTAAATCAATACAGTGATTAGAGAAGCATTAATCTTTTTTTTTCCAGTAAATGGATTGAGTCAGTTTTTGGCAACCCTAGCCAGTGATCTCTGCCCCTAGCTCATATCCATTAGAATATAAAAAGAGACAGAACGACAAAGATAAGATTCTAGGAAATGGAATAACAGATTATTCAAGGCTATATGGATTGACCCTCTGAAACAAGGCCTTGTACATGCCTAGAAAATCTGAAGTATATGGACTATTAAGAATATGCATGTATCAAATCAGTACATGAATAACCTAAAGTTGTAAAAGTTGGACAGCATATTAGCATGGAGAGTAACCTAACCGTTTTAATTTCTGTATTTGAATACCCATTCTTGCTGAAGTTCTACCGCTCTAAATGTTTTCACCAGGTGGTAGTTCAGCGAGCTTGGGAGGAGCACCAAGCACCTTTTCCATGTCAAATCTCACTTCAATATTCCGAATGCTGTAACCAACCACCATCAACCAATAGAGTAAATTTGCTAGTTCAGGTGCGCTAGTCTCGGTGACTGCTGTCTGGTAAAGAGAGAACAATCATGCCTCTTAGATTAAATCAGGACTTTCAACCATAACTAATAAAGTACATGAGATGCATGAATAAGACAAGCTATAAGAGCAAAACAAATACATGCTAACAACGATAACTCAATAACACTTCCTATCAGGTTATAAGGGCCAACAAATTTAACTTCCATGAATTACTATCGCTAGGTACCACTATCCAAAAAAAAAGGAGAAAAAAAAAAATGGATGCAATAACAGACTGCAGCACAGACAGAAATGATCGGACTACAATCTCATCATTATCCTATAGATTAAATGCATACGACTGAAATATTAAGTTACTATAAAAGCAAGAATAGAATTCAGCTAGCAATATCATCCATTCAATATGCGGTGCATTTAAAGAAATATCTCCTATATGTTGATGTAATTCAAAAACTTCACAACAATAAAAACATTAAGTTTTATCCCACTATGTGGGGTCGATTATATTAATCTTTTTTCTCCTTTGTATTCTATTAAGAGTCAAATTCTCATTTAAATCTAATTAAAAAATACCATTCAAAAACTTCAATGGTGATAAATCCAAATATACTTCTATAAGAACTTTATTTTGTAATTACTCGTGAATTACAAAATGCAAAACCACAAGAATTATATTAATAAAGTTAAACTAAGTATTGATGAGTTCTTCAAAACTATAGAAATAACTAAGTATTGATGAGTTCCAATATGTTTTAAAAAAGTATCACAGCAAACATAATATGCAACCAGCCACATAAATGCTAAATGATAAAAGGGCGATCAAGAGCATGAAAGGAACATTCTTCAAAACTATAGAAATAACCAAGTATTTATGAGTTTCAATATGTTTTAAAAACATAATATGCAACCAGCCACATAAATGCTAAATTATAAAATGAGCATGAAAGGAACGTTCATAACTAAGTATTGATGAGTTCCAATATGATTTAAAAACATATCATAGCAAATATAATATGAAACCAGCCACATAAATGCTAAATTGTTGATCACGGATGATACAAATCAACCGCCCAACAGAATATTTTAAAATTCTTGATCTAGATTAATGATATATTTGCAATATGAACCTTACAAAATTATTTTAGAATCACAATCAGCAAATATATCTATTGAAATCTGAACCACTGATGAAAAAACAATTTCAGAAAAATAAATCTAGGAAAACTGAAACAAAGAACACAATAGAATTACGTGGTTCGAGTTCTTGCAAACTCTACATCCCCGGGGCAACCTCAATCATCTTTCTTTATTCAAATATGAGTGAAAATCGGATACAAGATTTATATAATCAGAAAAAAGAAAAAAAAAAAACAACAAACAACTAAACAACATGCTGAAAAAAATTGCTAAAAACAGAAGATGCTATCTAACAGATCTGTGCTATAATAGTAAAAATTCCTCCACCTCAATCCTTTATCAAATCTTTGACAGTAAACAAAAAGCATAAGAAGAATAGTAGGAACCAGATAAGCCAGAGAACAACAAAATCCCCAAACCGAAACAATGCTTCAATGTAATATTTCTTTTTTATGAAAATAGGAAAGATATTACCTGCATGTAAGCAAATAAACAAGCATTGTCTGAATTTCAGCTTCCAACCGACAACCCCTTACGATTGCCTTTCTCAGAGAAGAAAGAATAGCAAGAGAGACAAGAGAGAAACTGATGCGGACATCCAACCGTCCATGCATATCCGAGGAGGAGCTGAAGATCGACGGCCGAGATCCCTTCATTTTATCTTATTTTATTAATTGTAATTTTTATTTAATTATGCATTTTTCTTTTTTACCCTTACTTAAGGGATTTGTTTTATGTAAGCCCAAGGGGCAAAATTATCTTTTAGTTTCTTTTAAGGCCTATATATAGAGGCATTTGCTCTTGTATTAGGATGATGGATTATTAATAAAAAAAATTTGTGTTTTGCACTTGGGTTCTTTGGGAAGAACGTTAGTAAAATCCATATGGGAGGGAGTCGGAGTTTCCACCAGCCGCAGGATGGGTCCGGGCTCGTGGCGTGAAGTCCCTTGGAGAAGGGCAACGTAGTACCCGTCAGCCGCAGGATGTGTCCGGGCTCGCGGTTGTATCTTTGATATTTTGTTTGTTTGTTTTTGTTCCTTCTTATTGCTCTTTGTCGTTATATTCATCTTCTCCATCTCCAAGCCGTCGTATCCATTCCCACCATAAGCCACCGGTCACCTCACCCGAAAATCCACCACAAACCGCCGGCCATGGCTCCTTAGCCGCCGGCCTCATCCTTTCCCCACTCTCCTTGGATTTCCTAATTATGAGTGCATGATATTAGGAATTAATTTGAAATTCAAATTGTTTAAAATTTGAAATTCAAATTTCTTTCCTAATTTAGTTCACCTATTTTAGGAAAAGAATTAGTTTAAGTCAATTTGAAATTCAAATTCAAATTGGATTTATTTATCACCTCTTTCAAATCAATTTCCAATTGAAATCCATCAATTAAGTGCAGTTATTTTACTTTGGACAGATTTCCAAAAAAAAAATAAACTGCTGCTGTTTCGGATCTCCTTGCCTTGCTATACTAATTAATTCCCTAATCTAAGGAAATTAATTTCAGGAATTAAACTCCATCTGCCTGGGCCGATATTTCCTCAAGCCCTTTCTTAAGTTATTTCCTAAAATCTGATTGCAGGTTTAGGAAATAAATTCCTATTCCTCCAATCATCCATACGGTTTCTGAGCAAATTCTCCAAGTGGTCACGTCAACTTCTAGCCACTTAATTCAGTCTCCTGAATTGAAATTAATTCCAAAAGTCTAGCCACAACTCAGCCACCTCCTACTTAATTATTTTCTTGTTTTACTTCTCCCTAATCCTTCCAAAATTGAGCCGTTTCATAAGTTTCTTGCACTCCAAATTGCTGCCAGAATTTGACGTGGATGGGAATTTTCTGTGAGTGAATTTAGGAGTTAATTCTCTTCAAGTCCCGGTTCTCTCTACCCGCCCCCACCTCCTCTCCCTGTTAATTTCTTCCCGTTGGCAGCTCATCCCATTAACGGAAGAAATCATCTCATAACTGCTCTAGACAAAATTTCTGATTTTGATGAAAACTATTTCAGATCCCTCTCCCTAGCAAAGTTCATTTTCGTTCTACATCAGAAACACCCTCTTCAACACACACAAGAAATCCTCTAGATTTCTCTAACCCTCTCTTCTTCCTCCTCACCTAAGAAGCAAAAGATCAAACCCAAACCCTCTTTGGCTGTCCGCTCTCAAAACCGAAAACAGAGAGAAAGAATGAATTCTCTCAGAGCTGTTCACTCCCTCTTCAAGGAACAATTATTAGGTCCTCTGACCGGATGTTGCTATAGGTTCGGCCACCAATGTTTTAACGCCACGTAGCAGCCCAAAGACCCGACCAAACCCGTGGTAATTTTTGAGCTTTCACGTGTTTTTTCACTATTTCGGCTAAAACGGGCGGGAAAAGTTTAAAACCCGCGGTTACTTTATATGTTGAATAAACTTTTGGCCGATTAACTCCTGTAGATAGAACGTTATACAGTATTTTGGGTTTACAGGTAGAAGAGAAAGTTTTCGCTAAGGTTCAAGGTGATGGATGAGAAGATTCCTGCTACTTGTTTGGAAGAGTTAGACGATTTTCACAAAACATTTGGTGGCACTTATACTTTGGATGACGATTTTTCTTATTTTTTACAAGTAATTTCTTATCCACCTATGTATAATCAATTCATTTTTGTTTGTACCAAACTTTTTTATATCTCGGTACTGTTCGACATTTATATGTAATACTCGGTATGTTTCTTTGTACCGAGATTATAATTATGATAAGTTTGTACCGAGCTTTTTTATAACTCGGTACTGCTCGATATTTATTTGTATTAATCCGTATGTTTATTTGTACCGAGATTATAATTATGATAAGTTTGTATCAAGATTTTTGAGAACTCGGTATAGCTCGGTATTTATACGTAATACTCGTTATGGTGAGTTTTTTTTATGCGAATTATGTCTATTATGTATCGATGATAACGTCCATATGTTTGTACCGAGACTTTAGAAATCTCGGTACAGTTTGGTATTTTCACGTATTATTATGTATTGTCGGTATGCAGTCATTGTGATTTTGCTCGGTATTAATTCCTTGTTACTAATATAATATTTGAAATACCGAGCAAAATCACAATGACTGCATACCGACAATACATAATAATACGTGAAAATACCAAACTGTACCGAGATTTCTAAAGTCTCGGTACAAACATATGGACGTTATCATCGATACATAATAGACATAATTCGCATAAAAAAAACTCACCATAACGAGTATTACGTATAAATACCGAGCTATACTGAGTTCTCAAAAATCTTGATACAAACTTATCATAATTATAATCTCGGTACAAATAAACATACCGATTAATACAAATAAATATCGAGCAGTACCGAGTTATAAAAAGGCTCGGTACAAACTTATCATAATTATAATCTCAGTACAAAGAAACATACCGAGTATTACATATAAATGCCGGACAGTACCGAGATATAAAAAAGTTCGGTACAAATAAAAATGAATTGATTATACATAGGTGGATAAGAAATTACTTGTAAAAAATAAGAAAAATCGTCATCCAAAGTATAAGTGTCACCAAATGTTTCATCAAAATCGTCTAACTCTTCCAAACAAGTAGCAGGAATCTTCTCATCCATCGCCTTGAACCTTCGCGAAAACTCTCTCTTCTACCTGTAAACCTTAAATACTGTATAACGTTCTGTCTACAGAAGCTAATCGGCCAAAAATTTATTCAACATATAAAGTAACAGCGGGTTTTAAACTTTTCCTGCCCGTTTTATCCGAAATAGTGATAAAACACGTGAAAGCTCAAAAATTACCACGGGTTTGGGTCGGGTCTTCGGGCTGCTACGTGGCGTTAAAACATTGGTGGCCGAACCTATAGCAACATCCGGTCAGAGAACCTAATAATTGTTCCTTCAAGGCACCTAAAAAAATCTTATATAGGGAAAAGACAGAACAGCCCCCACTAGCAAGAAATGAAAGAAAGAGGATAAGGATAATAAAGCCAGTCAGTTAATTAATTTAATTAACTGTGTAATTAAATTAATCAACCCAAATTATTTAAACCACTTATATCATAAATTATAAAAGGGAGATCAAGAGCATAAAAGGAAGCTATTCATCACGTGCTCAAGACATACCTTCATTTTTGCAGGATCTGAAACAGCCAACAGGCGCTTTATGAAGGTATTCATAGCAAAAACTACGTCTTCGCCAGCACTACTTGTGAGTTCCTATGCCAAAGAATTAAAGATGCGGCATGTTATGGACAATTCTATCTCAAACAATGAACAATGTATGTGGATGACATGGATGACATAAACCAAAATTATTGGTTAGTACACGAGATGAAATATCTGTCTATACAAAGCAGAAAACATAATGAAACCGATAGACAAGTGCCACTGGATTTGATTCAGAAAGTAAATTATAGATCCGAAAAACATCCTACACCAAATTTAATGATGCAATTTAGAAAGTCTACGCTCATCTTGTGCAAGTGCATTATTTAGAGTTTTTAATTGCTAATAGTATTTTTTATTTAGTTTTGGTGTTGAATGACTATGATGATGGTGCTATAAGAGCAAAATGTTCTCTCTATTCTTTAATTACTCTGGCCAATTTCAATTTACTACCTAAACAGTAAGCTAGTTTTTATTCAGCTATATGGGATTCCCTACCGTGGTTCAGCAATGTCTCTCTCTCTAGTTCTGCCACAAAACCTTGATTTGTTCCTAGCTTGGTGTTTTCTGATTTTAGTAGGTGTAAAGTTTATTGGAATGCATTGTCATTTAATGGGTCCTTATTCGTGTAGATGGTGAATTTAAGGTTGTTGTATGACTGCTAATTAGGCTTTAATGATGGGCTTTAAGACCACTTGTTTGATGCCCAGTGTTGGACCATGAGATGAATAATGTGAATCAATGCTGCGAATTGACTTGCAACTATAGTGAACGAAAGTTGCTATTGGGTTACCTTACAAGTTAATATCAAAAAGTTATGTTTATTGATATATGGCAAGATTAAGCTATGATTAAGTTCGTTAAAAATTTGTTTCCCTTTTGTGGCTTGATTTTAAACATAATGGAACTTGATATTGGATCTCATATTTCGGCTGGAATTTAAGATTTTGATGACTATTATATAATTGTTTGGAATAAATTAAATGTGTATTTAGTTTTGCGCCAAAAAAGACTAACATTTACTTAAAACTAAGTTGAATAAACAATGAATTGTGATAATTTGTGTTTCTATGTACATCTTAAAACAGTTTTTTTATTAGTGACCCTTTAGAACCTAAGATTTCATGCATAACAAGGTCTTGGCAACTTCAACTCCTAGTAGTTTCATATGCTATATATTTTGATTCCTTGCAATTCGATTCCAACAGTTTATGATGATAATGTTTCCTTTGATTTCACTGGTTGGTGTGATTTTTTTATTTTCAACCTCGTTTCTAGTATGAGATTTCGTGCCCTATTATTTTAGCTGTGGATGATGCAACTGATTTATATTTTAAAATTTTATTATACATTTTGAAAGGATATATGATTAATGCCTCTATAAAATATTCTAATTTGATTTCTACTTTGATTGGGAATTAATTAGTGGCTAGAATTCCTTCTAGGCTGCTCCTAGTACAATTAGAGATTAGATATTTTCAGGTGATATAATATCCAAATATCGACGAAATCCTAGTTCTTATATTGACAAACTCTTCTTCTTTTTTTATTTCGTATTCTAAAATTTCTAGTAATTAGCCTTACAGTAAGATTTAATTTTGCCAAATTTGATACGATTTGATTTTAAAAACTTGGTGAGTTTCAACTCTATGGTTTCCATGCTTCTGAATCTGTGTTATTTCTCGTGGATGACTATTAAATTATCATGTAGGCAAGATTTTTTTTTTTTTTTTTAATTTTCATCAAACATAATGAATTTCTAAACTAAAGGATTGCGAATTGTAAATTTGAAAGTGTTTGTGATCTGCATTAAGTAACCCAGGACCCTTAAACATCTGACAACAGGACATTAAAAAAATCATTTGATTTTAATAAGAAAAGGAATGATAATTTCGGTAAGGGGAGTAAAAATTTCCAGCATGCAATTATGCTCGATGGCCACTAATAAAAAATCATGTACTTTTCATCATCACCATCATCATCATTAGACTTATTTAACTATTTAAGGTCGGATTTATAAATCATAATTTTCCATTCATTCCTAGTGAATATTCTTGATAAGTTAAACCTGTTATTTTTAAATCATATTGAACATCCTTATTGTTTTTCCTTAAAACTTCAAAATTAATTTTATCTACATTGATTCATTTTCTACTATTCAATGTATATTTCAAAAGCACCTACTTATTTCTAACTACATTTGTTTCTCTAGTAACTATGCACTTTTACAAAAACAAAAAAAGACCCTGAAGTATTAAATATGAATAACAGGTTCATCTATTTCATATGACACAAGGAAGATTGATCAAGGCATCCAACGTATTTCTTATATTAAATAAATTTTGAATTGTCCCGCTAACCATATAGCCTACTGCTGCACAATCTGCATAAATGGAAAGGACCCTAGGGACTATGCTTTCATAGAGCAAACGTTTATTAAAATGCAATATTCCATCAACATGATCTCCAAGCAGTGAAGCACAGCTTAAGAAGGCGCAAAAAAATACATTGACAAATTGTTAAAACATTATGCAGGTAGGAAAAAACTCTATAAGATAGTGCCTAGCTTGGGTAATGAAAAATAAATGAAAAATGACTCCTATAGTAGTTACAACACTAGATGCTTGATTGGAGTAACTGGTATTGCCAAACCAAATAGGAAAGCACACCAAGGACAATGCTCATATGCTTTTGCAGCAGACTTGCTATAAGCCTTAACTAGAATACAAACTTTTAGAAAGCAAAGAGACGGTTTTATTATTCAAAAAGTGGATGATGAACGCTTCTAGTATGTATTGGTATGTAAATTAGGATTTTTAAATTATTGAGGCAGCATAAGGGCTATTGCAACAATAAAAGACTTATTAAGTTAAAATAAGAAACTAACACATAATATTGCTGATATTACAAGCATAATTTAAATTAAAAGTGGAAGTGATTCTTTAAATACAAAAAATAAAGCAAAAAGAGGTGCGGTTGTAAAAATTGTAAAACTAAATAGAGCAATGAGTAATTTTCTTTTAAAGGCCTAAAAGGAGATGCGCCAATTTATTTGGGGAGCACAATTGCACTCCCACAACTTCAGGTGATTCAGATTTTAGTTGAAGGCCTACTTTATCGGTATTACAATAAAAGCTCATAGAAGCAAAGATCAACTTTGCACATTCCTTAAATAAAAAAAAGGATAAATAATGAAGCCATGTATCTTCGAAAGCAATTAGAAAATTCATGATTACAGAGAAAACAATTTTCATGTCACAGTTCAGTAGAGTAGTAGGCTTAGTACCTTCAAATTCTGAGGCTCAAGGGTTTTAAGGTACTCCAAAAGTTCATTATTTCCATTTGCAGACCTCCTCTTGACTTGCTCATTCAGTTCCTCGATCTCTGCTTCCAAATACTCGATGTATTTCACTGCATCCATTTTCTCGGGGCCAGAAACCTTATTCCACCTGATAACTTCTCCAGTCACTTTCTTCTGCGAACCAGGTGCATAATCTGGAGCATCCTACAATTTCAATCGGTTGGGTCTCATGGAACTTAATTACAATGCAAGCATACAAGATATTGTACTTCATCATTGGATCGTATTACAAGTAGAGATAAGATAGAAAAATGTCATAGATATTCATTGAATTAAAGTAAATACTCAATCTTCATTCTTCATTATTTAGATTGAATGTTGCATTCAATCTAATATACAAAAAGCATTTTGCACAATTGCTACCCACATTAACTTGATTGCATTTTTTTTCTTCATAACACTCCATATAATTTTATCAATCTAATCTTATCAATGCATTTTTTAGCATTCATTGTCCATGTTCAAACCATATTAGTCTATTGTCAACTACCTTATCTCTAATTTACATTACTTCAACGGCCCTACTGATAGAATCACTCCTCAAACTATCTTTTATAATTTTGTTATCTCATTTATGTCATGCTCAACTTGCCGATCAATAACATTTGATAGTCCCATACACATTCATACAACATAGCTAGACAAATCAAATTTTTAAAAAATTTACTTTTGAGTCTCAATGGTTTCCTCTCATCGCATAAAACTCCTAAAGCACTTCTTCATTTTAACCACTCAGAATAGTAGAAATTATATTTTCATCTATATTCCATTTTTTCTCATCTACGATATTTAAATGTCGCATCAAAGTACCAATTTATCTTCTAGACTACAATTTTTTTTTTCAAAAGACCGTGCAATTATGATTATTTTCCTAGCATAGATTTTGAAAAACACCTTGATGCAATCAAAAATTTGGGAGGGAGAGGGCCCCAAAAAGACTCTTCAATTCCACCCATAAATGGGTATTAAAAGGCCAACAGATTTCATTTCAGAAATCCCAAACGGCACAGCAGATCACAAGGGAAAGCCACGGCTTCAGCACAAGAAACCAGGAGCTCAATTCACGGGAGAAAGGAGGCAGTCACGGCAGCAAAGAAATCCCAAACGGCACCTCAAAACTCCAAGAGGTGGCCACGGTTCCAGCACAGAGAAACCCCAAACGGCACAGCAAATCCAAGGAGGGAATTTCGGTTCCAACAGCCAAGCACAAGAAACCAACAGCCACCATTAATTTCATGGTAAAGGGGGGGGAGACAGCCCAAGGACAGAGAACCATCAAGAAGGCTGCAGCATCCCAAGAGACAAAAAGAAGATGAAGGGGCAAGTTCCATCCACCAAATATCTTACCTCAAAAATCAATTTTAGAACTAAACATTAGCTCATAATGAACTACACTTCTACTAGATATTAATGAGCTTGCACCAACTAAAAATTCAACAACTAAAACTCCAACCGAAAATAGCCAAGGCCCATATGAAACCAACAAGCAGCCCAAAGGACAAGATGGAAGATGAAAGAACAAGTTCAAGAAACAATGAGCTAATTTTTTAGCTCAAAAGTATTAATGAGTATTAATGAGCTAGCAAGCCCAAAAGAAGTCAAACCCAAAATATTCATTTTGTTTTGACCCCCCCTTTGCATGCATCACACCTTAATCCATATCATGATTAAAATGTGAGTAGTGACAAGGTGTGGATTGCTTTACTTTGTTAATGATAGTTTATATTATGTTTTTTGCAAGGTTGATGCAATGCGGAGAAGCAGTGTGATACACTGGGGGGACCCACAACCAGGAAGGGGAGCTGTTTAGGGATGTTCCTAATCAAAATGGAGTTGTTTAGGAAAGTTCCTAATTAAGAAAACTTGTTTAGAAATGTTCCTAATCATGGGAGAAACTATTTAGGAAAGTTTCTTAATTGTGCTTATGATATTTATGAAGTGTTTAATTATTTAGCAAAATTTCCTGAAATATATTTAATTGTTTATGAAGGTTTCATAATCCATGTTTAATTGTTTAGAAAGATTTCCTAAATCGTATTTAATTATTTATGAAGGTTTCCTAAATTATGTTTATATTGATTAGAATGTTCTATTTATTTAGAAAGGTTTCCTAAATTATGTTTATGCTAATTAGTTATTGTGTTCTAAGGCTATTTAAGGGAGAGTTTTTCTATGGTTTAGGGAGGATAATGCTGAGTTTATTTTCCTAATATTTGTTGTGAGTTCCTAGCGACCTAGTGTTTGTGGGAGAGCTGATCTATCTCTCGAATAGTAGATCAATTGTATATTGCTTTATTATCGAAGGAGAAATTATAAAATCAGTTCTTTGCTTTCCTATGATGTTCTTCTCTTTTATTTGTTGTTTTTACTTCCAAGGCACATCAAATTAATATCAGAGCACTTTTTTGAGACATTTGGCAACAAAGAAGGTGGAGGCATTGGGAAGTAAAATGGAGCAAATCAAATCCGAGGTGAAGGAGAAGTTATCAACCATGGAAGGAAGGTTTTGATCTATGGAAAATATATTGTGAAGGGTGGAAGAAATGTTAATGAAGCTCATGGAAATGCAATCCAAAATTCCACTGGAAGTTCCGATTGCTAAATCTAACCAAGATTTGAATGGGATTCTCTTAGTCGAATATAAAGGAAAGGAGATAGACGGGAGGAGTTCGATGAGGGAGGATCGGGAGGTGGAAATTTTGGTGGACGAAGAGGAGATGCCACCTTTGGAGCCACTTCCAAGGAGAGGAAATGATGAAGGAGAGGAAGTTTTGGTGAAGCTGCAAAATTTGGAATGAGAAGTCAGACTTCTCACTAACTACATTGGAAGAATGGGACAAAAAATTATCTTAAGCTTATGTACAGTTTAAGTGTAAATTCAAGCAAGTATTCTTTGGCGTTTCGCCAAGAGGTATTTCAAAAGGTGGAGAGACAATATATGATGGGCCTAAGAGCTAAGGATCTAGGAATTAGACAGCAATTTTTCTTATTTTACAACAATTCTTTTGAAAAAATATTCATCAGAATTTTGAAGAAGAATGGGCTTCTTGAGGAGTATATCGATGCTCCTATGCGGAGTGGCATTGTCAGGATTTTTTATCAGCCCGGCATTGAAGCTTCTATTAATGGTGATGAATTTGTTGAGGCTTTCATTTCACGACTGGTGGCAAGAGGTATTCTATTGTATTTTCTCCAAGAAGTGCACAAATTCCTAGAGGGAGTAGAAATCCTGGTATTGAATCTTGGGATTGGAACCTTAGTGGGGAAAAATCTACTAATCATGCTTTATATCCAAGATCATGGAATGTCTATGATGATGAACCTAACCCTGCCCTCAAAAAAACATGCCGGCAAATTTCATCAATCATAAGCCATAATTATCAACACGGTAGCTATCAAGTTGCAGTTTTTACATTCACTTTATTTAATTTGGAAAAGACACATGCAGAATTTAATCTACTTTTTACATGGGGCTAACTCTATAGGTGGGAGCTCTGAATTTTCTAGGAATCATTCCAGCTCTATAATACAGAACAGCAAATGAACAACCTCAAGTGACATTCACAATAGGATTGCTTGTTTTATTTTAAATCCCTAAACCTGTTGACACATGTACGAATGTCCTAAGGGTTAGAAACACATATTTTTCGACTCATAACTTTAGTGACACCTAATGACAAAAATTAAGGACCGAGTTTTAGATAACATAGACTTAGGCTGCATGCTCCTTATAGGACAGATACATCAAAACAAAAACTTAGTGGCACATTTTCCTAGGATTCGTGTCTTAATCTATTAATAACTAATCAATAAAATTGGTAATACTCTAAGTCAAAAAATACTCAACCCATCTTAGATTTAGGGTTCAAGGCTACTACATCGGGTGTCTCGTAGTATGCCTAAATAATGGGTATGTCCTTTCTCTTCAGGGACTATAAATCCTGCTTATCCGCATCGCGTAGATGACGCCACTTCTATCCTCTCCTCTGTATGTTTTGAGTGCATGATTTTATTTCCCTCCTCAACTACCTTAGTCCCTCCGAGTGTGGATGTGAACCGTGCATGTTGACTAAGCTATTTGAGCCCTTCCTTTTCTTTCGAGTAGGAACTTTCTAGTCTCCCTTTTGTGTGCCAATCCATTTTTGGGGAAGAATAGTATTGGATCCTTAATCGAGAGTTTTCTCGGGCCCTAGGCTCGAGATATAATTAACCAAGGGGGCTTGCGCTCGTGGTAAACGAAATTTTACATCTAATAAACTCCACCCGAGCTGATGTATTGGGTTGGGGAAACCCGTGATTGTGATTAGGCTATATATATTATTACCCATCGAGGTGCGTATGCGAGAACCGCTATCATCCATGGTTAATCGTATGTAAGGTCCAATATGTCACTTCCACTTGGCCCGTTTGCGCGGTGCTCTTTCGGAGGTCCACGCAGACTTTTTGGGTTTACTGTTAGCATTTATTATTCTGTGGTTGGGCCTATCAAAGAAGAGAGAGAGAGAGAGAGAGAGAGAGTAAAGAGCAGATTTTTTGGGTTTGTTGTTAGCGGGAGGAAGAGAGAGAGAGCTCATTTAGATTTGAATACACGCGTGGGAGGACGGAAATTTAAAATACATGTGAGCATCAGGGTTATTATTATTATTTTTTAAATAGTTAATAATTTCAAACTGGCTCACGAGCCGAGCCTTGTCAAGCTCGAACTCGAGCTCGAGCTTGTGGCTCGATAAGCTCGGCTCGTAAGCTCGTTATCGAGTCGAGCTCGAACCGGCTCGGCTCACTTACACCCCTATTTTGACAGCAATTCTTCCTCAATAGAAACTACCCTCATACCTTAGCATAGTCCTCATTTCTAAGATAATCCTTCTAAAAAACACCATCTTGATAAAACCATTGAAGCGCTTTCCACATCCAACCTTTCAAAAGCCATTTTATTCAGAAAATATTGCAACCCTGTAATTTCAGAGCTTGCCTCAAGGAATTTGCAAGTCTAATAACATTCCAGCAGGATAGTGTGTTTGCAGAAAATTTGAACTGCAACATCAATATCTTTTGTGCTAATCAAGAAATGAACAACAATTAGATGCCAATTACCTCCTCTTTTGCATCGGGAAGTGCAATTTGCTCTACAGTTTGTTGCAGTTCCAGGCGATATTGTGCATTCCTGAACATATAACCAGTCATCATCACGCTATACATGAGCTGCGCCAAGTTTTCTGCAACCTGATCGAATAAGTGCATCACAATCATATTGAATAATGGGTTTACTGGTGTAATGGAACTGAACATCACAGCTCAAAAAGCATATTAATCTGAAATTCAATGTCACTGCTTGCTTACTGTGGTAACAGTCACCGCAAAAAATTGAGGGGGGAGTGTTCCAATCATATTTGTCACGGTCTGGCGCATTGCATCCACAATCTGCAAGAGGAAAAGAAAAAAATATTGTGAAAACCATGTATTATTTGTCCTTTAATTTCCTCCTCTTTTGAATGGAAAATAGTACACAAACACCATAATGAGTTTGGACTTTTTCTTTACGTATTGTTTCTTTGTTTAGGCAATTTTTTACACATGCATATTGTGAAAACAATGAACTGAATGTTAAAGTACCTGCTGCGGTGCCCTTTTCATAAATAACTGCAGAAAATCAGGCTGAACATTTTTTATGTACTCTAAAAGAATCTCCCTCCTGCTCTTGGGCTGAACATTGAGATTAATAAAATCAAAATACCATATATAATGGCCTTTGGAGATGAAGGAAATGCTAAGCATGTCAAATATCTGCGTATGCTATCTTTAACGTAACCAACAAGGTATGAGCTGGTTACCCGTTACTATCAGACAAATTTTAAAACAGAAACTCTAAATAGTTGGTTACACGTAAAAACAAAAGCTCGTTAGAGCTGAACGGAAAAGCTGAAATGGTACTTCTAAATGAGTAGCTTTGAACTAGCAAAGCGTAGAAATGATAAATGTTCATGGGTTTTCTAGTAAAAATTTCACACTAAACCTGTTTGCATTTATATGGTCTTGTTGTCAGACCTCAATGTCATATACTTCACAATAAGTTATGGTTGCAAAAGTATAAATGTTTCCAGTAAAGTGCGTTACGGATGAAAATCAAAATACTAGTTTCTTAGAAGAGGATATTTAAAATAGGTGGATGAGATATTTCAATAAATTTTTCAATGAAGGTTGTGAGAATGGGATTAGCTTTGGTGAACTTAACATTCCAAATGAAAATAGAGATTTTTATTTCTATCGTCATAGTAGTAAAACTAAAGTTGGAGAGGCTTAAAAGAAAATGAAGTGTGGAAAAGCAATAAAACTTGATGATATTCCAATAGTAGTATGAAAATGCTCAGGAGATCAAGGAATTTTATGACTTACTAAACTTCTCAATATTATTTTGCAGATTAAAAAGATGCCAACTGATTGAGGAGTGTGTTAATTCATATTTTTAGAAATAAAAGTAATGCACAAGAGTGTATAATTAATGATGCGTGCAAAAACTAGAGTAAAGAGACAAATTGGAGAACACCAGAACAAGACTTAAACCAAACTCAATTCAAATGTAACTTGCAAACATCCACACAAACTTCGAAGAAACAAAAGCCAAATCGAACGGAACAAAATTAAAAAAAAAAACATAAAACGCTATCCTCAGTAAAATTGTCTAGCAGTCTCCTCACATGCAATTAGAGTAGGAATATATAATAAAATTGTGCTTAGGCTCGCAAACCGAGGGTCCACCACTACAAAAGAGTCCAATGTCCTACCAAACTCCTCCGGCAAATGTCTAAAAATTTCAGCCAACATACACTTCCAAAGCTCAAGAAGAAGGATACAGGTCGAGTGGAACTTGCGTAGAGAAGAAGAGATTAGAAGCCAAGACTAAATAGAGAGGAGGTAGGGGGATGGAACAAGCTCTCAAGCTTTTCCAAGAGAAGAAACCCTCAGGTTTTTGTAGAGACTTTGCTCACAATATTCAACAACCTTTTCCATCTCAAAACAACTTATTTTTATAGGCAAAAGAAGGTAGACAAATAGTCATAACACCTCCAACCAAATCCAATTAGAATTAGGGAAAATGAAAGACCAAAAGTCACCAAATAGAAGACCAAACAGCAGCAGGAATTCTGCACAGAAAATAGAGAGGAAGCCTCTGAATTCCCCCCCAAATAGCCACGGGAAACCAGCGAGCAAGGGACCCGAAAAGCCAACACAGGAGGCAAAGCACCAGGGCACGGGAAACCAACCAGCAAGGGACCCGAAGAGCCAGCACAGGAGACAAAGGGGCAAGGCACGGGAAACCAACCAGTAAGGGAAAACCGAGAAGACAAAGGGAGGAGAAGAGGCACAAGTCCACTCCAAAATGAATCCTTGAAATAATAGCATACCTTTTTGAATTAATGAGCTAGGAAGAGCATTTAATCCCCAATCATTGAGCTAAACTTCAGCTCAAACATTTATGAGCTAGCACCAAGTAGAATCCAGCATTTTTTTGAGCTCAACAACAAGCAACCACCACACCAAACTGAAATCAGCAAGCAGCCCAAGGACGAAGTGGACCCAAAAGCAAGCAAATTCAAGGCTTGCCATGCCTAGCACATTCCTACCATGATCATTGGAAGCCCAACCATCATAGGATAGCATAACAAAAATAAAACACAACTAATATTGTTCAAAATACAATAAAACATAAATAAATCAAAATTATTGAATGCATCAATTACGTTAATGTTTCATGTATTAAAATTATGGGAGAGAATAATTGGGCTTAGGTTATGATATGATAATAATGTTTCTCAAAATCAATTTGATTTCATATCACATAGGTCTACAATGGAAGATATACATTTGTTGAAAGGTTTGATGGAGAAATAGAGAGATAGTAAGTAAGATCTACATAAGATATTTATCGATTTAGAGAAAGCATATGATAAACTCCTAAGAGAAGTGCTTTTGAGAGTTCTAGAAAAGAAAGAAGTTAATAATGTTTATATTCAAGTTATTAGAGATATCTATATAGGAACTATTACTAGCATTCAAACACAAGGTGGTTGGACCAAGTATTTTCATATTTCAGTTGAGTTACATCAATGATCAACCTTAAGCCAATATCTTTTTGCTCAGTCATGGATCTTACTAGACATGTGCAAGATGATGTATCTTGGTGTATGCTTTTTGTTGATGATATTCTTCTTGTTGATAAGACTACAGATAGAGTTGATGAAAAACTTACCTTCGCATAAAGGTTTTCGTTTGAGCAGATCTAAAACTGAATTCATGGAAAGCAATCTTAGTAATAGATCTAGTTGCGGGATTGTGACATTGGATGATCAAGTCATTAAAAAGAGTGCATATTTTAGATATCTTGGGTATATTGTTCAAAGCCATGGTGAAATAGATGAGGATATTATTACTAGAATTCAAGATGGATAGTTGAAGTGGAGGAATGTGTTTGACCTATTGTTTGATAGCCCCTCAAACTTAAGGAAAAATTTATAAGATAGTGGCAGCCTTTCGATGACCCGATTAGAAGAGTAGAGGTATTAGATTTGACTTATGTTAAGAAAGGTAGAGGCAGACCTAAAAAGACTTGGTTAGAAAATATTAAGGATGACCATTCTTTATTAGATTTAAACAAGAATTTGACTTTTAATAGGACAAAATGGAGGAAAAGGATTCATGTAGCCGACCCCACATAGTGGGATAAAGGCTTGATGTTGTTGTTGTTGTTATAGTGGTGAGCCATTTAATGCTTTATGGCACATAATGTTTGTCATTAAAAGAAGCATAAAATTAAGTTAATTGTTAAAAAAATAAAGATACTTTGGTAGATGAATGGCCCTACACTTAAAGACAAAATGCGAAACTCAGATATACGTGAAAAGGTTGAAGTAGCTCCAATAGCACATAAGATTAGAAAAAGACGCCTTAGATGGTTTGGTCGCATAAAACGTCAATCTTCCAATGATCATGTTAGAAGAGAAAATGTATTAGATCCGACCAATGTTAAGAAATGTTGAGGTAGACCTAAAAAGACTTACTTATAAAGTATTAAAAATGATTTTTTTTAATTAGATTTAAATGAGACTTTAACACTCAATAGGACATAATGGGGAAAAGGGAATCATATAGCTGACCCCAAGTAGTGAGATAAAGCTTAGTGTCATTGTTGGTTGTGGTGGTGTTGTAGTAGCATGACATAATTAAACCATCTAGAATAGTATTGGTATGCATTATTATCTACCCAATATTGATTATTTTTCAAATAAAATGCTCAAGCATACAGTAAAAACAAAATAGCCCGTAGATATTTAAACAGGAATCAAGTAAACCAAACAAGCTAGCTCGGATTGACAATTACCACGGTGGAATAAAGAATAAAACTTCCAATGACTATAGTTAAGTGGTACCAAGTATATATCTAAATTTCATTAGAGAAATTGTGTTTACCTAGGCAAAACAACAGGCAATTTCAAATAATCCGTATGCCAACAAAAAATGCATCCAACTACAAATAAATTTTAGCATTGCCTAGGCAAAACAACAGGCAATTTAAAATAATCCTTATGCCACCAAAAAATGCATCCAACTACACCAAATAAATTTTAGCATTTAAAACAAAGAAAATGCTGATTTTAAAGAATGGAGGTTATTTATCTATTTCCTTTGATGAATTTCTTACTATGTTTGCTAATTGGATTTTCACTCGAACACTTTGGATGTAGGAGCTTGTGATGGTATCATAATGCACGATACAAGAACAAGTTAGATTTACTATGATATATACTTGTCTTAAATGCCCATGCATTTTAATGTTAAGGCAATTATAAAGCAATGGTTAATTGCATCCAATACAACCTAAAGACCTTGGGTTCGAAATGCATAAGCATCCTCTCTTCAATGTACGCATAAGGCTTCATACATCAAAACTTCCCCAACCCAATATAAATAAAACTTCAAGCATTGGGTCCTCACCCCATCACTTTCCTTATGGCATAAACATGCAAGTGAAAAGACTGATGCTCATATAATTATAGTTGAAGATTAGTTTTCCATATATTAAAGTAAAGGAGGAAACTTGCATGATCAGGGTTGAAGAACTCATTTGATGCATACTTCAGCACTCTCTTGGGTAGTTTGGTCGTTGTTTGAGTAACTGTAAGAGAGGTTAACATATACCAACCCAACTTTGTTAGTATGAGTTAAGGGAGTATTTGCTTGCATGCACGATAAATTAAGAAATGTGAAGCTAGGGACAATGGAGCATTTCGACTATTGGTCAAAGAGAAAAAGTGATTGATGCCTGAGGAAGTGACATATGCCATTCTTAGCCACTTGAACTCAGCTCGTACACTCTAAAGTCACTTGAAAGTTCTTATATGTGACATTCAACTCCCTGTGAATGTGTGTCATTACATGCACTATAAACGAGTGCCTGAAAGGCTGAAACTCTCACCTCCTAGTCAATGTGTGTGCATGCAGATATAAGTTTGCTATCAAATACTTGTACACATTGGCATGAGGGTAATTTTCTTAGGGTTACCAAACAATACACATTCCTTCATAAGAAGACTATGGAAGAGGAAGAGACACTTCACTGATAGCCAAAAATACAATTTTCTAAGAAATAGCTTCCTCAAGTTCCACTTCTAGAAGTGGGGATTCGGCATTCTACTTACCCGAAACCAAAAAGGTCCTAAATTAAAATTTGTTGACAAGAAGGTTAGATAAGAGTTGATCTTTCTTGATCTGCTAGTAAGATTAGCCAAGCAACATTATAAACATGTGCAGACCCAAGTGTTGATAGGCCTACTAACTTTAGGGGCTGTTTAGATTCAAGTTGGATTTAACTCAAGTAGGATTTCATAAATCTTATAAATCCGGATTTACTAAATCTTGAGGGTATTAAATCCTGAAATACTATTTGGCATGATAGAGGTTAAATTCAATTCAATATAAATGAACTATTTGAATATTTATTTTAGGATTTAAAATTTGTTAACTCAAATAAGATTTTGATGTAATCAAAAATTTGGGAAGGGCCCCAAATTTTTTATTGCAAAAACAAAACCTTACTAATCTTTAAAAACATACATGGGATAAGAAAATACAACAAAGAAGAGACAACTTAGAAACTTTAAAACAAACTCTTACATTTCATATAACAAGAACACATACAAACATAAAAAAACTCTTACAAGTTACAACCTTCAAGACCAAACTTAAAACAACCTAAAGATGCTTTTCTTTCATTTAGAAGAAGGATACAAGTGGAAGGGATACTTGTGTTTAAAAGAAGGGATTAGAAGTCAAGACGAAGGATAGGAGTAACTCGCAAGTTATTCCAAGATAGAGAAGAAGAAGAAGTGGACAAAGCTCTCAAGCTTTTTCAAAAAAAACTCTCAAGCTTTTTCAAAAATAACTCTCAGGTTTTTATCCAAAAATTATCATCATCACAACACTTTTTTCTTTGCCCAAACAACTTATATTTATAGGAGAAAAGCTGGCATCCAAATAACCACTTCGCACAATTATTAACCCAATAAATTATGGAAACTAGAAGGCCAAAAGACACCAAATGAAAGGCCAAAAGTCTCCAAAAACTGCAACAGGAATTCTGCACAGAAAACAGAGATGCAACCATTGAAATCCCCACCCAACAGCCATCAAACTGCATTAAATAAACCTATCAGATTTAGGGAAATGAAAGACCAACAGCCATAAGACATCAGCCCCCCCAAACGGTACAGCAAACAGAGAAGAAAAGCCACATAACCAAGCATAAAAGCCACGGAACCAAGCGGCCAGCCGCAGGAACCAAGGGGACAAGGCACGGGATCCATCCATCCAGCCAAGGGAACCAAACAGCCATCCACGGGAACCAAAGGGCCAAGGCACGGGAACCAGCCAGCACAGGAAACCGAGAAGACACAGAGGAAACCGAGAAGACAAAGGGAGGAAAACCGAGAGAAAGCATGGGGAAGAGAAAGGGGCAAGATCCACCATAATGAGCTTCCACTAAACTTAAATAAATGAGCTAAACTTCAGCTCATTATGAGCTAATCAAGAGCTCAAAATTAATGAGCTAGGAAGTGCAATAAATCCCACAATCATTGAGCTAAACTTTAGCTCAAACATTTATGAGCTAAAACTAAGTAAAATTCCAGCATTTTGAGCTCACTACCAAGCAACCAAGGCTCACCCGAAAATACCAGAAGCCCAATGGTCAAAACAAATTCTTGTCTTGTTTTGACCCCCCTTTGCCTATATCATATTTTAATAAAAATTATTAATAATAAAATTAATACATATTACATAATTATAATGAAATTAATCAAAACATACTTAAACATAAATATTATATATTAATATCCCAACTAATTATTAATTAGTAAATTATTTCACTTCTAATTTCAAGATTTAAGAGTTTAGACTATATCATCTTAGTTAGATTAAGTAAATCATACTTAGTCTAATTAAATATTTCAACCGCAACATGCAAGCCCGGAGATTACCAAGATTGTCAAAGCAACTAGCCCGCAACGTTGCTACTGTATAAAACTTCAAACTATTTAACCAGATGGCAAGATAACCCCTCTAGGAAGAGCAAATAATAAAAAATTATAAATTGTTAGGTACATAATCAATAAATCAAAGGTTTCATGCTAACATTAAAAAATCAAAATTAAGGGGGAAAACCCACCAGCCCGCAAACAAGTAGAATTTTAGAACAGAAAAATGCAATATGCAAATTTGACAGTTTATACTCTGTATGCCAAGTCCAAAATGCATCGAATTTTTCTAACAATGTCTTTGCTCCCTCGGCAATAGAAAGAAATCAATCCATCAAATAAATCTAATTTTCGGAAAACCAAAACATTTCACTGTCGGATGAAATATTGCTTAAAAAATGCGCAGAAGTTGCAAGGCATTCTAATCTGCCAGTAAATGGGGGAGATAAAAGAGTACCAGATTCCCATTGGGCGGCTTGGTGTCTCCATCAGAGGCGATGCTTCCAGGATCCTGTACGCAAAGAGCTCTCAAACTGCAGGAGCTCCGCCTCTGCGGAGGAAACGATACAGAGAAGAGAGGAAGGCACGGAACAGAACACAGAGGCGGTGAGATAAATGGAATAGAGGAGGAGGAAGAAAGCGCCGGCGAAAGAGGCCTCAAAGCGATGAAGGAAGACATGAGCTCGGCCTCTCTCACTTTCTGTCTCCTCTTCAATAACCTCGAAGAGGATTTTGGCCGGCGATTCTTTCCTTCGGTGAGAGGAGACCGAGTTACGGAGAAAGCGCTTCTTTCTCTTCCTTTTCCCGGCTTCGCGTACGAACGGGATAGTGTAGACTGCCTTACTGAAGTAAAGAGATGGGGTTGATAAACCTTTAATTCTTATAAACTTGGAATATGTAGGATGTTAATTATTTTGGGTAAAGTAACATTTAGAAATGATATCAATCTTTTGGTAATCCAACGATTAGCTCTGACGAAGCAAATCCATTTAAAAGGGTCTTTGGGCGTAGGTGAAATGGGTCGGGCCTTAGACTTGGAATGATTGATCTGGGTTTAAGATGAGTCGTTGTCTTTGTTAAAGACTTGCCCATTAATAAACAAAATCAATAAACTTTATAATAGTAAAACTAATAAATTAAATTATAGTTAAATTACTATATTAAATTAGTAAATTATATTTTAGTAAAATTAATAAATTAAATTATCTCTTTGATAGTCAAATTAAGAATGGAAAATTGGATTTTTAATTTATATAAGATAATGGGTTAAGATGAATTCATAAAAAACATTTTGGGATTTCAAAAATTATAGAAAAATATTCATAAAATTGCTCTTTTCATTTAAAAAATTCTAGTGAAACTAATTTGCAAAATGGACACGTGACAATCCTAATATTCGCACTTGTATCAACACGTGTCAATTTCTTAAGGATTTGCACTAGTTCCAAAAAATTATGAATTATATATATATATATATATATATATATATATATATATATATATATATATATATATATATTATGGCGAAGACGATTTATAATTTGAACTTATAATTACTTACAAAAAAGTTATTTAACTTGGTTAAAATACGGGTTATTATATTAGGTGATTCATTTAATAAGTAGGAAAATCAAAACCGTCTTTAAAATAATTAATAAAAATCATGTAAGTAAATAATTTATACTAAATTCAACTTCTACCACACCTACGCGCACTTGACGGCTAGTTCTATTTTTTATTGATTAAACCTAGTGAAAATATATATTCATATTAATTTTAAAACTCATCATCAACCAAATGTATGGCATTGTGAATCTTTACAATTACTCTTAATTAAGTCAAAATTAAGTTTCTTGGAGGGGAAAACAATAATGTATTCAACATCATTATCAATTTATTATGAAAAGTAAATAAATAAGAAAAATAAGAAAAAGTGAAAAAGTTTAGAAAAAAAGAATAAAAAGAAAATGAGTACTAGAGTCTATATATATCAAAATTTGGTGTTTGAAAAGTCTAACTTTACTTAAAAGGACCTAAAATTAAAAATGTGAAGTGTTAGCATTCTAATACATAATGATGTTGGGAATTGAATTGCAAGATTAACTGAAGAATGAAAACTTTTTAAATGATAAATCATTCAACTTAATTTAGTAGTCAACGGTTGCATATACACATATAAAAGACGAGCGTAGTATGAATGTGAAACCCCTTAAGTAAAAGAAGTTAAACTCTTAAACATCGATGTACCTTTTTTTTGCGATGATTAAAATTTCATTAAGAAACTTCATAGTTAAGCGAGCTCATCCTTGATAAATTCTAGGATATGTGACATCCTTGCAATTACATCAATATGACAAAATCGTGAGATCCTTTGGTTAAAGCAGACAATATCTCGATAGTTAAGAATTTTGATAATTACAAATGGTATCAGAGCAATACACTAGCCATAATATGGGAACTAAGCGTCATACAATACAAAGTGCAATGCCATGGAAGCCGCCTCTTAGAGTTTTAAGCTACATTTAGATTTAAAATTGTTATAAAATGTTTTTTTTTTTTTTTTTTTTTTTTTTTTTTTTTTTTTTTTTTTTTTTTTTTTTTGTGAAATCACTTTGATGGCTAGCTAATTCAATAGTGTTGGCCTTGTGATGTGAATAATGTGTATTTTACTTAAGCATAATCTAGTATGGGTAATGATTTAATATTATTTTCAATCACTCTCGATATTAATTTAGTTTATGCAATGATCATGCTTAAATTTAAAACTCATTATGATTTATTGCCTTGACAAAAGAATGATGGAACAATTAGGATGATTAAAATGAAAAACTTCCATACCTAGACATATAATGGATATGATTTTTGAGTTAAATGAGATATAATCATTGTATCAAGATGAGATATTTACTTTACACTCTTATAAGATCAATGGATATCTAAGGTTTCTTATGCTCTGATTTACAACATATTTTGGAAGAGTATAATTAAGAAAATACTGCATCATTCATTATCATGAATTCATAACATTTTTCAAAGAATATTAAGTTTTTATTTAAACAATTGCAATAGTTCCATATAAAACTTATTATAGCAAGATTAGGTACGATAAATTTTGTTATTTATAAGTAGACAATATTAGGGGCGATTGTAGGATAGAAAAATTTCTCGTGGGATTAACATTGTACTCTTAACTATATTACTTGATCGACACTTGTACTTGTGTAGCATACAGACAGCTTGATATATATTTTGTCAATCTTTATTTACAAGCCAAACTATCATAATCCAAAGCTCGTGTTAGTCTGTACATTGCATCGTGCCTACAGTCCATTAACCATGTGATGCTTGGGTACTTTTAACTCCAATTAGATCATAATTTAAAAATTGGACAAACTGATTGAATATAAAGACTCCAACAAATTCTAATAAGCCATTAATGAATTAGCCCCAAATTGTCCATTATCTGGCCAATTGTCTCACTTAGCCCCGATTAACCATTGATTTGGCTAATTGACTCGCTTAATCTATCAAATTAAGGCACCTTAAGCCACTTTGAATAATTTCACCAAATTAGGTCTGCCAGCTCTTGAGAACTCATTACTATTGATTATCCATATAATTAAGCTCTTAATTAAGCACACTTTGACTAATTAGTTCAATTGACCCAAATTAACTCAATTGAATCCTTTTGGCCAAATTGATCAAGTTGATTATTAATTTCAAGTTTAAATAAACATTTCATTTTACCTAAGTAAACCCACACTAAATTAATTGAACCCAATTATCCTTTGGTTAGGCCAATTTAATCAAAATGCCCCAATTTAACCAAAATGAATAACCCTAAGATATCTAGGTGATAAATATGAGTAAAATGAACCAATTTGATCAAATTAATTGGATGAAACACCTTCTGTAAGGTGTAACAACCCAATTTTTTTTACTACATTTAAAATGAAGGATCTAAAATTCAATTTGAACTTTAGTGTGTGGCACTAGCCTATGAGCGCAGTGACGCCATAAATCGCTACCACAATATTGAAGCTTATGTTCAACAATATTTATTGATTCGACACCATGGTATTTATGTTCAACAATATTTATGGATTCGGCATGAAGGGTTACGGGGGTATGCACTAATATATATATTCTTTGTTTTCTCTCCTCTAACTCGTCACTCATGCCAACAGCATCAGCTTGCCGGAAAAGAAGGGGATGGAAGGAAGGGAGAGAGATAAATCCAAATTTTTTGTCATCGAACTGTTTTAACGTTTTATGAAAATTGTTTAGATCGATGTAAGATAATTTTATCCTATATCTATTTTCGAATATTTTGATTTCAACCATCCAATTTCCTTTAACTTAAATTTATTATTTCTTTCCTACGGATTTAGTTAATTAGGCCGTACAACTTTTTTTTATATGTTATAATACTGATTATTCTAGACATTTTGACTAAATGATTTCATGATTTCACGTGGTAAATTGTTAAAAAATATTATATTTTGAATGGTTTTCATAGAATATGAATTTTAATATTTTAATATAGTCTTACTATAAATACAAACATGTTGAATGCATATTGAGCAAGTGATTGAGTAATAATTTGTTATTTTTTAATGTTATAATACTGTAATAATAATATGTGTGAGGATAAATAAAAGTTAATTTTACTCATGTTGGTCGGAGACTGACTAACATATACATGAAGTTAGACTTACTAACTTTTCTTTAAATATCGTGTTTTGACATTATAATCAACTTATTCGCATGATACACTGATTAAGAGTTATAATGAATTATTATTGTATTAATGGGCAATAAGTAACAACTCTATTTACTGAGCCAACTATTAACGAGCAAATGATTATTGGTTTTTGATTAACGATACTAAAAAAATACCATGCAAGCTATGACTCTTTAATTATTTATTGTGATTACTGGAATGTATCTTATTGCACCATTGCTATTGCATAGTTTCACTATTTTTATTAATTATTGTTGTACTGTTATTGTACTATTTTACTCCACAACGATTTTTATGAATATTGATACTACTGGTATTGCTACTGATTCACCGTTGATTGATTTACTGGTATTGAATATTGAGCATGTGATTTTCATACAAAGCAAGTGATACTGAGTATGTAATATTAAATACTTATTGGATACTAATATAGAATGATTGAATCTCATGTGTATATTGATATGATTGTACTATATTGTCATAAATTCCAATAGTTTTCAATGATATATTTGGTTATTCATTTATACGATTTCTTACTGTTATAACGTATAATTTATACAATGCCTTAATGCTATGACATATGATTTATAAGAGTCCTTATTGCTATGACACGTAATTTGGGGTTGATTGTTTACTACTTATTTATTCGACCTCCATAGTTATCTACTTATCTAATGATTTATTAGTTTACTTGTTTATTGATTATAATGTTTCTACACTACACTATTTAACTGGTTTTCGTATCGTACTATTATACTATTTTTTAGATTTTGCTGCTAATGCATATATTTATTATTTATGCACAGATTCATGATAATATTTACTGCTACTATTATGAACCCTGTGATGACATGTATATTGCTTCTTTACCATTCTTTGAGTTCAATTATAGGATTCAATAACATGCTGAGCTTTTTAGCTCATTAGATGTAGTTTAAATGATTTTAGATTAGAGCAACGGATTAGGAGTATAAGATTAATCATGATTCATTAGGTTTTGTTTTAGTTATTCTTTTGTAATTAGAACTATATGATGTGTTTTAGTTATATGATTTATGAGTATTATATATGATTTATACAACAATGATTATAAATGTATATTGAGGTTTTGATTGTTATATTTGTTTTGATATTAGTATTAATAGAAGAAAAATAGATAGCTCTCATGTTGGATATTAAAATAAAGAAATAAATTATTGAAATTTAAATTATGGGACATAACACCTTGGGTAAGTTCACCCTATCATAATTAGTCTCAGTTGACCCTTGATTTGACCAAATCTACCCAAATTCCTTACTTTTATAATAATATATGATTTTTCAATGGTCATTATGATCTTAATATATTTATATTTCATGACTCGCTTAAGATAAAATATTGCTCTATTGAAGATGAATAGAGTAAAAAAAATAATGATCTATCATCATAATCATACTTTCAAAATTTTATTTTATATTTGGGGGATTTACATACATGCCACTTTATAATACTAATATTACATTTAACACTCTAAACTTAAATATTTCATATATATCACTCAAATACAAAAATAACATCATAATTACCACTCAGTCTCCCCCAAGCCTCACTCCGTCTACAACAGCCACTTCGAGACCGATCTCGTGTGCCTATGCAGAATCATCCTAAGCAATTCCTCTTTCTCCTTTAACCTTCCATCCCTTTCAAAAGCTAGTAGAAAACTATCGTATGTTCCCATAGTGAGAACTTGGCCTTTGCTTAGCAACCACTTGCTCACTTGAATGATTCTTAACCATTGGTTTCTCATTCAAAGAATTTCCAGAGCCTTCGCCGCTGTAACAACCTGAAATTCTGCCTCCCAAGCTGTCCATTTGTCCAATGCTCCATGAATGACTTTCTTTTCATTTGGAAGCTTTGAAACGATACGAATGAGATGAAGAGCTTTTTCACCGGATCCTGCTGTATCTCTCTTCATCCATAAATGGTGCTTCTTTTTCTCTGATTTCGAATTGGACATTGGCGAGGAGTTCATCGTCAAAACCTCGCCAGAGGAGTATATCTTAGCGAGAGTGAGGGCTTGTTGCAGACGGAGTGAGGCTTGGGGGAGACGTAGTGGTAATTATGATGTTATTTTTTGTATTTGAGTGATATATATGAAATATTTAAGTTTAGGATGTTAAATATGTAATATTAGTATTATAAAGTGGCATGCATGTAAATCCCCCTTTATATTTTCATCAAACAAATATATTAAAATTACTTTAATTACTAGCATAATTAAACGTTTTTTTAAATTTTTAGGGGATTTACATACATACAATTTTATTTCAAGCTATTTATATATCTAACATCCAAAATTTTAATATTACAGTCTTATCCCTCATATAAAAATTTAATATCAAATATATCACTAATATATTTTATTCTTATCACCCATACAATCCAATAAACTTTAATATTTTATTCCATGTGCTCATATTTATTTTATAAATAGTAAGCATGAAATTTTAAAATTTTAGATATTAGACATATAAATAACATGACATAAAGTTGCGTGCATGCAAATTTTTTTTTAATTTCGTATTATGAAAATAATATATTATTAGTTTATTACTTATTTTTATGAATATTTTTTTTTTTGGGACATTTAGGTCATTTAAGGCAAATTCACACACACAACACATATACATGGACTTGAACCTTGGACCTCTTAATTGGAAGCCTAAGCTCTCAACCAATAGGGCAAGGAGAGTTGTGTATTTTTATGAATATGAGTTGGCAGCATGGCAACATTTTATATATTTTTTTGCGTTTCTCCTATCAGTGCGACAGCAAAGGCATCCGCTGCAGAATCCCAAGCAAAGCAACAGTGCTTGCCTTGTTCTCATCCTCCCCGAATCCCCTCAGCTCCTCGATACCTTTCTCGCCGAGCTCGGACATCTCCAAAAGCCAGCACTTAGGGAGCGGAGCCGTTGCCTGTCCGGGTCATCCAAGGAGCACGAATATGGCTTTCCAGCGGCGGCGCCACCGATTGACTCCGGCGATGCGAACCAAACCCGCAATCTTTACCGCCACCTTGCTTGTCTTTCTTTTCATTGCTTTCCTGTTCTTTTTCACACCTAGTATCGATGTTGACAGCCGCTCGCTCGCCGAGCCCTTCCACCGCATCCGCGATCGACCGGTAGACCTTTCGCTTCTCTTCTATAGTTTCTCTTTCTCTCTATCTGTCGCGTCCTTTGGTTCATCTTCGGCGCCCTAATATTTTTCTCTCCATTATTCTCTTACCGGAAATAGAGGCGGGGCTTTAGGGATCTACAGAGGGAACATTATCCTGGCAATAAGGTTCACATCACTATCTCTAACATTAACAATTTGAACCGCTGGAATGCATGTTTGATGATGCATTTATTAAGGCAATCGTCCATGCTTCTTAAAATTATGAGTAGTGCTTGGTTGGCTTGTTTTGAAACAATTAAGGCAAGCATGAATATTTTAATGTCTGTGTTATCAAATGATTAGAGTTATAGATGTAAGCATTATACATGAATGCTGTGTGTTTGAGTCATATGTTATCTGCTGAGGGTTTTGTGCTTGGTTCACTGTCCATAGACTGACACCAGATTTTAGAAAAAGTATAACTGGTGGATTTACTTACATAACACATAATTACTATGTATTTATGTATCTAACGTTTTTTATATTAAATTATTTAACATTTTAGTGTTTCAATCATATCATAAGATATATACATGAAAATGTCACTCTTAAAAAAAATTTAATATGAATGATATTTTGGATGCAATTTAAAGATTTGGGTGTTATATAAGCTACTAAAAATTTATATGTTAGCTATATAAATACATAAGAGTTATGTGGTATGTTTGCAAACCCCTCATTATAATTTGCATGCCATGTATATTTTATCAATAAACTAAATAAGTGGCATCTCCTAATAATATAACCTTAGGCAGCATATACCAGTGAACATACCAACACCTTATTGTTGCGATGTAGAAGCTGTGCAGGGAAGTCAAAATGCTTTGTTTCGAGCGAAACTGAAAACAAAATGAAAAAAAAATGGTGTAAAAAAGTAGAAAATAAAGCCAAAATCAAACACTGAAACATCATGTCTTGGTTGATTTGTACCTTATATTTATTATATTTTGAAATGTGTAGAAGAATGCCTCTATTGATGCGCAGCAGGAGGTATCCCACCCAGCGTTTTTTCATATTCCAGTATGTATTTTTCAACCAATGATTGCTCATTAGATTTATTGTTCAAATGTCGTAATGGGAATTCAATAATCTCATTCAAGGATGGTATGGTGCCTTCCATTTTCTTTGGTAGAATGAGGGAGAAAAAACCAAGTTTGATCTTTGGAGTTCGAAGTTGTCCAAGTACTATTATGGTTGCTGCAATGCCAGCAAAAAATTTTCAGGAGGTGAGTTTTAGTTGTTGATGCAATGGTCAAGTATAGGAAGTGGAAACCTACTAAGCTCCAAGTCATGTAACTATGCAAACAATCATTGTGATTAGAATTTGTTTGGGGGCCAATTTTTTTATTAAACAGTTTTAATTTTTAGTAACTTCTAATTTTAATTAGGTAAAATATCAGAGCACATTGAAAAAATGAAGGGGTTACTGGTCAATTTCTTCACCTTACAATTCCATATTTATAAATGTTAACTGAACCGCAGGCTATTTATTTATTCTCTTTCACCTGATAGTTTTTTTCTTGTTGTCATATTTTGCAGCTGCTGAAGTCATTACTCTTCCAAACAGATATTTGATGATTGCAACAAGCGGAGGTCTGAATCAACAAAGGACTGGAGTGAGATACTTTTCCCGTAGTATAGCAATTGTGTCTATTGGAAGGAGAAGAAAAAAACTTTTTTTTTTTAAATCTTATTTGGTTTCTTCTAAATTTTGTATTTAACCAAAACGTCATTTGAATTTTTAAAGCAGACTAGTTTAGAACCAGAATGAGATTGTTTAAATAATTTATGTTTAATATTTTATGTATATTTAAATCCAAAATATTAATGTCATGGAAACAACCTATTTGCAAATGCAGGGGTACTCCTGCGTAGATTAACCTCCAAAATCTATATTAATGGGAGCTCCATGATTGAGTTTTTCCCCAGTGTATCTTTAGCTGTAAATTCATGGTCTAAAGATGGGTTAATATTATGCTTCTTGCAATATAATGCTATGGATGTTTGCTGTAAATTCATGGTCTAAAGATGGGTTAATAGTGCTTTCTGCTTGTATGTTTAGACTTGCAGATGCTAATTGTTTTTCTTATTGAGAAATCTTGCCATCTGTCTTGTAGTCCTAAACTGTTCATGTATTGTACGATAATCTTAGAATACTACATATTTTCAGTGGTGATGATAGATGCGTATCTACCTTTTATTTGTACTTCTTTTATTAGCATTTTACTTTGTGTGCTTATGGACACCAGGGCTTTAAAACTTCTTTGACAAAAGAGGATAATGTGTTGTTCTTGGAGGTAAATGTTAACCCATTGATAGTTTAGTGATTCTTAGGTGTTTGAGGATTATCTGCAACTCTAAAGGCATGCATCATTTGCAAAGTAAGACTTCATTCTCTCTTCCTGTGGCGGATTGTTAAAGTAATGACTTTGAGGCTTATTTTGTAGGTGTTGACCTCGATGACTATTACAAAGTTGATGCAATCAAATAGGATGAAATGACAAGCAACATATGCAATGTTGCTCAATTACGCAATCAAATAGGTTGGAATACATTGATCAAGAATGTAAGTCACTGAAGATTGTTTGTTCGGGAAATAGATTGCGCCCGTGTGTTGGGATAGTAGAAACAACTAAGATAAATATCTATATTACTTGGGTTGTTGCATAGGTTTGTCACCACCCAACCTGATATGATTCACAATTTGGATGGTGACAGAGTAGAGGCGGAACATAGCAGACTAAGATTGTTTAGAGTAATTTCATATTCCTTTTAAATAATAGACACTAGAGCTTCTAATTCTTCCACCATACAACAATTTGCTCATCGACAGAAGAAATTTCTTTCATTCTATTTATCCACAAAAGTATACAATACATATTCTTGCTATAACAGTCTCTGACAACAGACCAACACATGGCATGAAATAGAAAATGCTAGGACTGTTCAAGAATTCTAAACCAAAAATGGAAATGGTACACATACATCAGCAAGACTAAAAAAATCAGCTTTATCATCTACTTAACGGACC